>CM029380.1:8789763-9205646 GCA_017165825.1 Hepsetus odoe | reverse complement strand
AGAGAGAGAGAGAGAGAGAGAGAGAGAGAGAGAGAGAGAGAGAGAGAGAGAGAGAGAGAGAGAGTGAGTGGGGGGGGCTAGACTGTGCCAATCTGTCATCTCCATCAAGCATGACTGTCATTGGGTGGCAAGAGGACAGAGAGTTTCCTCAAGCATGACATTACAATAACACTAACACTACATCATATAAAACCTGCCCAATATTCTGATGGTGCCCATAAATTTAAAACTTGGTGTGTGAGATTGCATTCAATCAGATTTTTCACAGTTCATAGTGCATCTCTAACAGTGCATCAGAAAGGGAAAACTGATGATAAAAGAATTCAGTACTCAAGGTAATTCCCAACCTGAATATCTATACTCTGCATGTGCATTTACATACGAAAATGTATGTTTACCTTGAAAAAATCAGCGATGCAAAGCATCTCCAGCCATTGTGCTGTAAACTATACCACTGCATGTGCAGGTCAGTTTTGTTGGATTTGATAACTCCCCTGCAACAAAAAAAATTCAAAATTCCCCTTAGGATTTACAGCGTCTTTGTTCTTGCCAATATCTACCATTGCGCTCCTGGAGTGTATCACATCAAACACTTCAGAGATGATGAATATTTTATCACAGACTCCCTTCTGAGGGAAGAATCTTTTGTTGAAGTGTCTCCTGTTGGTCCTGGCACACTTGAAAGATGACTTGAAACCAAACAGATGCATGATGTTACAAAGGTATTCAGGTTTTGTACCAAAGAGAGAAAGTCACCAAGAAACAACACACATAACATAGAGAAAATTCAGCATTTGGGATGCAGTTAGCAGATTTATGCCCTATTGACAAACTCTGTGGTGTAAAAAAAATGTAAATTACCTAGATATTTCCGTATCTTTAACCTGGTATCCATCAATACCCCCTATTGATCACAGTCAAGTGTGTTATTGCAGCAGTATTTTATCCATTAATAGCAGAAAGATGAGGTCTGAATGCAGATTTTGTGAACATGCTGATCCCCTTTAAATGCCCCATGAATTTTCTGATACAATTTAAAATTGAATTCGAGAACATTTATTGTTAGAAAGTAACATTCAAATAGACACATAACAAAAACTCAACATACACAGCAACATATAGTGACAAGTCAATGGTGCAACAGTACATTAGATACAGACATACAAACTACCATAAATACAAACACAGCCTATACAACTTTGATTGACTGGCAATCTGTCCTGCGTTTCGTCCTGGGAAACATCCTGGGAGCTGGGATAGGCTACAGCACCACCCATGACACTACCCTGGACAAGCAGCTTATAAAATGAGATGAGATGAGACAATATATTCAAAAAGGTTCCTATAGTACCTATACCTATACAATACCTATAACATGAAAATGTAATGATACACAAAGAGAGGCAGGAAGTGCATTAGTGATGTGATGATCCATTTTTTTGGTTAGAGATTGCTAAGTGGTAGCTAAGTAGTAGCTGTGTAGAAACCTTATTGGACCATAAGATCCAGAGTCATTGGCCAGAGGGCAAGAAGGAATCCAAAAGTCCAGCAGCAAGATTACTGGGGTCTTCTTATGTGGCCTGCTTTTCTGTGGAAGTTAAATAGTTGATTTCAGCTAAATTATGGTTTACATGTTAGAAAATAAAAATTTATGACAGAATGTGAAGTATGGAAATTCACCCAAAAGTATTCACAAGCCCATAGAGTCCTTATGAAAACGACCTGCAAAAACAGCCTGTCTTGAATTCTATTTTGTCATGTCATAAAAAATGACATATACACATATACATAGACTTACCAGTTTATTCTACAGCATTAAAGCCCCACCAGTCAAACTGAAGTTAAAAGCAGTCCCCAATCTGGACTTTCTATATAGGGTATAATTAAGCGTGGCCAGTCAGAAAGGGATAATAACATACACCTGTACAGGGACAGTAAAAAACAATTGATGTTTTTTACTGATCTTTACATTTACTTTTACTTGTATTTTATTGCAGACAGTATGGTAGAAGTAAAATATTTTTATATGTTTTTTCTGGCGAACTTTACTTCATTTGTTAATACCTCCACATTTCATTTGCATTTCACATTGCATTTCAATCCTGCAACACATACCAAAAAAGTAGGGATGGGGGCAATTAAGGGGGTAAGCAAAATTAAATAATGTTTAATGTTATCTCAGTTATCTCAGTTGAGATGTTATCTCAGACAGCTAATGTCAACAGGTGATTGAAATCATGATATAGTAAAAACGGTTAAGTCTTTATGAGCAAAGGTAGGTTAAGGGTCTTCAGTTCATCAACAAATGTGAGAGAAAATTATTGAAATCTTTGGAAACAATGTGTGTCAGAGAAATTTTGGAGTGATTTGCATATTTCTCTCTCTACAATGTATAATATGATTAAACAATTCAAGGAATCTGGATTAATTGCACTGCACTCCTAAACTGTGATTTCAAAAAGCTTTGTGCTCAGATCCTGCAGACAGCAGTGCCTTTTATTAACCACATAAAGAAGCAGCATTGACTTCTATGGGCTCTGGAATTTAGAAAAAAAAGTATATTGTGGTCAGGTGAATCTGTATTTCATATCTTTAGATGAAAAGGACCTTCCAAACTGTTATCAGCAACAAGTACATATGCTACCTTCAAAACGACATCTTTTCCAGGAACTTCGTTTCATTTTACGGCAAGACAATGTCAGTAATTTTTTAATGCATTACAAAAGCATTGCTGCGCAAGAAGAAGGCATAGATATTGGACTGGCCTGTCTGTAGTCCTGACCCCTCCACAAAAGAGAGAATTTTGGAGAATTCTGAAACAAAAAATGCAAAAATATCTCACATTTTTGCACTCCTTAAGATCGATCCATCCATTATCTGCCGCTTGTCCCAAACGTGGTCGTGGGGGAGTGCTGGTGTCCAACCCAGCGCACACAGGGCGAGGACGGGGGACGCACCCTGGACAGGTCGCCAGCCCATCGCAGGGAGGAGCGGGACAGGGACGGTACCTTGCTCAAGGGCACCTCAGGGCAACCCATTGGGAAGGGGTTCGAACCCCCGATCCACCGATCATGTGGCCAACGCCCTAACCACTAGGCCACCGCTGCCCTCCACTCCTTAAGATGTGTATGCAAAAAAAAACACCTGAAATGTTTCATTGCTTGGCATCCTAAGTGCCAAAGCATATTTGAACATTGTGAGAAGGAATTGCAGTATTACAAAGTAGTAAATGCTAGATTTTACCTTTTTTTAATGTGTTCTTGGCCTGAAATGCAGGAATGGTTATTGACAAATACAATTAACATGAAAAACATGAAATCTCATGTGTTCATTTGTTGGCAAGGAAATAAAAGTCAAATCAAATTTTGGTGCTGTAAAATACCCCCTTTTAAGCTTCTGCTACTACTTAACCTATGCCAGGTATATTTGTTTTTTAAAAACACTTAAACAATGTCATAAATCAGAATTGGAATTGGAATCAAAATCAGAAAAAGCTTTTTTGATCCAGAAGGAAACTGCTTCATGTACATGTACATTAAAGAAAAATTATTGAATCACTTACTTAACAACTCAGATGCAGTTTGAAGCAACTGTTTAATGTTTTAGGACTGTAGTTTATGTATTAATACTTATTAGCTGAATTAGCATAATAGCTCAGTGCAAATTTACAGAATGAAATAGCAAACATATCGTTGCTGAACAAATACATTTTGAATTATTACCGTGTATATTACTCTTGTAGATATGTATATGTATATATAGATAGATAGATAGTTTATTATTATTTATTTATAGCTCCTCTACTTTTTTCTCCTGTACTTGTTCCTGTTCCTCTTTCTCTATATCTTTATATATTTTTTCTTTTTTTCTTTTCTGTCTGTACACCTGTCTTTTTTTATAGGAGCCCTGTAACGCCCAAATTTCCCATTCGTGGGATAATAAAAGATCACTCTACTCTACTCTACTCTACTCTACATTTGGGATAAATAAGAAATGTCTAATGTTTGGCTAAATAATTATTTTAAGAATACTTTGAAATATTTCTATCAGCATTTCCAGAAAGTCCTTTCAGAGTGAATGACAGTGTGCTAGAAGTGCCTAGAAGTGCTAGAAGTTTCTGTGAGTGTGTGTGGAGGAAGTGATTGACAGCAGTGAGCTGGGACCCAACGGCTGACAGCCAGAGTTTCCTTGCAGCAGTCCCAGCAGCTGGTCAAGTTCAATAAAATACTACACACCCAAACAAAGGGACAGAGGACCTGTATAACCAATAAGAGTAATCAGATGAAAGGGGAGCTGTGATTTATTTAATCAGATTAACCTTTTCCTCCAGCATTCTGTCCTTATTCACTGAAGATTGCATGTATGTCTGTTCAATTAAAAATCCATTTAATCACCTTTTACCTTCATCAATGTCTTCTTCTCTCTTCACAGGGCACTGGCGCACTGTTCTGCAGTACTGTAGCTCCTGATTACACATCTCTTGCTCTCGTTCTCTCTCTCTCTCTCTCTCTCTCTCTCCTGCCAGGAGGGTACAATGCAGCAAGGTGACTCAATGTTAACTTTCTCTCTAAGGATAGGCTAAGGCTTCATTGAATTGTGTTCTTCAATGAAAGCGTATAGATCTGCAGACTTTAGTGCTAAAACTCTGCTCTTCCTTTTTCAGCCTTTCACTGTGTTCTTGCAATTATCAATCCCTTTTCTTAGCAATGACTCTCATTCCTTGAGATTGGCATTCAGTTGGACATGCTAATTATATTGCTCTAATTAAAACATTATCCAACCTCAGGGTAGAAAGAAATCATGCAAAACTGACCACATGACCTATACAATGTTTTTACAATAAATGACTTGCTTTTACCTTTTTTCGTGTAAAATTAATGGTTTTATTTTCAATTATTATAATTTGTTTTTGATTTATATTTGAGCGTGTTTAAAGTTTGATTAAAAGTTTATACTTTATATTATAAGCAATTGTTGTAGACAGAACAAGGAATAGGCCATTTTATTCCTTAAATACAACAGAATCCTGTAAAAAAAAAAAAAAGGCATTCTGAGAGCAAAGGTTAAATTGTTAGATTTTACAGGAAGACATCACAGTTTTGAGGAATATTTTAATCATGAGGGTGGTGCAAGATTAAAGGGAGATTGTGGAGATGTGTCACCTCCCTTTGTGAAGTTGGATAAACTGGAAGATTATGGAATATTTGTTTAAAATAGTAAATTGCCCATATATGTAAATTTGAGAGTGAATTCTCCATAAATTATTCCACACCAAAGGGTAGTGGCATGGATCAAGAAGGGCCACACACAGTTTGGCTGCCTGTTTAACAGATACTATTCACAGCATACTGCTTTTGTGCAGCACAGCAACACAGCCACTGAATCCTACAGATTAAATGAGATGACCGTACATACACTGTAAATCCTGCAGGGTGCTTTAACAAGCAAGTTGTACAGGCAGCTTTTTTTCTCATAAAGACAGAAAAAGTCCACCCAGTATTACTATGACTAATTAAAATTCATATGCAGTCATGTGAAAAATTAGGACACCCTATGAAAGCCTGTGTGTCTTTGTAACATTTTTGAACATATAGATATTAAATCTCAATTTTAACAATACTGGGAGATTCAAGTAATATAACTAAACAATTACAACTGAAGAAAAGACTTTTCAAAATCAAAATGTAAAATGTAATTCTAAAAATATTTGATTTCTGGTGAGGAATAAATTAGGACACCAGCACCTTTATTCCCAATTAAAATGGCTCAAATCACACACAGGTGTAGCACATCAGGTGCACATGATTAGAACATTGTTACTCAGCAGTTTGAAGGAGGTTTGCCCTATTTAAACCTCAGACAACCTCAGACAGTTGAGGTGAGAGTGAACACCATGGTGAGATCAAAAGAGCTGTCTGAGGCATTCAGAAAGAAGATTGTAGCAGTTTATATGTCTGGATAGGGTTTTAAAAAGAAAATTTGCAATCAGCTATTCCACTGTCTGGGAAATAGTCTACAAGTGGAGGACTTCCAAAACAACTGCCAACATGCCTAGGTCTGGCTGCCCAAGCAAGTTCACTCAAAGCAGACAGCAAGTTGCTAAAAGAAGTCTCCAAAAACCCTAAAATGTCATCACGGGACCTACAGCAGACTCTTGCTACTGTTGTGATGTGATGCTGTGATCTGATGTGAACGTGCATGCCTCTACAATCAGAAAGAGACTGCACAAATATAACTTGCATGGGAGGTGTGCAAGGCAGAAACCATTACTCTCTAAAGCCAGACTGAAGTTTGCCAGAGACAAAGACCAGGACTTCTGGAATAATATTCTTTGGACAGATGAGTCTAAAATGTCTGGCATAAACCAAATACAGCATTCCAGAAAAAGAACCTCATACCAACTGTGAAGCATGGAGGTGGAAGTGTCATGGTTAGGAGATGCTTGCTGCAGCAGGACCTGGCTAGCTCACCATCATAGAATCCACCATGAATTCTACCGTATATCAGAGGGTGCTTGAGGAACATGTGAGACCATCTATAAGAACATTAAAGCTGAAGCGGAACTGGACCCTGCAACACGACAATGACCCAAAACATACCAGTAAATCCACCAAGGACTGGCTGAAAACTAAGAAATGGAGAGTTCTAGAGTGGCTGAGTTAAAGTCCAGATCTTAATCCCATTGATATGCTGTGGGGTGACTTGAAACAGGTTGTACATGCAAGAAACCCCTCAAACATCTCACAGCTTAAAGAATTCTGCATTGAGGAGTGGGACAAACTTTCCTTAGAGCCATGTCAGAGACTGGTAGATACTACAAGAAGCATCTCACTGTGGTTGTTTCAGCCAAAGGGGGTAACTCAAGCTATTAGGTGGTAGGGTGTCCTAACTTTTTCCTCCATTAGAATACACTTTTTTGTTGATATCTTTTGTTTAATGAATAAATCAAGGTTATTTTTGTTGTTTAGCTGCAATTAAATCACTTTCTTTTCCAGAGATAAATAAAAACAAGGTTTATGATTGAACAAGGTTTATCATTGATATGTGAACATTTCTTAATACGGAACTGGATATTTAATGGGGTGTGCTCACATGACTGTAAAGGCATGTTAAATTTGTCTACCTACCGCAGTTTTCTGTTAGATATTTAAAAGGAAATGTGAAAAGCAGCATGTCATTATAGGCTAATATTTAACTTTTCTAAATTATTGAGTTAGTTTTGTGTTCATCTGTATATCATAGTGCTTCTGTGGGAAAGACCAGCCAAGCTATCTTTGGTCACAGCCCTGTTGACAGTTCACATGTTGGTACACTTTTAGTAGGGGACACACCCCACAAAACCTGTTGTTTTGCAGATTCTCTGACAGTTGTTGAGCCAAAAAATGTATCCCATCTAAAGGCATTCAGACCTATACTGCTTATTTTCCTACTTCCAGTCCCTTCTAGCTTCAAGAAGTGAATACTTACTTGCTGTCTAATATTTCCCACACTTTTACTGATTCCATTGTAACAAGATGATCAGTGTAATTCATGTCACCAGTCAGTGCTTTTAATGTTATTGCTTACCAGTGTTGAGAAATATATTCATAACAAAGCTAAGACAAGTTATTCCTTTGTTCTTTTGTCTTTATTGATTAAATATTGACTGAAAAGAGTGATGGACAAGCCCAGCTCCATTTTTAAAGGAATAAGGAAGGCCTTGCACTTGCTGGTCTGGAAAGAAGGTTAAAGTGAACCTTCTTTCACTTTAACTGTGACACTGAAACCAGACCAATACGATTCATTTGCATTCTTTACACCAGGCTCCGATACTACAGTTTTAGAAAAAGAGTACTGACTCAGACACCACACAGGTAAATGTGCTCAACTTGGTTGGAGGAAAATGTGTGATTTGCATCCGTTTGTATGATGCAAAGTGGAGCATCCATACTTGTTAGGAACATGTGTTTTGTAGCTCCAGCACAAAAATAAGAAGCACTTATCTAACACTAAACATTCATGGAAAGACAGAAATTTAGGTATAAATTTAATTTCGCAATTCCCTAACATTCCAAGCAGGGAATTTTATGAATTTTTTTGAGACACTAGAGATTGAGATTCACTTGTACAACAGGCTTGCCGAAGACTATACAAGATAAAACAACTTCATGTTGGTGAAGTGACCTTTGTTAGAGGCTAATTTCTGACTTACTACATGGATATGAAATGTGATAACGAGTGCCATTTTATCATCTTGCCCATTAAGGTTTTTAGCATTTTAGTGAAGATGTGCAAGTGCCCCCTAGGTGTGAGTTTCTGTGTGTTTGTGTGTCAGGCCTGTGATGGACTGGCGACTTGTCAAGGGTCTTTCTTTGCCTTTCACCCTGTGAGAGCTGGGAGAGACTCCAGCACAAGACACTAAGAAAAGCAATGAGTGAGTCAGGTTAGACATCTGCTTCTGAAAGTGACAGATAAGATGTGCAAATTATCTGATAAAAATCAAACCTCATTTAGCATTCTGAATGTGAACATGTGACTAAATACATGACTCCAACAAATGTCAAGCATGCTGATCAAAAGCCTTTTGGGAAATGAATGCAACAAGTTTAAAGAGCTGAAATCGCTAAAATGCATTTATGAGAGAATGTTGATCAGCTCAAAAACGTTTGTGGCGGTGGTCCAGTGGTAACCAGGTGCTTGCCTCTGGACCAAGAGGTCCAAGAGGTCCCAGGTTCGAATCCCACCTCTAGCACTACCACCACTGGGTCCCTGAGCAAGACCCTTAACCCAAAGTTGCTCCAGGGGGGCTGTCCTTGTAATTAAGACATGGAAGTCGTTCTGGATAAGAGCGTCTGCTAAATGCCGCAAATGTAAATGTTTGTGAGAAATTGTCTGTGTGCTACCTGTGCTCAGAGGACAAGATGCTGATTTGGGTTTTCATGAGCTAAAGCTGAAAATTACTAAATGTAAAATCGAGCATCTTGTTTTCAGTTTAAATTTAAATCGCGAGAGACGTGTGACCTCTTGTGGGGGAACATTGCGTTACAACAATTTTCCTTAACGCGATGTGAACGGGAGTCTCGTTAGTGATGAAAACAATACCTTATTTGGAAGTTCCGGGAATATGGCTTGACTTTGTGTGGCGCTTTAACGCTGTGTAGACTGAAAGTTCTTATTCTAAAACGAAACACTTAAATATGTAGTCACGTTTTAATTGGTACAAAAATTATATTTGTACCATATAAGATGACCATTGATGGCAACAAATCCTCGGTATTTCATTATAGTTTTGGCTGGCTTTTTTTTCTGTTTATTTTTTAATTATGCTATATAAAGAAATAGCAATCTACATCAATCAGCAACAACATTACTACCAATATAAATACAATGGGACCTGTCAAGGGGTGGGATGTAAAACCCATATGAACTGACTTGTATCAGAAAAACGATCACATGAACACCCAGTGGAGCTACAAAGTGGCCTGGTCTGTTTAATCATGTTTTCTTTTAAATCATATTTATGATCATGTGCATGTGCTTCACCTGCCTGGGGAAGAGATGACACAAATGCACTACTGGAAAAAGGCTAACTGATGGCACTGATGTGGATGTTACTGTGCCAGCTATCCACCTACTTAAACATTGTTGTAGACCAAATGCATCCCTTCACCACAAGAGTATTCTTTAATGACAGTGGATTCTTTCAACAGGATATGTTGCCTTGCAACACCTTCTATCTAAATTGCAGAGATCTTATGCCAATCAAACTTCTGTGAGATGAACAGACTAGTCTGATCAGGACAAGGGATTTGTGTCAGATACCTTAGTAATAATAATAATTATTTGTATTTATATAGCGCCTTTCTCAAACCCAAGATCATTTTACAGAGCAGAAGATAAAGTAATATGAATTAAAACAAACAAAAAAACACAAAGACAGTGACAAACAAACGGCAGAATTAAGAAATCAAGAATGGGGAGAAGTGGAATAGCACAGACTGAATATATATGATAGATATGTTTTCAACTGAGTTTTGAAGAGAGACAGAGTGAACATTAGGCATAGGTTTTGAAGAAGGGAATTCGAGAGTACACTTCCAGTTGTCTTATGGAATCTATGCCTCAACAGATTAGAACTGTTCTGGTGACACAAAGGGTATAAATCCCCCAGTCATTTGTAGAGAATTAGCAGCCATATACTCACAGCAGTGTTCCAATATCTAGTGCAAAATATTTTCAGAAAAGTAGAAGCAAAAAGTAGACAGCAGCAAGGGTAGCCTAGTGTATAGGGACTAAATTTGGGCAGCGGTGGCCTAGTGGTTATTGAGCTGGGCCCCAGATCAGAAGATTGTGGATTTGAATCCCTTATTAGTAGGTTGCCCTGAGGTACCCTTGAGCAAGGTTTCATCCCCATCACCATACCCTGGTGCTTTCAGTAGCTGCTGCATGTGTGTGAGTGAATGCAGAAGTGTAATTTCATTGCATTTCACCCTGACAAGAATGGTCACTTTCACTAGGCCCCATAATTGGAAGGTGGTATCACTGCTCCTAAAATGTTGGCTATGGCTGCCCACGGCTGCAAGTGTTCGGGTTAAATGCAGAGAATGCACTTGGTTGTGGTTCACAATGACAAATAGTCACTTTCACGTAAAATTCCAATCCTCCAGTTCAGTTTAGGGGTGGCAGTGTCTAGTGGTAGGATACTTGCCTATGGCCCTATGGCTCAAGAGGTCCCAGGTTCGAATCCCACCTCCAGCACTACCACCACTGGGTCCCTGAGCTGCTCTAGGGGGGACTGTCCCTGTAATCAGGACATGGAAGTCACTCCGGATAAGAGCGTCTGCTAAATGCTGTAAATGTAAATGAATACATAGGCTGTTCATATTACCAACTTCAACCCTGTTGAAGACCCATAGTTTACAGTATACATTTTAAAGTTTGTCACATAAGCCTTAACTGCATGAGTTCGTTATGTCACACAGAGAATTTATTAGATTCACCACTCTTTCTAGGATGCTGGATAAGTTGTTTTAACTAGACTCTGGAACAAATGTCCACCTCTTTAAAGGTTTCTGTTCCATGGTAGCAAAATTTCTCCTTTTGAAACTATTGCTTGAACTCCGCTTCAAACACTTTCATGTGGTTTGCATACCTGACATTACTCTTAGAATGTCAAACAGCTAGGATAAATTGATCTTGTCCTGTTCAGCCATTGCAATAACTCAAAAATAAGAAACCCAACATTTAAATGCACTATTTATATAACATTGCATTTTTCTTTTAAATTGCAGTACAGTAACCCATCCATCCATCCATCATCTGCCGCTTGTCCCAAACGGGGTCGCGGGGGAGTGCCAGTGTCCAACCCAGCGCACACAGGACGAGGACTGGGGACGCACCCTGAAAAGGTCGCCAGCCCATCACAGAGTACAGTAACCCATGCCGACCAAAGGATGGGTTCCCCTTTTGAGTCTTGGTTCCTACCAAGGTTTCTTCCTTCTGTTTTGGAGAGCACTGGCTTACCCAGTTGGGGCTCAGACCCAGATCCTGCAAAGCTGCTTTGTGACAACTGTTGCAAAAAGGGCTATATAAATAACACTGACTTAACTAATTGCCTTATAAATTTTAATTATCCATTAGGATTGACAAGTTATCTACTACCACTGTGGATAAATCTTGGCCCTTTGCACTTCATGCACTCAATATGGTTTCCTCTTAATAGATTTTACTAACTTATTTATAATTGTATATCTGTATCCTCTATTTCTATGCCCTTCTCTCTTCTCCCCACCACATAGCTAACCCCCATGTACCACATAGTTGACGCCATGGCCCTATTCCTGTAGTTTAACTGTTCCCGTTTATAGTGACTTCTACAGCCACTTCTGGTGCCTATGCCCTTCCATCCCTGAACTCCTCTACCAGCCCAAAGCTTTTTTACCGCTGCCAACCTAAATCTCTTCGCTACTACTATCCCCATCACCTGAAACCTACATATTACCCACTGTACCTCTATTTTTCCCCCAATTCTTTTCTGAGTAACACTCTGTATGTCAAAAAGAAAGTCAGTCTTTGATTAGGCACCTCCATCAGAGGCCTCGAAGCTCCCAGGGATAGATAAAAAGCACTCTTAACTGTGCGCGAGCGAGCGAGAGAGAGAGAGACTGACCGGTCTCTTGAACATCGTTACTCTTCTGTTAATAAACTTTGCTATAGCTTAAAAACCTCTTTGCCTCATCATTGACTGACTTTGAACCTTGGTTCTCAATCGGAGAATCCAACACTCTTGATTAATAATTTGTTACCTGCAGTGAACTCTTGGCATTTATGTTTAATAACTTCGACAGAGGACTTTAAATA
Organism: Hepsetus odoe; assembly: GCA_017165825.1. Classification (NCBI taxonomy): domain Eukaryota; kingdom Metazoa; phylum Chordata; class Actinopteri; order Characiformes; family Hepsetidae; genus Hepsetus; species Hepsetus odoe. Next base: position 9,193,307 of record CM029380.1, on the reverse strand, counting down.
GGAAAATAAAAATTCTAATTTGTTTGCAAGGCATAGTAATTGCTCCAGAAACAACTGTCAAACTCAGACTATTTTTGCATCTAAAAGTGATCTCCTAGATAGCCTCCCATCACTATGAAGTCAATGCAGTTGTGCTGTTCCAGATCTCTTTAAAAGCAGTAAAGTATTAAAATTCATTTAGGCAGATGTACTCCTCTTTATTGGTCTATAGCTCAGACCAAATGTCCACATACTAACCTTCAATTTCTATTCTTGGAAATCTATAGAACTCCCCAGAAACTACCCAGATCGATCAGAATCAATAGTATTCCTATTCTCCCATAAGCTAGTCAAACAAACAAGTGAAATTAAATCATCCAAATACTCTTTATTTTGTCCAAAAGTTTTACATTTATGCCACCAGTGCAGAAGCTGTGGATGATTCGCTGTAGAGAGAAGAAAATTTGCATTAGATAAGGCTTAATACTGAAATGGATTTTCTGTGTGAAGGGGACTGGCAGCACTGGTACTAAAAACAACCCCAGACTGCTAATTTACCTCCAGTGTTGATCTAGCACATCAGAAATATCTCAATTCTTACAGGAGAAGAATGGGACAATGAAATGTGCAAACTCACTTCAATAATTCATAAAAGCTAGTCTATAAACATTTACTGTATACTTACTACTTCCAGTTAGGGGCAAGTACTCTCTTGGTTTTGTAGTAACGAGCAAGCCTATGGATCCTGCTTTCGACAAGAATCAGGCGGAACTTTGCATCCTTGTCCTGCAAACACACATTTCCACATTATTAAAAAAAGTATATTTCTGGACACTGCTTTAAGTAAATTAATGGTCCAACATTGCAAGAACATTTTAAAAATTACAAGTACTGGAGCAGGCAACCCTGAAATTAAGAACAGGCTTTACGCATGTCAAGTTATTCAATAACGCTTAAAAAACTTACAACTCACATAGTTGAATCATAAGGTTTTCAAATGATGTCCACATCTGACCATTATTTCTAGACTTAAATAGAAAATAGGAAGCATCTTACCTTCCTGTTTCTCTCCAGGTGTTTTCTCACAGCAACAGCCTTCTTAATCAGGTGGTACAGATCCTCAGGCAAATCAGGGGCTAGGCCCTTAGACTTCAGGATCCTAAGGATCTTGTTGCCAGTGACAAAGCGCACTTGGGCCACACCATGAGAGTCCCTCAAGATCACACCTATAGCAGACAAGAACTAAACTAATCACATGTAAAACTGACAAGTTATGTTTCCAAAAAACAGTGGCACTAAAAGTAGAACTGTTCTAAAGTATGCTCATGAATGCAGCATTAAAAAGACTGCTCTCGATGCTAAACATAGTCGTTTCCCTTCTAAAAGAGCATAATTTTAAACTTCATGGATGGCTTGATGAGATGGTACACAAACTAACATCACAGTCAATTAACTAACAAGCCAGTTCAAAGATAAAGCCAAAACAATGTGAGCAACCACATACCAATCTGGGAAGGGGTAAGACCCTTCTTGGCCAGTTTGAAGATCTGCTCTTTAACATCATCTGATGTGAGCTTCAACCACTAAGAGAAAGGAGGAAAAATAATTTAAGATCACTTCCTATTTGTTCAGAAAAAACAAAAAAAACAAAAACAAAAACACAAATCAGACAGGTCGGTACTTACTGTAGGGACACTGCGTCTGTACGGGAGCGCCGACTGGGACAAGCCCTTACTAAAAAACATTTAAGATAATTAAACAAATGGCTCAAAAGATATGCTTTTAAATATATAAAAATATGTACTGGTGTTTGGAATGCAGACGGGAATACAATAACGAACTGAGACATTCGTTACTCTACATTTTCTCAAAGAAACGCTCGAATCTCTGCCGTACACGTTGTCTGTTGAATTTATTCCTTGCGATCCTTAAAATTTTGGTTGCACAAGTGTTTCCCATCCAAAATATGTGCACCTCAGTTCAATTTACATAGAGTAAAATCTAAAGGAAAACCTTAAATAAAGGTTTGTAATGGATCTCTCACAACAAAAGGAAATCGTTTACTGGTGAATCTATTCGCAGCGTTGAATTTCCTAGCCACACACACACAAATTTCACTTTTCTGATCAATTCTAGCGTGTGGAAACAATTCAGCGAAGCAGTGAAATTAAGCAGATCTAGCCTTCTGCCCGCTACGTTCACTAACGCGCGGCCATGACGGCGGCGGCGCTAGGATACAGCTAGTTTCCTCTTAAACAAGTTTTATTAGAGGTGTTCATCATTCTGGAGGCTAAACACCTGGTAAAGGTTTACCCGTGCTTCGACCAACTGGTACTACCATCGTTTACAACGATTTCAACACCATTTTGGTGTAAAATAAAAACGTACCCAGGAGCGTGCATACGACCCATGATGGCGTTCAGGGAGGAGAGCGAGAGAAAGAGCGGATCCACGAGGCGGCGGGGAAGTAGCGCACAGAGAGGAAGTGACACAAACCTAAGAAAAAAAGTCCCTACACCACGTCTATTCATTTAAACACACACTATAAATATCAGATTTATATTTATATTATATATATATATATATTCGCGGGATAAGGGACAGCTAACAATTTAAGAAGCTTAATCACTTTGTTTTAAAAGCATTTCGTAACCTTCGCTTTTAAAATGTAATATTTATAGTGTCCACGTTTTTTCTTTCCTTAAATTATCTTTAAAAATGTAGTTGCTTATTTAGAACCTTTCTCTCAAATGTCCTTTTGTCCCATGCATTAAAGTTTTATTCTATATTTTGTCCTTTAATGCAATCATATTACTTAAAACTAACAAAACTAATTTGTATCTCTGGTTATTTTGTACCAACTTTTTGCACGTGTTTGCACTTTTATTACCTACTCTTCTTGTCTCTCTTTTTTGCTTGTCTCTCTTTTTTGCTTGTTTCATTTTCCCTGATTTTTATTCTCAGTTTAAAGTACTTTGGGCTACAGTTTTATATAAGAAATGTGCCACATAAATAAGATTATTATGCTTTGTTAAATGTTCTAATTTGTGTAAAATATGGATAATAAAAAATAGTTGTGAGGACGTAAAGGTGAGCAGGTTTGATTCAAAGCGTCAGTTTTGAGAAGCGCATACTAACCCGTGAGGAGTCAGAAGGCTGAAGATCCTCTGATGTTAACCACTGAGACAGGGTAAAGGGGGGAAAATTGTGCGGAGTAAACAGTACAGCAAACCATGCAAGGATTTTAAAAATGTTCTGGACTTTTAAGCAAACGCATAAAATTTTATTCAAAGTAAAGGGTCTAACATTTACACTTGGAATATATTATATAATAATAAATGAAATAAATTAAATATGGAAATAAATAAATAATAAATGGTTGTTTTTTATAGGATCATACAATTAATTCAGACCCCTCACAAACAGGTATATTTCTGCTGACTTTTTTGGCAACGCATACATTCGATCTACATTTCATAAGTGCGTGTTACAGACAGTGAGCGTTTAGAAATCAGCAAAGCTGCGTGAACGGTGCCAGCCTCACGGCTACCTCTAGCGGTTGTATGTGGAACAGCATCCAAGTCTTAATGACACTGAGGTTTTCCATACATTATGAATTACTTTTTCATTCACTGGTTTGCTCCTAAGAATGTAAAAGTTGTTCCTTTTGTTTAGGATTTTTTTATATGTAAATACCAAGCAATAGTTGCTTTGACATAAAATCAGCCACTAGAGGCCGCTGCAGAAATGTACTCTCGTCTATCAGCGGCTCGTGTGTGGTTTTTTCTAGTTGGCTGGCTGGTGAAATCGCTAAACCAGTGTAGTTCTTCATCGGGTCGGTAAGGAGGAACCTCAGCGGTAATGAAAGGCCAACTGCGAGGACCAGCAATACGTTCAAGATAACGCGCGGGTGAACATCTAGAAAAGTGAGTGATAGATGGTGATGCAGTACAATTAATAACAGAGCCAAGAGTTGGGTGGTATTTTAGCCACCCGGCGGCTTCTGAAAAATGATAGTTGGGCTAATCTTAGGCTGGGAAGATCATTAGCTACAGTGCTTCCACATCAGCACTTTGAGGTTGAGCAAGGGTTGCGGCGTGTCCAACCATAATTGGCTCACTGACACAAAAGTCCAAAGCTGTCAGGAAAAAAGAAACATGAACTATTTATGTGCCATCAGAAACCTTTTAAAAGTCACGTACCCAGCGGTTGGGTTTAGTGACTATTAAGGCTAAGAAAGTGATCCTCTGTGGAGAAATAATGACCATCTAGTGGTGGGCCGCTAAAAGTGGGCGCCTTGTCCAGGCGAGCGGCGATGATAGGCTTGACTACCAAATCCCAAAGGTACCAGATGGGATTTTTACTCCACTAGAACACAACTGACGCCTTTCTTTATTGACTGACGTTCAGCACCCCTTAGGTCGTTGGAGATTTGCTCACTCCCAGTTTGTGTCTTACTAGATGTCGTGGACAAAAGGAGCCATCACCACTTGCCTTGTGTTCGCGCACCTGCTCTACACTTCAGAGTCGGTGCCAATAAGTGTAGACAAGACGAAAGTAAAGCTACCAGAAGAAACGGTCCAGGAGTCCCCCCAGAGTGTGGTGAGTCCAGTTAGATCCACACTGGTCTTTGATGACTGGTGCCCAGCACCGTTTGGTTGTTCACCCACTACAATCACACCTGCGTGACCTGGCGATGAACGGCTGGGTTGAATCAGGTATACCTGAGTGGGGAAATAACCAAGAAACGATGGACACTGGTCCTCTAGGACTGCAGTTCTGCATGTTGTTAACATTAGAAACTCATGCTGGAATACACAACAGCCTAGAAAAGTGATTAAAACCTCATCATTTACTCTTCATGCCTAAATCCTCTTTTTTTAACTCTCTAAGGACACTGGGTTGCATTATGATCGCTATCTCAGGGAAGTTATTGACTTTCTTGAAAAAGACCAGCATTTCAGAGACAAGCTGCACAATACAGACATGGAGGACATAAAGGTAAAAAAATATATATTTATATATTTATAAAGGCAGCGTAATACTAGATTATGTTATCAGATAGCCTAACCCATGATCTCTTCCAGCAAGGGAAGCTGGCTAAAGAACTGGACTTTGTCAGCCACCACGTGAGAACTAAGTTGGATGAATTAAAAAGACAGGAGGTGAGCCGGCTAAGGACGTTGATCAAAGCTAAACAAGACATCGAAGGAGGAAATGGTATGTAATGTTGCTGCACACAGAAGTTTACTTTCCCTTTTTATCATGTCTCATCAGTGTTGTAAAAGTCCTTCTTGTTTTTGGTTCATATTAAGATTTTTATTTTTTTTTAACTTTTGGGCAGCGGTGGCCTAGTGGTTAGGGAGTTGGCCCTGCATCGGAAGATTGTGGGTTCGATTCCCACCCCAGTGGGTTGCCCTGAGGTACCCTTGAGCAAGGTACTGTCCCCATCACTGCTCCCCGGGCACTTTCAATAGCTGCCCACTGCTGCACGTGTGTATGGGTTAAATGCAGAGGTCCAATTTCGTTGTGGTTCATGTGTGCTGTGCCATGACCTCGCAATGACAAGGGTTGTCACTTTCACTTTTTTTCACTTTTTCAACTTTTGCAAGTATATGGATTAAACAGATACAGGTATAATTCAAACACCTTTACTTCTCACATTCCTCAGACATGGCTGTGGACCACCAAGCCTTACTGAAGCAGTTTGAATATCTGAACCACAGAAACCCTCACACATTTGAGGTGGAGGATCTGGACAGACTCATCAAATCAGTAAGCTCTTGCTTTTAGTCTTATGCTGAATTTTTGTTTGATTATGGGACAGTTTCCCAGGGAACAGTGAGATTAACTGAGCTGTGAAAAGCCTGTAGATTCTCATATGTTTTTCTTGGTTCTTCATTGACTTCACAGATGAGATTTCTGTGTGCTCTTTGAGTAATTTTGCTGGCTGACCGCTCCTTGGTACACTTACCACTGCTACATTTTGAGTTTAGAGATGATGGCTGTAAGTGCATCACTGGAATCTCAGAGTTTGAGAGATTGATGTGTAACCTTTTCCTAACTGATTTACAGTTCTCTCCAAAGGTATTGCAATAGCAAGATCAATTTGTTTGTTTTTGCTTTTTACCAAAGACATTTGCATTTAAAATAAAAAAAATTTTTTAAATGAGACGAGAGGTCAGATTTTCAGCTTTTATTACCTGGTATTTACATCAAGATATGTTAAAGTACATAGAACATAGACCTTCATCCAGTTTTCAATTTTTCAAAAATTTTAGAACTGGAAGATTTGGTTGCATGCAGTAATTGCATCCTACCTGTGAACCACTGACTTACCCAATTTGTGGGTTATGCTGTTCAGTGCTTTTAATATAGCATCTTTCAGTTGTATGTTTTATATTTTCTTTCTCCACACTTTGGCTTTTCATTCGTTAGAGATTAAAAACTTTGTGGCTCATCTCTTTACTTTTTAGAAAATTACAACCTGGTTTTCAAGTTGTTACTGCTAATGAATGGTTTGTGTGGTGGTTAGGTCTCTGTATTTCTGCTCTCAAAGATTTCTTCAAACTCCATCCTTACCCTATACAAGTTGTTCTTGACATCATTAACTGTGTTTTTTTTTTTTTTTTTTTTTTACACACACAACTCTCACAATTGGTCGTTGTTGTCTTTGATGGACTTGTTTGTCAGTACACCAGCTGTTTACTTTTTTCAGAATTCTCCAAGTAGTCGTACTGGATTTGCCCAGTGTTTGTGAAATTATTCTATTGGATTGAATCTCTTTTCTCACCTTTTAAAATGGCTTGTTTTGCCTCCATAGACTGCTCTTTGGTCTTCATGTTGCTTTCCCTTTTTTAACAACAAATGCAGTAACAGGACACGCCTGAGTAACAACAAATAATTATCAAGCATCTATATACAGTACCTGCAAAAGTTTTAGGCAGGTATGAAAAAATGCTGTAAACAAAGAATGCTTTCAAAAATGGAAGTGTTAATCATTTATTTTCATCAATCAACAAAATGCAGTGAATGAATAAAAGAGAAATCTAAATCAAATCAATATTTGGTGTGACCATCCTTTGCCTTCAAAAGAGCATCAGTTCTTCTAGGTACACTTGCACACAGTTTTTGAAGGAACTCGGCTGGTAGGTTGTTCCAAACATCGTGGAGAAATAACCACAGATCTTCTGTGGATGTAGGCTTCCTCACATCCTTCTGCCTCTTCATGTAATCCCAGACACACTTGATGATGTTGAGATCAGGGCTCTGTGGGGGCCATAAGAATTGATGCTGGTTTAAAGGCAAAAGGTAGTAACACCAAATACTGATTTGATTTCGATTTTTCTTTTGTTCGCTCACTTTGCATTTTGTAAATTAATAAAAATAAACAATCATTATTTAAATTTCTGAAAGCATTGTTTACAACATTTTTCCACACCTGCCTAAAACTTTTGCATAGTACTGTACATCTATATCCAATACTTTATGGTCACTTTTTAAAGGGGTACTTAAATACAAAACATGCTATGTTTAATGTAATTTAACTTATGTCTCCTATGCCTATGATTTCTAAATGTCCTTCATTGTATAGCAAAAACAAATTAATTGGCTCTTTCAGTACTTTTGGAGGGTACTGTACAGCCCTGGATAAATGTTTCGAGAATGACACCAGTATTGGTTCAAAGAGGCTCTTATCACTTTTGCCTTATAGCACAGTGCTCCATCCTGCTGGAAAAGGCATTGTTCTTAATCAAACATCTTGGATGGTTGGGAGAAGTTGCTCTCTGAGGATATTTTTGTACCTTTTTTTGTTTGTTTATGGCTGTGTTGTCCAGCAAAACTGCGAGTGAGCCTACTCCCTTGGTTGAAAAGCAACCCAACACATGAACAGTCTCCAGATGCTTTACTGTTAGCATGCACCTTTTCTTCTTCTTCAGTCTTTTTTCTGAATACCCCAACCGATTGGAAAGGGGATTCATCAGAGAAAATTACTTTACCCCAGTCCTCAGCAGTCAAATCCCTGTACCTTTTGCAGATGCTTGTTTTGGAGAGAAGTGGCTTCTTTACTGCAGCTCATCTGGTCACTCTTCATAACTTTCTGGAGTTTATGCAAATTTGCCATCATAAATACTGAGGCAGCAAACTTTGTGAAAATGAATATATGTGTCGAAAACTTGTCCATTGCTGTGTATCAGTTTCTTTCTCAGTTCTTCTGGTAGAATTTCTTTTGATCAAGGCATGTTGTGATTATAGGTAGTCTGTTGTATTTTGCCACATTATTTGAGATCAAAAATAGTTTTTTCTTATGAATGGAGGAAAACAGAAATGCTTTTTCACAGCTTTTTTAAAAGTACAGTAGTTCAAAGCAGTGTCATGGATAAATACTGTAATAATGTTTAAGGCATTTTCTATCACTCAAAGTTTGGGATAAGATTAATCTTTCTAAACTGCTACATCTTTCACATGGAGAAAATTTGTGAACATCATATCAGCATCTCCAGCTAAAAGTTACAGTTGTGGTGTTTGTTTTGTTCAGGCTACAAATGATTTGGAGAATTTTGACAAGGAGCGACATGAGGAATTTAAGAGATATGAAATGATGAAAGAGCACGAGCGGCGAGAGCACCTGAGGACGTTGGATGAGGAGGGCAGGAAGAAAGAACAGGAGCATTATGAAGAGATGAAGAAGAAGCATGCTGATCACCCCAAAGTCAATCATCCAGTATGTTTTAGGATTTATTAAATATGGAATCCATATTTGGGAAATTTTGTGCTTTTGGGAATAGTGAATGTGCTTTTTTTTTTTTTTTCTTTCCAGGGCAGTCAAGATCAGCTGAAAGAAGTTTGGGAGGAAGCAGATGGTCTTGATCCAGAAGATTTTGACCCCAAAACTTTCTTTAACCTCCATGGTAAGATTAACTAAACCAACCAATATAATCTTTCTTCTTCTTTCAGCTCCTGTTAAGGTCATTATAGTGGATCATTCATTTACATTTCTTCCTATCCTCTGCATCTACCTCCTTCACTCCTACCACATGCATGTATTCTCTCATTACATCCATATCCTCCTCTTTGGCCATCCTCTTGCCTGGCAGCTCCAACCTCAAGATCCTTTTCTCAGTACATTCAGCATCTCCTCTACACATGTCCAAACTAGCGAAATCTTGCTTCTCTGACTTGTCCAACCTGAGCTGTCCCTCTTATATATGTTTTCTCATCCTGTCCATAATTGTCATTTTCATCACAATACTAAGCACCTCAAACTCTGCCGCCTGTCTATTTGTTTGGGTCTCCAACACAAATAAATAAGCTGGTCTCATTACTGTCTTGTAAACCTTTCCTTTCACTCTTGCTGGTACCTGTCTGTCACAGATCATTCCTGCCACACTTCTCAAAACTCTGCATCTCTCTTTCGCATTGTACAACTCTGTACTGTTGACCCCAGGTTTTTCCAACTCCTTCAACTTCACCATCAATACTATACTCTCAATACTGTTGTAGGTGACCATGTTTATGACATGTGTAGTAACGATTCATTGTTTTTGAACATAGTGTGGTTAAACGTTTTTACAACCTTTTTTTTTTTTTTTTTTTTAACCTTTACATAACTATAAAAATGTAATTATAATTAAAAATTATAATATCTTATTTGCTTTGTGTACTGCAGATACAAATGGAGACGGATTCTTTGATGAACAAGAGTTGGAAGCCTTGTTCACTAAGGAGGTAGATACATTTCAAATGAATTATGCTGATCTTCCTGAAAAATAATACTTGTAATCCTAATATACATTTTATTTGGGTTGTAGCTGGAGAAGATCTATGATCCTACTAATGAGGAGGACGATATGGTGGAGATGGAGGAAGAAAGGCTGCGAATGAGAGAACATGTCATGAATGAGGTAAAACAGGGATCCAGAAATTAATGTAACCTAGCCTTTCTGTAACACAGACAACAATCCTACTTCTTTCTTAAACAGGTCGATGTCAACAAGGACAGATTGGTGTCTTTAGATGAGTTCCTAACAGCTACAAAGAAAAAAGAATTTCTGGAACCAGACAGCTGGGAGGTAGAAATCGCTACTATATCAAGGAACACAGTGTATTTATTATTGCATGATTGAATAGTGATAGAATACTTATATTTTTTGATGTGTGTGTTCAGACTTTGGAGCAGAACCAAGCCTACACAGAAGAAGAAATGCGGGAGTTTGAGGAACATTTGGCCAAGCAGGAGGAAGATCTGAACCTAAAAGCAGCTGAAATTCAGAAGCAGCGTGATGAGCTTGAGAAACAGCAAGAGCAACTTAATGCACAGAAAATAGAACTCCAGCAGGTAAAAATGTATTTCCCCTTGAAACCTATGCTGTAGATTATACAATATATTGGACACAAGCAGCATTTAAAAAAAAAAAAAAAAGATACAATGGTTATTGTCAAAGCATTTCCTTGTTTTTCTCTGCTCCCAATTAGGCTGTAGAACACATGGAACGTTTAAAAAAAGTAGAGCATCCACTTGAAGATCATGGTGAGTCACCCTTTGAATTTTATATTTTTGTATCTATGTCTAAATTGTTGTTTTTCCCAGTGTCCTGAATCATTTAGAAATATTGCTACTCTAAATTGTCAATTTAGCCCACATCTTTAACATTTTAAGATATTTTTCAAATATCTTTTTATTATTCATATCTGAATATTTTGTTACAGTTGAAGGTAATGCTGTACCAGAGGTTCCCCAGGATGAACAGACCCTACCCCCTGAGCACCAGCCCGTTGCACCAGATCACCAAGAAATCCCTGCAGATCAGAATGAAATAGTCCAGCAGGATCTAAATCAAGGCCACTCTAACCAGCCCCAGGAGGGTCTGCCAATATCTCACAGTGATCCTAATTCAGTCCATGGTGCTCCACAGGTGCCATAGGCTGCAGAAAGGTAGTGCGGGTCTTGACTTGGTAGATTAACATGCCTGCCACTATACTGAGAGACATGAATCGTTCATACCTCCTCTACAAACTCCAGAGTCAGTGGATTATAATAGCTCAAGTCCACCTATGATCTATAGATATCTCAATTTTGAGGGTGCTGCTCTCGTTGTAACAGAATCTGTGCTAAATTGACAGAATCTGTTGACAATTAATTCATTTTTCATGGTATTATTCTCATGTGGGTGATCTTATTTAGCCCATCGTTACGGAATGGTGTGTGTGTGTCTATTTTGCACATTCAAATTTTTTAGAGAATATGAAAAGCCACTGTAAAAATAAAAAATGTGGTTTGAGAAGTAAAACTATAGATGTTTTACATTGTCGGATGTTTTATTTTTCCTTCATCACAGAACCATCAAGGAACTATCCTGGAATTCATAGATCAGAGCAGCTTTTAATTAACTGAAAATCTAAAAATAATGTGCAATCTTACAGAAAGAACCTTGAGTATAAAGTCCAGGTATTTCGGTTAAGAGTGCAATTTGGGAGAACCTTTTATTTAATTTTTTATATGTACTCATTCTTAGAATAGAAAGAATATTGCTAGCTTTATCAGTTTTAAAATGAAAGGGCTAACTTTCCAGATATAGATTAAGTCTTTAGCTGGAATAGATGGTACTGTAACTGCACATTCCTAAAGCAGCACCAAGCCTTATGTCTTCAGAAAAAAAAGCCTGTAAAGTATTACTTGCAACTTGCATTAATCCCAATCAGGAAAGTTCAGTTACAGCAGAAAATCAGGGCAAAATGGAGATTAATTTTTGAAAGGATTAAAACAATAATTGGGAATATAGTGGGCCAGTGTACTGTATAGAGATTGATGGTGTGAAGGATTATCATTGTAGCACAGTCCAAGATTTAGTTCAGTAATTTAATTTGCTTGTTTACCATAAGCAGTATCATTTAATCCAAGAACAATCTTAATTTGTGTCTGGAAACTGGCCCATAAAAATTAAAGGCTTCACATGCAAAATCGCACACTTATATTTTGGTCTGTATACAGTTCTGTGCTTTAAGAAATACAGATTATTTTGTTTTAAATTCCAGTTATGTAGATGAAACAAAATACCTGTTATTCTAGTAATTTATGGTATGTGCCCATTTTGTGTTTGCACAAAATTATCAATTTTGGTTTTTATCTACTGATTTTAGTATTTTACATGCTAATCTGAAGATATTAAAGTGGTTAAGGCATTATACTGTTTCCTTTGTGCATATGCATAATTCTTTATACAAAGAGAAATTGACAAAACTTTCTATTACCAGTATTATACTGTGCTTTTTAAACCAATACTGGACATATAAATCAATTATGCTCAATATATCCTATAATTAATGCAATTAACCAGAATTAACACAGCTATTCAAAGAAAATTTAATTCTATGAAGCACTCATTCTTTCACATTTAGTACAATGCAGATCCCATAAACTACATGAAAAAATTACAATACAGTACTTAGTTAATTCTTCACATTTGTTTGAACATTTCCTGCGTCTACTTTTTAATGCCTACTTGTCTTTTCTGGTCCAATTCAAAACAAGAAGCCCATGTAAGCAAAGGCACAGATGTTCTTGCGGAAAAGATTTAAGGCTATGCAACAGCATGTGACTGAGGAAAAGCATCAAAACATACAGCACTAGAAGTGGTATGGCTTCATTATCATTGTTTATCTTTGACATCGTTATCCTTACTTGCTACATGGATTAGAAAAGCTCAAGTTGAGTCCAGGATGCCACAGGTGGAGAGGATGAGTGTGATATGACGTAGAGAATTTTGGTTGGATTGTGGTTAGCTGCTCTGTTGCAAAACCATGGTGTTCATCCCTCTATTAGGCCTGTATGATCCCGCTCGTCCTTAAACACAAAAAAGGGTTGTTAGTTTTCATGCAATTATCTTTTCCAAGAAGAGAGATCACTTCTCTATTAAACCAACCATTACAAAATATCATGCACAGAATTTGAGGGTCTGGAATGCCACTCACCTGTGTAAATCAATTAACACAGCTCATCTTAGCAAATGGCTTGATGTTTGAAATACGTGTAAAATAGTCTTGAATTTTATTCGAAATGTGTACCAAGAGACAGTGCTTGCTACACTGGCTTTGTGCAACTGTAAAAGCAAATTGGAAATTCTGTAACATCCCTAATACACTTGGTAAATAAGAGTGACGACATTAGTTTTCTACTGAAATACAACTTGTTTCTATAAATAAAATCCATGACAAACCTCAGTGAATATTATAAATAATATTATTAAAAAGGTTTTCCAGCTTCTGTCTTCTTAGAATTTATTTAAAAAGTTTGTCTGGTTGAAATTCAACATTGATGCCTTAAGCTACTTGGATCCTAAGGAAAGCACAGCCATTAGGGGAGTTCTAGAGCTATAATTTGCCATTGTCAAGAGCAACAAATAGATCTACTAATTGCTTACAAAAAACTAACATCTCAATCACTGTTTTTTACCCTTGCTGGAAAGCAGAACAATTCACAGAGCAAAAAGACAAGAAAGCAAAGCTGTGGGGAAATATTGACAGCTAAGCCAGCAAATTAGTTGCCTTCCCTCAAAAGGTTTGTAGCAAAGCCAGATAACTAATCACTCCGCTTCAGGAAACAGAGCAACTAGTTACCATGGCAGGTCAAAAGATTTGAGAGCATGAAAAGCAAAAAGTAGCAGCAGACAAGCAGGTAATGCAACACATCTTTATTGAAACATTCTCTCAAGGAGCGACATAAGCATACAAAGGCCAGGGCTGTTGGGAGATACTCATAAATGAAAATGGAAGTGGGGTTGTGTGATTGAATAACAAAGTCAGCAGGAGCAGGCCAAAAAAAAAAAAAAAAAAAAAAAAAACATTCCAAACACTCCCATGAATTGGACCAACAGTGGCAGGTATTTTTTTGCATTTTATTTTATACAAAAAATAAATTAATGAAAATCTTTCAAGTTTACAGGAATATCTATTTGCTTTTAACACAACCTTGCTGAAAAATCACAACACTGACAGTTCCAGCTCTGCATGTGTCTCCTTAAAATGTTTAAGTGTATTAAATCTACCAAAATTAGGCTTACTTTCATCAATAAGCCAACAAATAAAAAAAAATAAAATACCACTGATGTCAAAGTAAGAGTAAAAATATGGGCAGGGGCCAACATTCCTATTAAATGAATGTTAATGTGGTCAATGTAGCCAAAGACACTAGTCTTCTCAAAGCTTTTAGGAACGCATCACTTGAGCATTACCTCGAGAGCTACCTCGAGGTCCCTGTGCGGCTCCTCTCTTGAAGCTCTGCTGATACCCTTCCTGTTGGGAATGGAAAATAATGTGAGAATAATATTAACAACAAAAAAAACATTCAAGAGAAGCAGCACTTGGGGGGGTGGGCGACACACCACTAATCTTGATTACCAAACAAAACCTCTGATTGTGGTATTTAGCACCCAGACATTAACATATCCTTTAAGTACTTAAGTGGTGGATCAGCTTATCCTCTAGCACATCCCAGATTTTCCTTTGTATTGAGATCTGAGGAATTAGAGACCGAGTCAGCACCTACACTGTCTTGTTCCTTAATTTTTGCAGTGTGGCAGGGTGCATCGTCCTGAGAGAAGGAACTGCATTAAGTAACACTGCCACAAAACAAGCATACCTAGTCTGCATTAATTCAAAATAACCAACTGATTATACAAAGTTGCCAATTTAATAATTAAGTAGTTTTTTATGCTTATGTGAACATGCTGGAGAAATTAGGCATCTTCAATATGGACAGTCAGTCACACAGCCCTACTGCGAACAGGGAAATGACATCTGCAAAAATTTGAGGTAGTATTTGTGATTGCCGTGTTGTTTATGAGGTTGGGTTTAAGTAAGCATGGGAACAGGAGTTCAGGGAAGCAGAAGGAGACAAGTCAATAATAATAAGACAAGTGTAATAATAATGATGACCTTAAGTCACCTACCCACATTATGGGGGGACCAAAAAACACCCCAGATGGTATCCTTTATTCTTCTTTAGGATTCTCAAACTATAAACATTAGGAAGCTTTCACATTTCTCTAAAAATAGTGAATTAAAAATAATTCAGTATTAAAATTTGAATCGTTTATTTTTTTATATTAAATTAAACAATTATTATATTAAACAATTATTCTCAAATATTCAACCTCTGCTTTTTACCCAAACACACTGTGCAAAGGGGGCAGTTATTTACAGCTGCCCAAAAAGCAGTGATGGGGACAGTACCTTGCTCATGGGTACCTCAGGGCAACCAACTGGTTACTAAGCACTAGGCCACCACTGTCCTTTCCTCTCCTGTAAGTTGGGGTCCAAACTCAGATCTGATGAGATCAGACCCTCCCCACTACAGAGTCCATTGCAAACCATCCAATGTAACCAAGACAACCACTAAACATGATCTTAGCCAAAAGGCAGAGAAGGGAGTAGTGTAATATAGATATCATGAATAAATCTTATGCATATTTGTCTATTTTGAAACAACAAACTAATCAATTGATTAATTATTAAAATAATCAAAAGTTGCATTCCTAATGGTTTGCAACAAAATAGGCATCAAGATCATTCATGATGGCCAAAACTCAGGGCCAAGGTGGTGATGGTGATCTAGTGGTAGGTTACTTGCCTATGGACCAAGAAATTGTGGGATTAAATCCCACCGTTGGGTTCCTGAGCAAAACCCTTAACCCAGAGTTGCTCCAGGAGGACTGTCCCTAGAATCAGGAATTGTAAAGTCGCTCTGGATAGGAACATCTGCTAAATGCCATAAATGTCTCAACAAGATTCATTAGACCAAGCCACTCTACTTCCACTGCTACATGGTATAGTTATGATGCACACACACCCAATGTAGGCACTTTTGGCAGTGGACATGAGTCAGCATGAGCAATCTGAACAGTCTGTTGTCACTCAGTAATGCACTGTGTGTTCTAAAGCCTTTCAATCAGAGTCAGCATTAACTTTTTCAGCCTTTTGAGCTTCAGTAGCTCTACTGTGCCAGTAGAACCAGACAGGCCACCATTTTCTCCCCACACAGATCAAGTCTTGGATGCCCATGGCCCTGTTAATGGTTCACTGATTATCCTTTCTTGAACTTTTCATAGGTACTGAACACTGCAGACCAGGAACACCCCTCAAGTCATTCAGTTTTGGAGATGCACTGATCAAGCCTTCAAATACCTCACTTTCACAAAGTGTCTATCAGCAGTGGAAACATATGCCATTGATGTGAAGCGAAAACTATGAATGATCATTAAAACAATATCTACCTTGAATAAAAAAGTTTTTTTTTTAAATAATATTTTTTAAAAAATTTTTAAAATAAAATAATCCAAATCATACAACAGAGAAAAAAATTATCCAAAGAAATCACAACAGCTCTAGTGTGATAAAGTCAACAAATCTTTAAGAGCAAGGTGTGCTCACCCTCGGATAGGTGCTGCTGGAATAGTCTCGTGGAGTGCTAAACTGTGTTTGCCCATACCCAGTATTGGGAGTGTTTGGGAAGGGAGGACGATAACCATCATATCCACCTAAAAAGCAGGGGGGGGGGAGAGAAAAAAAAACACCCCATCTCATTAATACAAAGAAATGTTCACAGCTTTTCCAGTTATTTTAGACATTCAGAAAGGGATATCTAAAATGCTTTTTGGTTTTTGGAGGGGGGGGGGGGGAGATTACTGTTTGTTACAAACTGTATCAGTTCAGGACATCTCCAAATTAAAAGGGTGAACATATCAGACCTCTGAAACTATTTGATGGGCCTCGGTAGCCATTCATAGCCCCCCTAGCATTCCTGGGGCCAGCTCGTGGTACAGCTCTGCTGCTGTAGAAAGACTGAGTCTGGCGGTTAAAGCCTGTGCCCTGGCCTGAGGGCTGCTGGGATATAGACTGATGTCCTCCAGAAGAAGGAATGCCTTGGTCTTGAGAGTGGAAGGCTCCAACTACTAACAAAAAAACCATTACTGTTAGCTGACCATAGCTACTTTAGCTGGTGCTTAAAAAAAAGAAAAAGGAAAAAAAAAAAAAAAAAAAAAAGGGCACATACCTGACTGAAGAGGTTCCTGGTGCAACTCTTGCTGTTCTACAGAATGAGGGGTTTGGCTGCTGAAGCCAGGGGTGAAACTACTCTGGTACTGGCTCGACATCTTTTGAGAGTCCATCTCATTAGATGGAGGAACTGGGGCATTCAGATTGAACACCTAGAGTTAAGCAGGAAAGTGTGTCTCATTTTTATAAATCTGATTAAACACCAGTGATCTTTAACATATCATTGTTTAAAAATAAATAAATAAACCAGGAACCATATTCCCAAAAAGTGCCACTTTGTTGTGAGCTTTACTGCTTAAATGGATAAAGTGAGCAGGCATGGGTATTAGCTGTACAGAAAGATGAAGAGCGAGAAGCTTATGCTAACAGGTCATGGCCTACCGCTTGCATGGACTGGAATGGTGCTGCATTAACGTTGATGCCGCTGTGGAGGGGTTTGGAGACGGACTGAAAGACCTGGGGCTGGGAGGAAGGGGCATGGGGCTGCTCAGACGACAGGGGCATGGACACCTAGGGAATGGGCAACGAATCAACACACATGTCCCCCCCCGCCCACCCACCCACTGATCCAGGTCTGCATGAACACTGATCCATGAAGAAACCAGAACGGCTCCTTTTACCTGGAGGGGGTCGATAGCATCAGCTGGTGGCCGAGGGTCTGAACTGTGAGGGGGCTGGTAGAGTGGCGGCGTTGTGGTATATGCATCAGCAGAAGGAGACACAATTGAAACCTGTGAAAAAGTTTTTTTTTTTAAAAAGCAGCATTTTTCAGGGGTGCTCCAGATTGGAAAATCTGCAGAATAATGCACTTCTACCACTTACTTGTGCTGGTTCTGGATGCACAGGAACGGTACTGTGTTGAGGGAGTCTGCTTTCTGTGTGAGCTGTATAATAGATCAGAGATGACCAAAATTAAACTATACCCAGTAACTGCAGCACATCAGCAAGAATATAGGTTTAAAAAAAAAAAAAAAAAAAAAGCCCTTCTTACCTGGGGCACAGACCATCTGCGCAGACTTCATAGGCTGAGCGGATACAATAGCAGGATCCAAAGGCTGTCCATCAAACTCCAGCATGGAGTCCTGCAACACATACACAAAATATTAATGTTGCAAAACAAAAAGTGTTGAGCAAAAAGCCTGGCATAACCTTAAAACATCTATAGTTGCAGACCTGCATGAAGTTGTATGTGCCTTGCATCTGAGCCATGAGGTCCTGCACTGCCTGTTTCCTGACCAGTGGGTCAGTTGCAGAAGGAGGGAGCACAGGGTTAAGTGCATGAGCCTCAGGACTGACTAAAGCTGGGCTCATTGATGAAGGAGGTGGTGGTGGCGGCGGCGGCTGCTGCAGCTGTTGCTGGAGGGGGCTTACAACCTATGCAAGAAAGTGGCAAGAATAAGCAAGGGCAATAATGGCAATGTCATTTTAAACCTGAAGCATAGACGCCTCACCTCAGAGCTCACTCCCCATTCTGTTCCTTGTTCTTTGTCAGTAGTGGTGTAGGTAGCTTCTGCTGGAATGAACTGTCTGTTTACAAACTGGAGGGCGGGGGAGAGGAGAGAAAAAAAAAAAAAAAAAAACCCTTTGTTGAGCATGAGCATGACCATTACTGCACACAAAGAATTATGCATAAAACACAAACTTACTTCTGTTGCTTCCACCTCAATGCTCTCTGTGAATTCTTGAGCGAGTGACACCTCTGAAACAAGACCAAAATATCAAATAAAATATTAAAATTCTGTATAGGCAGACCCAAACAAACATAAATAAAACACAATAAATAAGTTTATTCCTACCTGGCTCTGCTGGTGGCTCTTCACTCTCTGACGTTTCAACAGGAGCTGGCGGTTGCTCCTCTTCCTCCTCACACATTCCATTTTGATGCATCTGTGTCCGGTCGAAATACCCACTTAGCAGTATCTTGTCCAACGTCTCCTTAAGGGCTTTGTCTGTAAACCAGTAAGCAAAATGAAGGTGATCAGAGTGCTAAATAAATACACCATTTATAAATCTTTTGATTCCTTGACTAGTCAAATCACTTCACAGTTCTAAGCAAGCTGGAAGTTCCATTTCCAACAGCCCTTTTCTTTTCAGTGCAAGTGATTCAAAACCTGCAGTTTGCTCTAGTGTCAGATCCATGCACAAACAAGACATTTTATTTTCATTATCCTATTTAATTATTTTTTTATTACATAATTTCACATTTAAATCTAAACCTATTTTTTTTTACCATTAACTGCCATTTACCATTTTTTTTAATCCATTAACTGAATATTCTAGATCTGAAAACCTGATTTTCAAAAACACAATACACTGTCCAGCAACAAATATTTGTGTCCATAGCTGAATGGAAAATGATCAGGCATGGCCTACAGCACAGAGCAGTACAGTACAGGAGTGACTCATGCTCTAGCTGGCTCTGCCTATCAATGATGCTTCTAGTGGATTTTGAGCAGATCCCAGGCAGAATGCCAAACTGCTGACTCAGGGCAGAAAGGCAACAAGAGCCACAGCTGGCCCTCTGGGGTCTCAGATGCAACAAAGTACTCAAGCCGAACATCATAGCTCAGAGGCATGTCTGCTGAAAGATGGTGGCCTATCAAGCAATTGTTTGACACACTATTTTCAATAATTTAGTGCTCGTTAAATGTGCCTTAGTAAGGAACCACTGAAGATCCAACTTACATGTGGTTCCAGCCACACCTTTGTCCCTTCCTTCTAACAGCTCCCACAAATGTAAAGATGCCTCTTCAAACTGATCAGTCAACCTGAAAGGACATAATGCATCAAATTGCTTCAATTATCTGAAAAGCTCCATGACAAAAGTAAAGGAGATCTGCAAGAAAAGTAATTGTGACAATTTGCTACCTTACCTAATGTTTGGATCTCGCTCAGGGCCAAGCAATTTGTAGAACTCATCTAGGCTAGTCAGTTCAGCTTCAGTTAGCAGAGGGCCTTCGTTTCCGCTGCCACTCCCGATGGCCTGCCTCAGCTCCTGCCTTACATTCTCTTCCCCCAGCTGATCCAGCACATATTGCACCTCAAGCACTGCCTTCAGTTGTCGTTTCTCCACCTCTTCCCGCTTAAGTTGCTCCCGTCGTGCTGCCTTCTTCACTGCCTTCTGGATCTTCAGGATGACAAAAAGAAAGAGTAAAGCATCTGAACAGCAAAAAGGGTTACTTATCAAACTTTAACAAAAACATACAGACCTCAAGATTCAAAGACATGAATATCTTCAGCAGCTCTCGAGCAAACTCCAAGTTATGTGCCACCTCCTGGGCTTTGGATAAGGCATCCTAAAGGCAAAAAGATCCAATGGAAATAAAACAAGCCTTAAATACATCTGTGCTATAATGCTTACTTTTTTTTGCATGGCTTGGCTATCAACTTCAATTCAAAAGAAATTCAACAGCAACAAAAAACTGAAAAGCTGAAAGAAAGTTGTTTAAGGAACTCATGTTACTGCATGATTAGTACATAAACAGAAATCAAAAACAGATTAAACTTATATTAACCTATAGCAGACCAATGCTAAGGGGAAAGAGCAGAGGGTAATAGAAGACATGCTCAGTTTTCTCCATTGGTGTAAAGCAACATGATACATCCTGAATTACAGAAGTTTAAGATTTGCTGTTGTAAAAATCAAAAGTATCTACAGATAGTCAGAAGCAAAAACTAGAATATTTTGTAGCCATGTTCTCCTGTCTTGAAGGCTACAGAGATTAGAACAAATTAATCTGCTCAGTAGAAATTAAAAAAAAAATCACTATTTTCACAGAAACATCAATTTAACAACCACTGCTGCTTCTAACAGAATGAACAATCAATCTACAAAAACTATAAAGCAAGTAACACTTGAAAAAACTGCAGCTCTAATCTTCAATGTAGAGAATATGTGCAACAAAACCTAGTACAAACCAGCTGATCTTGATTTAGCTGCTCGCCTTTGGTCTTCCTTGTTTTGTAGTCCTCGAGTTTGCACTAAAATTGAAGAAGAATTAGTTGTAGGGGAGGGGACCCAGTGTTCAAATAACATTTTAAACATTATTTCCAAAGACTGATAACATTTTGATTTCCACTGTTAAACCCTGAAAATCTACTTTTCCCATCAGTTTAACAGCAAATACAAAAGTGATTATTCAGTCTAGAAGGTATCATTATAGACATCATTAAAATCTTAACAGTGCAGGAGCAGTGGAACAATTGCCAGAGTACCTTTCTCTTCTCCATGTTGCGAACCTTCTTTTCAATGATATTCAGTACTTGCTTCAAGGCCTCCGATGGAGCTCCTGCTGGCTGGGCAGAGCCCAGCTCCGGACTGGAGGACTGAACAACATAGTTGCCAACACTTGCAGATGGCATCTAGACAGAAAATATTCAGAGATTAAATTTATAAGAGGCCAAATAAAAACTCAATTTGCAATATAAAGGCAAATCAATCTTTTTAGTCCAAACTTTATCATGCCACTGCCAAATTCTTTAAATGACCGATGTCAAAGCTTATATTAAAAAGGCATCAAAACGGAGAACACAGTCCATATTTATGCTGACCAAGCATCATACAGCTGAAAATGGGTCAAAAAGAGCAGGCCTCATCAGCTAAATTCCTGGACAAATTACAGTGTATGCGCAGAAATGTACAAAAGTGTATGCGGTACACTACTTTATTTGATCTTAAAGTGTCTAAAACGACGTCTTGCCATACTGACTAAGGCAACTTCCGAATAAAAAGGAGACACACAAACATGGCTATCCTTCTTTGTGGGGATGCTGAACCCCGACCGCCCAGGATCCGGGAATTCTGCAGGGTGTCGGCTACCAAGCAAAACTCCCGTCCATTTACTGCGTTCCCTTCTTAAATTACATGGTTCCGCGCGAATAATAACTGAAACGAAGCCAGCGTCAAGACAAAGCATATACAGTGGTACTACTTTTCGTATGAAATTCGTACTGGATAAATGAAACGTCGTTCTCATTCCCTTTTACTTCGTTTCGAGAGCTAGATGGCTAAACTACTAGCTATCCGTCTCGCAAATTCGAGCTAACCTAACACAGCTAACTAGCCTCCTGGCTACTTTTGTCTGACCGGTTGGTTGATTTAAGAGACGTACTAAGCTGTGGGGAGCGCTCGAGATGTGTAGCATAGGATGAACAACAGAAGTACTTAGTAACTAAACAGATGTGGCATTCAGACACCAAGGCCGGTTCTAAAGCCCAATCCGCGGCGAATTGAGCTAACGCGAAGGCTAACGGCGGACTAACCCTGGGCTGGGCTAGGCTAGGCTAGGCTAACGAATTTAAAACAAGAAAGGGGTTTGTTGTTCTAACAACAGTAACGTCTTACCTTTACTTTCAGTGATGTCAGAGCGCTCTGTTTACCTCAACTTTGTTCGTTATTCAAAGGTTTAGTTTTGTTGCTTTTTTTTTTTATTAAATTTTTTTTTAAATACTGTTCTCAGCTCTGCTATGCTGACTCTAGCCCCTCGGCCTCTCGGCAACTACACAATCTTAAATCGCGAGTTAAGGATTTATACGGCTGAAGGGTCCCTCCGGGCTGCCCTCACTTCGCCTGAGTTCATTTCAGGAGACAGTGAGAGAAAGAGACAGAAAAGGAACGCGAAAAAGAAATTAAGTTTTTTTAAAATAACTTCATCCTATCCTATCTTTTTTTTTTTTTTTTAAACAACTGAGTTGGTAACATGTAAAGGAATGTAACATGTGACGACCGAAAGCATTTGTAGATAATAATCTCCGATTACCTTTTTACAATTCAGTTTATACTGTGCCCTTTATTACAATATTTTACAGTTTATCCATCATTAAATCAGGGGTTTGGACTTACATTGTAGACACTTTACAGCTTATTAGGACACGATTTTCAGGTGTTGTAAAACTAAGATAGCTAAAGTTTAACCTGCAACAACGTGTTTACTTTTCTCAGGAACAATACTTGATTTTTTCCGATAAGACTTTTTATCAGATTATCAATTGCTTGCAACATGTTGAGGCTTTAGTGTTCACACCAAATGTGTCACACACCAAAAACAGCATCAGTGGTGAGGACACTTCTAGGCATTAATTGTACTTTTGTGTATAGTTTTAATCATAAAAATGTTTCAGTCTATCCTGGGAAACAGGATTTTACTTTCAAATTGACATAGGGATGCACAAGCCAGTGTATTTCTCGTGCTGGACCTAAGTCTGGATAAATGGGGAAGGTTAGGCCATGAAAGGAATAAAGTGTAAAACTTTTGTCAAATAAAATATGCAGACAATGAAACATTTCTGGGTGGCATGGTGGTGTGTTTGCCTCACAGTAAGAAGGTCCTGGGTTTAATGGTATAAGGTGTAGCATGGTCGCATCACAGTCAGAATGTCCTGGGTTTGATGGTGTAGGTATAGCGAGGTCTCCTCACAGTAAGAAGATCCTGGGCTGGGTACTTTCGATGAGGAGTTTGTATGTTCACCCTGTATCTGTGTGGATTTCCTCTGGGAGCTCTGCTTTCCTCTTACTATCTAAAGACATGCACATCAGGTGGATTGGAAATGCTAAATTGCCCTTAGGTGTCTGTGTTTGTCTGTGTGCCTGACCTGCGATGGACAGGTGTCCTGTCCAGGGTGTTTCCCTCCCTTTTGTCCTGTGAGAGCTGGGATATTCTTAGTGGCTATTTTGCTATAAAGATGATTGAGTGAGTGAGAGAAACATTTCCATACCAGATTGGTTGAGGCCCGGGTTAACAACGTCTGCCACCAGTACTATTAGCCAACAGGGTGCAGATGGAAGTTGGGCTACTGTTGTTGTTGATGAAGAAGAAGAGGAAGGCATGTTGAGAGGCAGGAGGAGAGAGGGAAGGGTTGTAAGGGTAGAAACTTTGAATGTTGGCAGCATGAATGGTAAAGGGAGAGAATTACAGAGTAGAGACTAGGATTATATTGGGAGAAGAATGCTGAGCTGCCTGGCAAGAGGCCAAAGAGGAGGTTTATTGATGTGGTGAGAGGACAGGCAGGCAGCTGGTTTTGAAAGAGTAAGATGCAGAAGACCAGAGATAATGGAGATGGGTGATCTGCTGTGGTGATCCCTAATGGGAGCAGCTGAAACAGGAGGAGAGAGTATTCTACTGAAAACCGCTTGCCAAACAACTTCTAACTGTTAAAAGTTGTTATTTTAAAAAGGTACTCAGGGTATCTAAAAATAATACATTAGAAAAGAGCCAGGAGAAAACTGTAAAGTGACTGTAGAGCCTAAAACTGATAGCTTAGCACTTTTTCTTTCTAGAGCTTTTTTTTTTTTTTTTTAATTTACTTTTATTCAATTTCGTTGTGGTTCATGGTGTGCAGTGCTGTGACCTCGCAATGACAAGGGTTGTCACTTTCACTTTTTTCACTTTCACTTTTGCAATATTTAATAGGGTCCAAGCTTCATTTGACAGTGTATACTATTTATAGTATACTAAGTGTATACTATTTCCTTGCATTACTTGTCAAATGGTTTCATGCCTTTATGAAAAAAAGTTTGAATTATTCCATTAAAAACTGAGACAGTATAAATACAATATATGCTTTTGTACATAATGAATCATACACCTTTCTATCGATTATTATAAAGCCATTTCTTATTGTTCTGGCACTGTGAACTTGCATATTATTATCAGATCACATGTTCTGGAGTGCCCCTTCTCTGTTCTTCACACTGGAGTATTTTGTTATTTTTATGCGCTTCTTTCAGCTCAGAAAAGTTTTATTAATTGGCTGATTAGTTGGATGAGGTATGTTGGATGCAGGGGAATGTACAAGGCAATCCAGGTCCAGGATTAGGAATTAATGGCTTAAAGGAGCTCAAACCACATTTTAGGAGCCATTCATGCATAAATCTGGATAATTCTAGCAAATATTCTATCAAACGTACATTCACAGTTCCTGTATATACAGAATCTGTTTGTTAGAAACCCTGTCCATTCTCTTTTTAAAACATTTTAGCTAGTTTGAGTCATATTTTACATGGATCACTACTATCGATGATTCAAGAGCACCACATGCTTTTAGTCCAGACGTCACTATGTATGTGTTGGTATTAGATCTATTAGCAAAATAGATCTGTTATCTCCATAGATGTGTTAGTACCAGTTTTTAGTAGCCTTGAACCAGAAGCTCATCTTTTGTGTAAGCTCTGTAAAGTAATAGTTTTGACATATTCAATTCAATTCACCCCTCCTCGAACCGCCACCTTATCGTGGTTTGAGGGGTTTGCATGTCCCAATGATCCTGTGAGCTATGTTGTCGGGGGCTTTAAGGCCCTTGTAGGGGCACCCAAGGCAAACAGGTCCTAGGTGAGGAAAGAGACAAAGAGCGGTTCAGACCTCTTCTGATGAACAACAATTATGGAAGACGTTTTCCCTCGCTCGGACGTGGGTCACCGGGGCCTCCCTCTGGAGCCAGGCCTGGAGGTGGGGCCCGATGGCGAGCGCCTGGTGGTTGGGCCTTTACCCATGGGGCCCGGCCGGGCTTAGCCCGAAGAGGCAACGTGGGTCCCCCTTCCCATGGGCTCACCACCTGTGGGAGGGGCCAAAGAGGTTGGGTGCATTGTGAGCTGGGCGGTGGCCGAAAACGGGGGCCCGACGGTGGTCCGACCCTCGGCTGCAGAAGCTGGCTCTAGGGACGTGGAATGTCACCTCTCTGGTGGGGAAGGAGCCTGAGCTAGTGCGCGAGGTTGAGAAGTTCCGGCTAGATATAGTTGGACTCACCTCGACGCACAGCTTGGACTCTGGAACCAGTCTCCTTGAGAGGTGCTGAACTCTTTTCCACTCTGGAGTTGCCACCGGTGAGAGGCGCCGAGCAGGTGTGGGCATACTTATTGCCCCACGGCTTGGGGCCAGTACATTGGGGTTTACCCTGGTAGATGAGAGGGTGGCGGCCCTCCGCCTTCGGGTCGGGGGACGGGTCCTTAGTGTTGTCTGCGCTTATGCGCCAAACAGCATTCTGGACTACCCACCCTTTCTGGGTCTCTGGAGGGGGCGCTAGAGAGCGTCCCTCCTGGTGACTCCATTGTTCTGCTGGGGGACTTCAATGCTCACGGGGGTAATGACAGTGACACCTGGAAGGGCGTAATTGGGAGGAATGGCCCCCCCGATCTGAACCAGAGCGGTGTTTTGTTATTGGACTTTTGTGCTCGTCATGGATTGTCCATAACGAACACCATGTTCAGGCATAAGGATGTCCACATGTGCACCTGGCACCAGGACACCCTAGGCTGCAGTTCGATGATCGACTTTGTGGTCGTGTCGTCGGACTTGCGGCCCCATGTCTTGGACACTCGGGTAAAGAGAGGGGCGGAGCTGTCAACCGACCATCACCTGGTGGTGAGTTGGCTTCGTTGGTGGGGGAGGATGCCGGTCAGACCTGGTAGGCCCAAACGCATCATGAGGGTCTGCTGGGAACGTCTGGCAGAGTCCCCTGTCAGGACAAGCTTCAACTCCCACCTCCGTCAAAGCTTTAACCACATCCCGGGGGAGGTGGGGGACA
Organism: Hepsetus odoe; assembly: GCA_017165825.1. Classification (NCBI taxonomy): domain Eukaryota; kingdom Metazoa; phylum Chordata; class Actinopteri; order Characiformes; family Hepsetidae; genus Hepsetus; species Hepsetus odoe. The sequence goes on along the minus strand of CM029380.1, from coordinate 9,166,757 downwards.
TTGAGTCTGAATGGACTATGTTCCGTGCCTCCATTGTCAAGGCGGCTGACCGGAGCTGTGGCCGGGAGGTGGTCGGTGCCTGTCGCAGTGGCAACCCTAGAACCCGTTGGTGGACACCAGCGGTGAGGGATGCCATCAAGCTGAAGAAGGAGTCCTACCGGGCCTTTTTGGCCAGTGGGGCTCAGGAGGCAGCTGATAGGTACCGACAGGCCAAGCGGAATGCGGCTCTGGTGGTTGCTGAGGCAAAAACTCAGGCATGGGAGGAGTTTGGAGAGGCCATGGAGAAGGACTTCCAGACGGCTTCGAGGAAACTCTGGTCCACCATCCGGCATCTCAGGAGGGGAAAGCAGTGCACAGTCAACACAGTGTATAGTGGGGATGGTGCGCTGCTGACCTCGACTCGGGACGTTGTGGGTCGGTGGGGGGAGTACTTTGAAGACCTCCTTAATTCCACCAACATGCCTTCCGAGGAGGAAGCAGAGCCTGGGGACATAGAGGTGGACTCTTCCATCTCTGGGGCCGAGGTTGCCAAGGTGGTCAAAAAGCTCCTTGGTGGCAGGGCTCCGGGAGTGGATGAGATCCGCCCAGAGTTCCTCAAGGCTCTGGATGTTGTAGGACTGTCATGGCTGAAACGCCTCTGCAACATCGCATGGACATCGGGACGGTGCCTCTGGATTGGCAAACCGGGGTGGTGGTCCCCCTCTTTAAGAAAGGGGACCGGAGGGTGTGTTCCAACTATCGAGGGATCACACTTCTCAGCCTCCCGGGGAAAGTCTATTCAGGGGTCCTGGAAAGGAGGGTCTGTCGGATAGTCGAACCTCGGATTCAGGAGGAGCAGTGTGGTTTTCGTCCAGGTCGCGGAACAGTGGACCAGCTCTACACCCTTAGCAGGGTCCTGGAGGGTGCATGGGAGTTTGCCCAACCAGTTTACATGTGCTTTGTGGACTTGGAGAAGGCATTCGACCATGTCCCTCGGGGGCTTCTGTGGGGGGTACTCCGGGAGTATGGGGTATCGGATTCCCTGTTAAGGGCTTTCAGGTCCCTGTACAACCGGTGTCAGAGCTTGGTCCACATTGCCGGCAGTAAGTCGGACCTGTTCCCGGTGAGGGTTGGACTCCGCCAGGGCTGCCCTTTGTCACCGATCCTGTTCATAATTTTTATGGACAGGATTTCTAGGCGCAGCCAGGGCGTTGAAGGGGGTCCGGTTTGGTGGGCTCAGAATTGGGTCACTGCTTTTTGCAGATGACGTTGTCCTGTTGGCCTCATCATGCCGTGACCTTCAGCTCTCTCTGGATCGGTTCGCAGTTGAGTGCTGGGATGAGAATCAGCACCTCCAAATCTGAGGCCATGGTCCTCAGTCGGAAAAGGGTGGAATGCCCTCTCATGATTGGGAATGAGACCTTGCCTCAAGTGGAGGAGTTTAAGTATCTCGGAATCTTGTTCACGAGTGAGGGTAAAATGGAGCGGGAGATCGACAGGCGGATCGGGGCAGCTTCTGCAGTGATGCGGGCTCTGCATCAGTCCGTCATGGTGAAGAAGGAGCTGAGCCAGAAGGCAAAGCTCTCAATTTACCGGTCGATCTACGTTCCCACCCTCACCTATGGTCACGAGCTGTGGGTAGTGACCGAAAGAACGAGATCGCGAATACAAGCGGCCGAAATGAGTTTCCTCCGCAGGGTGTCTGGACTCTCCCTTAGAGATAGGGTGAGAAGCTCAGTCCTCCGGGAGAGGCTCAAAGTAGAGCCGCTGCTCCTCCGCATCGAGAGGAGTCAGATGAGGTAGCTTGGGCATCTGATTAGGATGCCCCCTGGACGCCTCCCTGGTGAGGTGTTCCGGGCATGTCCCACCGGAAAGAGACCCCGGGGAAGACCCAGGACATGCTGGAAAGACTATGTCTCTCGGCTGGCCTGGGAACGCCTTGGGATCCGCCCGGAGGAGCTGGAAGAAGTGGCCAGAGAGAGGGAAGTCTGGGCATCCCTGCTGGAGCTGCTGCCCCCGCGACCCGACCTCGGATAAGCGGAAGAAAATGGATAGATGGATGGATGGAATTCAATTCAATTCAATTCAATTCAATTCAATTCAATTTATTCTTATATAGCGCCTTTTACAACACAGTTGCCCCAAGGCACTTTACAATGGTGGTGGATGGTGAACAGGTTACAGTGATAGATGTTAAAGCCGGACAGCTACGAAGGAGAGGAACCAAAAACTCCACTATGTGGAGAAAAAAAAACCTCTGAGGGTCCAAGGTCAACCGGCTACCCAACTCCCTTGGGTATACTAACAGTACAAAGTTAGTTTGGTTTTAAACTCCAGGATCAGTGAGGAGTCCCAACTTGCTTCTAGGTACCGATGAGCTGCCAGGGTCCCTTGGCGCATCAGATGCATCACACAGACCAAATGGTAGCTCGGCATTGGACTCAGGTGATGACCACAGCGGGCCCACCCGGACATGAAGCACATATATGCTTTATTACTAATAAGAGCTGCTGAAACAACATTCAGAACACCACAAATGCTTATTTTGCTAACTGAAGGCCCTATTGTGCTGCAATCCCCTGAAATGAGGTACAAGCCTGTATTTTGTCTTGGTCAGTTGTTTTGTTTAAATTTAGTGTGGTTTTCAAATGATGATTGTTACCTACGAAACAGTTAAATGTGCAAACGTAGTTTGTTGTTTATTTGAATACACTTGGGGTATTTGTAAGGTGTATAATACATTGCCCACTCAATCATTAATTAAAATACAATTGTGGAGTTCAAGCTATCCACAAATAAACACATTTCCTCAGTTTTTTTAAATATGAAAACCTATCAAGCTGGATGACCTTAAATGTCAAATCAGGATTTAGAAGAATAATAGACAAGTGAAACCAGGGAGTGATCACTGGATTTACAAATAGGCCAGATTAAAAGAAAAAATCTATGGCACACACTGTGTGTGAAAACATATCATACTCACTTGGATAATAGTCTACAGTGGTGCTTAGGTGTAATATGGGATTGCAATGGTTAAAGATTTAAGTGTTTAAAGGATCACAAATAGTAATTCATATTCTTTTGGCAATTTTGTATTTTTTACTTTTCAACATAGTTACATCCACTCCACCCAGACAAAAGGGCCATTAGCCAGTCAGTCATTTTCTGGGCCACTTGTCCTAATTAGGGTCGCGGGGGGGTGCTGGAGTCCATCCCAGCTCACACAGGGCAAAGGACCCTGGGCAGGTCACCAGCCCATTGCAGGGAGGAGCAAACTGACAGGGACAGCACCTTGCTCAAGGGTACCTCAGGGCCACCCACTGGTAAGGGGTTCAAACCCACAGCCTTCTGATCTGGGGCCAACTCCCTAACCACTAGTCCACCACTGCCCCAGGGCCATTAGCATTACCATCTATATTCTGATTTGCCTGAGGAAACTAACTAATTTCTTATGATCTCAATAATGGTTACATCTAGTGAGGTTATGTAGGATTTATTGTCAATTCAGCCACAATTGTTTTGTTTTGTTTTTTTTTTTTAGCTTTTTTTGAGAACAGAATACAGAGGCCATGCAGCAAGATGCAAAACACTAGTTAGCCACAAAAATAGCATGGCCAAATTATAGTTTTAGAGAAAGGACTAGCATGCAGAATTCTGGAAAAAGATTTTGGACAGATGAGACCAAGATTAACCTATACTAGCTCATCTTTTAAACGTGGTGGTGGTATTGCTTAAGCATGTGTAGCTGCCACAGGTACTGGCACACTTTAACTTCATTGATGATGTAACTGCTGACAGTAGATGCACAAAAAATTCTGAGGTGTAATAAAAGATCTTTTAACAAGGCCTAGTGGTTATGGACTAAGCCCAGGATCAGAAGGTTGTGGGTTTGAATCCCAGACCAGTAGGTACCGTCTCCGTTGCTGGATGTGGCCAGCGCCTGCTGCAAGTGTGTATGGGGTAAATGCAGTGAATACATTTTGTTGTGGTTCACTGTGCTCCACTGTGGAGGATTCTAACTGCCAATGCTGTTATGTCACTTAACAAACCAGCTAGCATCATGTTGATTGATGAGAGGGGTCATCCTATCCACCCAGAGAGGGTGAAGCAGGTTGTGGTGCTGTGTTGAACCAGATATCAGACTTGCGATCATCTTATGTTAGGTCAACACCTAACATGTTGACCTAAGGTGTGTTAGGTGTGTGTCATATGTATCACTATCAGTTCTCCTATTTTTTATCTTGTGTCACAATGGTGTTTTGGCTTTGCCCAATCTGGACTGGCGTACTCCAGCTCCACATAGGCTCCTTATTCTCATCACACACACACACACACACACACACACACACACACACTATTGCAGCTAGGTTTAGGAATCATTATGTCATGTCTGCCTGGCCCTCCATGTCTTTGTTTTTTGTAATGTCCATGTACTTGTGTTTTTGTCCATCTCCCCCTATTGGTGTCAGATCATATCTATGTCAGGTGTTTGTCAGTGTTTCATATATAAGTTTGTTTGTCTTTCTCTCTTTCTCTCCTTTTAATATTGAGTGTTTTCATTTTGTTACTAAACTGGTGTCACTGACTGTTTCTTGTAAAGATTAGTTTGCAGTGATTAGGTTTAGCAGTCTGCTTTCCTCATTTAGTCTGTGGTTTGTGTTTTTGTGTGATTTTTGATAACCAAGCCTGGCTGAGGTGGGGAATTTCTTTATTTAGGGTTGGGGAAGCTTTGCACTGTTGGAGCCTCCATAGCTCAAGATGCCTAGCTCAAGATCCACCTGGAGCCATGGCCAGCATGGCCAGCTCCTGTGTCTCCTGGCTTTTCCTTGCTGTCTTTTCTGTCACCTGGTTTCTTATTGCTGGTTTTGTCATTTTGGCTGCTGCTCATGCTTTGTAACACTTTCCTGCTATGTCACATTCACTGATTAATTCTAGCATGCAGTCCATTTATTCACTGTTCAGGTCCATAGCCATGTTCCTGTCATATGTTCAGTCCCCAGTCATGTCCCTGCCACATATTCCTTTGCCCTCCATGTGTCTTTGGTTTTGTTTTCTTTGTCCTTGTGCTTGTTTTAGTTACTCTCTGTGTCTGTACACCTGGAGTCAGTTCAGGTTTTTTCTTTGTGTCAAGTATTCCTCAATGTGTCATGTATATCTAGCGCTGTTTTTCTCTGTGTTTGCTGGTTTCTTTTGTTATTGTCTGTTGTCAGACTGTTGCTAAACTTGTGATACTGCCCTTGCAAAGCTTAGTTCACAATATTAAGGAGTATCAGCCTGTCATGAATAGTCACATCTCATTTGAAAGTGACTATTCTTGTCATTGCAAGCTCACAGTTAACCACAATGAAATTGGGCCTCTGCATTTAACCCATGCAAACACCATGCAGCAGAGGGCAGCTATGAAAGCACCTGGGGAGTAGTGACAGGGACAGTACCTCGCTCAAGGGTACCTCAGTGCAATCTACTGGTAAGGGGTTTGAACCCACAATCTTCCAATCCTGTGGCTGACTCCCTAACCACTAGGCCACCGCTGCCCCATAGATTCGGTTTATGTTATTCATTAAAAGTAACTTTAAACCCTGAAACATTACATTTACAGCATTTAGCAGACGCTCTTATCCAGAGCAACTTCCATGTCCTAATTACAGGGACAGTCCCCCTGGACCAACTCAGGGTTAAGGGTCTTTCTCAGGGAGCCAGTGGTGGTAGTGCCAGGGGCAGGATTTGAACCTGGAACCTCTTGAGCTATAGATCCATAGGCAAGTACCCTACCACTAGACCACCACATTATCTCTTGTACCCCTTCACTTTATCTAACCCCTTCACTTGGACTTCCTTGGCTTCAGGTTTTAACTAGGTTCCAAAGCAGAGACACTTTCATAAGGCAGGATTTTATACATTATTTGGTTTGGTAGGATGCAGAATGACACAGCTTCTGTGTTGTTTGAGTTCTCAGACATGGTGTTTCTTACCAGATCCTTGTTTCAGGATAATGGAAATCGTATATACAGTTAACAGAGTACATACTACTTGCTGCCAGCACTGAACTAGGTTATAGTGCCCCTGTATCATGTTTTGCAAAAAACACACACTAAGAAATAACATAAGATACTCTGGAAGGGGTTGTGAAAATTAAAAATCCAAACCAATGTGTGTGTTTTTTTTTTTTTTTGAGTTTCAAAAGATTGTGAAGATACCCCTCTGTCTTACAGTGGTTTGGTCCACTGTGATCCCTTTACACCTACTACAAACATTAGCCTACCCAGGCTGCTACCACTGTCTGTGAGTCAAGGGTATGTAACCTAATGAAGGCAAATGTTAACTATGTTACCTCATGATACTGTTGCAGTCTTTCACTTTGGTCTTAACCCATGTCTATGGACCAAAATCACAACTCTCTGATTTTCTCCAGATCACTTATTTTACATGTATTTATAATTTTATAGCAAAGTAAGTAGTTATTCAATGATAGTGTGACTCATCGTTCTTGAAAGTGGATACTTTGATGACAATTTAACAAGTATTATTCCTCCCTTACTGGACTGTACTAAACAACACAATGTGTTTTCACATTTCTCCACTAGAGGCCGTGAGAGCACTGACGGTTGACTGAAAATTACTTCACAAAGGCTTTTGAAATAACTACCACATGGGTAGTAACTTTTTTGAACTGAATTATTCGATATGCACTTGAAACAGTATAGAGCTACTGTAATATATGGCTCATTTCAACTTTCTTAAGTAGATGATTCTCATTGGTGACCATAAAAAATATGATCCATATCTTTTTGAACCAGCGTTTAGACAAATAATCACTTTTAAACTTCAGTGCAGACAAGTCTCCTTAGAAACACTATTAGAAGTATATTATTAGTAGCCGTTCTACTCCCTTGTCTATATTTAGTGTAATTCTCTGGGTGTAATATCAGATATGGGAATGATGACTTACTTCATATAATGGCATAGTCTCTTTTACAGTTCAGTATGTTGGCTGCCCACAAGCTAAGTTGCCCCGAAATTTAAACGGCCTCTGTCTCACCGCAAAAATTGGAGTGGTAAGAAAGTGCTTTTGCATGAGCAGTATGGAATTTATTTACATTGACAGGGAAGGGATCACTTCATTTTCTCAGCCTCTAAACACTTTGAAAGAAATGAACAGGCTGAGTGACGTCAGGGGTCCCACACACGCAAAGCCCTGCTCCGACACAAGTGGTGCATGTATAGTTTTTAAAAGGCCCTATGGGACAAGTAGAGGCTTTCATGTGGCCTTCTGTTTTCTCTTCTGGACCTCTTGCTCATCAGTCAAGTAGACAGCGCCCATACAATGCCACCACCGAGCTGCATTTGCCCACCTCAAGACTCTGTCACACCCAGCTTTGTCACCTCTGTCTGGCCTCCTGAGGCTTATAATGTTTTATAGAGTTTTTAGGAATTGTGATATAAAGTCAAGTGTGAGAAGTAAAGCTTTGTTCTCTTATTAACTTATTTAGCACCTGAAACCCATCTTCAGCCATATAATTAAATAAATACATGGAAAATAGTACCAACCAAGTTATACTTAAAGTTAAAGAATTGGAGAAAAAGCCTAGACCCACCAGCTGGAGCAAATAAGAGGTTTGCCATTAAACATCTAGCACCACCACAGAAATAACTGCTCACACTAATGCAAGCTTTGTGTATGCTGGATGCACTGCATTAGATACAGATCATTTTTTCTGGTCAAATAACACAACCCACATGGTGTTCAACAGCCTGAACTGTGTCTTTGCCAAGGAGAGTGGGTGGTTCGTGTGATGCCTCTCAGTTGGCTGCTCTCTTACTCCTGGTTTCTATGTGAACAGAAGATTTCAGATGAACCAAGTTTAGACTCACTGTAGATTCTTGAAGGACACATCCAAAAGAAGATAGTGATAGTATCATACCAGTTGATCCATGTTGTTTGGGCGATGCTCACTAGCAATCACTGTCTAAACATCTCAAGCTCATGAGTAGCTCTTCATAATCCCATCAAGAAGGATTTGAGCTGTCAAATGTCTTTTCAGTGCCTGAGTGATTTATGTGTTTGTTATTCTTCAGCATGGTTGGGTTTTGGCCAGTCTCTGAGATAGATGGCCTGAGATATAAGAAACTGTGCGTGGGATTTGCTGCCTTCATTGACATTCTCCATTATTTATGTGCACAATGCACACGTTAAATTGACAGAAAAAAACAGTATTTTGGTGTGGATGTGCAGTGTGGGCCTGTTGATTTGAAGCATGATGTATTGACGCATCTGGGTACAAGATTCTATGCAATTAAAAAGTTAAAAGTCAGGGTGATTGATGACAGCACATATTGCCCAGGCTAGTAATTGCATAACCATCAAAATTAGCATTTGGAATTCACAAAGCCACAATGAAGGAGGAGCACTAGAGTAGGGAGGTGAATTGTCAATGAGATATAAGGCATTTAGTCTGGACTTTTAGTGAATACCTCATCTAGTATTGTATCCATGCATATGGGGTCTTGCACATTGGCTGGAGTGCTTTGATGATCCAAAGTCTTCTCCTCCCTTCTTTGCTCATTCTCCTCAGGCTAGTCCGAAGAAAAACCCTTCCCATCCTTACTGGAAGGCTACTGGGAAAGATAATTGCATCCATGGCTGCCGCGTTTTTGGTTTGCGTGTGAGGTCCCAGAAAACTTAAATCTGTCGTAATCGGGAGTGGGAGAGATGGCGCTAACAGACACAAACAAATGGTTAGCATTTGGATTGAGAAAGGAGCTCGACCACATGAGAGAGCAATATTGTTTGTGTCTATGCACAGTGGAGGGTACCAGAAACAAAAAGAGAAATAGATAAAGAGAGAGAGAGAGAGAGAGAGAGAGAGAGAGAGAGAGAGAGAAATGAAAGAAAGTGAAAGCAAAAAAGAAATACAAAGCTGGCAAAGTCACTCCAAGTCACTGTCTTGCTCAGAAAACTTGATGATGGCTCACAAATCTGTAGAAGATAGGGGGACATATGGAGCACCACACAAACGGGCTGGCTCTGAGCGTGGGCCAAGAGCGACAACCCAGACAGAGAGAGTTATGAGGCCAATCAACACTGCGTCCAAAAATGTTTGCTTCACTCCCCATGCATGAGCTGGGAGAAAACACAGTGACAATGTCTAATGTCGTTAAACTGAGTAGAAATGCCATTAACACTCTCATTGCACTTTTAAAAATAAAGTGTCCTAAATGGTTGGCTTGTCTTGGAAGGACAGGCCTTTGACTGGTAAACCTTAAAATTATCTGATGCCCTTTAAACTATAGAAAGGTTCTTCCAACTCAAACAAAGGCTCTTTGAAGAAACAGCCCTTTGAAAGGTTCTCTAGGGAACCCCAATACTTCTTCTGTTATATCAGTCCAAAGGACTAATTTTGACATCTTAACTTGTAATGCTACATGAAGAGACATCTGTTAATATCCAACAGGCTTTACAGGCAAAAATAAAAGGAAAAGGGACCAATTTCTGCACATAGGATGAACAGCAATGGCTTCAGCTAGCATGAATCCAGCCAGCTCTATAGAGCTTTGACAGCAGGTTAACTCAGCTTCCTTAAGGGCATCCTCAACAAAGCAGATATGGTGACCAGTTTGCCCTGGGAAACACCTGCCTTGTGTCTGGATATGGAAACAAGTTTGTGAGCCAAACATGGATTAGCTTGAATAGAAACCTTCATCGCTGGTGTTCATCAAGCCACATATATAAACCTATGTGGGCGCCGCTTCTCTCTTAACAACCTGAATAAAAACAGAACAGAAACCTTTAATAAACCACACGAGAGGGGTATGGTTTCAATCCCCTACTGCATCTCTCAGCTCAGCTGAGCATATCAAAGAAACCAGGCTGACGCAGCGTAGTCCCAGGCCCTTTAAAAGATAATAGTCGGTTACAGCACAGATTAATCACTGACCAGCAGCACACCACAGAAACGCTGAGGAGCAGTAGACACTGACAAGCAGGATTATGGCTAGAGGTCAACACAAGAAGGACAGGGTTTTTCTGAAACAGAAGATGGCGCTAATCTCTCTTGAAACAAGAAGGCGCAAAGGAACAGACTGAACTAGCAAGAAGACAGATAATATGTCAGGGCCAGGAGGATAGATAGAGGATAGTCAGTGCATTAGAGGAAAGGACCATAAAGAAGAAACAAGGTCAGAAAAATGGAGAGATGAACAAAAAACAGAGGTCAATTGCTCAGATATCCTATTAAATTCTTAACCTTTAGAAGTACTGAGTCTGTAAATATAATTTCCATTTGTGGCATTTATCAGACGCTCTTATCCAGAGCAACTTCCATGTCCTAACTACAGATACAGTCCCTCTGGAGCAATTCAGGGTTAAGGGTCTTGCTCAGGGACCCAGTGGTGGTAGTGCTAAAGGTGGGATTTGAACCTGGGACCTCTTGACCAATAGGTCCATAGGCAAGTACCCTACCACTAGACCACCACCACCCTAATTTTGTTATGTTGTGTTTTAAACTAAATTATATAATTCCATAATTTGTGACATTACTACTTTTGAATTAGATTAGCAATTGATTTATTTTCAAAATGTATGCTTTTGAGCCTTCACTTCTGACTTTTTGCAAATTTTTTCAAGCAGTGATAAGAACAGGGCAAAAATATAAGATATAAGAATATAAAATGATCTTTTTGTAATTTACTTTTAACTTTAACTTTTCCAGTTTCAGTTAAACTGGAGCTAATTAAGCATTTTTTCTCTCTTTTTTTCTTAACACATGTGTAGTGTTCAGCATAATGTAAAATGGCCAAATTAATTTTGAAAAAAGAGTAACTAAATTACTGCTAATTTGGGTGAAATCTATTTTTAATAGTTTGTTATTAAATGTAAACTTGTTTTTAAATCTAGAAAAATTAAGAAGTATGCCTTTGTCCTCATGAGTGATAACTGACTTAACTGATAACTGACCTAAGATTTAATTATTTAGATGGTCATTTTCAATTATTATTAATATCATATAGAAATTAAGAAAAGTTATGACAGTCTTTGCACAGCAAATAAGTTTGTATTCATGCTTGTCAAAGTGTCATATTTGCTGAGTATCATCATAAAAAAGTGGGACCTAACTAAAGGTCCAATTTATATTGAGATTAAAGTGAGTGATTGAAGTGTACCTTTGGAGTCTAAAAAGGTAAAAATGTCCTCAAATACTTTATCGTTTATTAATAAATTGACACTGCCCAAACTAAACAAGATGTGTCTCCCTATTTTTGTTCATTTTTTACTTTTAAGTTTAATTTTAAAATACCAGGTGACCTTAATACTGTATCAATATTTATGAATGTGACAAAAGAAACAATCAAAATAAAAATAGTCAAATAAATCTCTTTCAGTAACTTCTGTAACTTTTTTAATACGTTTTTAACATCTGTAAATTGAAACACTCTTTTTTTATTTGCAGCTGTAAATATATGCCAAGCCAGTTACCTCTAACTTTAAATTGTAAATTTATCATTCAGTTATTACACATGAATTAAATATATATCTTTTTCAGTTTAATCCTAAGGCTAAATTAGTTATAAATGGCTATGAAGCTGTTAGGAAAGTACTATATAAAATGTGAAAGTTAGGTCATTGGTCCTTCAAGTTTAAGGGTTAAGCTGCTCTGCCATGTCTGCCTGACCTGGAGAAAGACAAGACAATGTTATCCCTGCTTTCTAACTCAGGAATGTTGTGATCAGAGCGGTCTGATTGTGAGAATGCTACCTGTCTGCCGCTTGTCGTCTGGCACTGAAATGCAATGGCCTGTGGCCACATGGAGCTTATCAGGCCTCCAGAGATCCATTCCTTTTCACACCTCAGCAGAGCTGCCAGTGTGCTTGCAGAGCAGGGAGGGGCGGCGCTGGAGGCTTTACAGCACAGACCAGGCCGGGGCTCCTCTCTCAGATGTGGGCCACTGAGTAATGGCCATACATCCTTCAGCACTCCTCTGCCTGCACACTCAGTGCGTATTAAAGACGTGCAGTGGATTTATTGGTTGAAAAACCACAGGGGCCCCACAAACACTTCAGCCCAAGCCCTTCTCCTGCTGCACGGCAGACCGACGCTGGAATTTGCCAGCTGCCCCTCCGAATTGTCCTCTCTCTCTCTCTCTCTCTCTCTCTCTCTCTCTCTCTTTCTCTCTCTCTCTCTCTCTCTCATCACTCACTCATTGCTGTGTACTATCATTACTTCTTCATCTCCTCTCTTTATTTTTCTTCTTTATCCTTCTCTCTATCCTTCGTTTTTACCTCTCTCTCTCCTTCTGTCATATTCTTAATCCCTCCTTTATCTTCTCTTTTATCATGTTTTCTCTCCACCTCTTCTCTTCCTCTCTTTCTGTCCTCCTATTTCCTTTTCCTCTTTCCTCTTCCCATTATCTTCTCTGTATTTTCCTGTGTTATCCCTAACATTGAAACTTTTCTACTTTCTTTCTCTTTTTTCTCCAACCTTCTTTTATTCTTTGTTTCAATATGTCACCCTGTTTCATGCTCACTTTCTCTCTATCCCCTTTGACTTCGCACTCTGTTAAGATGAATTCCACCCAGCCCCCCAACCACCTATCCATCTTTACCTGTCTCCATATCCCAGCACATCACAGGCACCATAGCCCAACTGTTTCTTGCTCCAAATCCATACAGCCTTCTTATAGCCACTTTCTTTCCACTCTAATCTACTGTGTACCATGTATACTAAGTGAAATTCATACTACATCCTTTAATTTCCAGTGATTTGTCGATGAACAGAGCATATACTTTCTTCTCAGTCCAAAGATCTTTAGCACAAAATCATTTTAGCACTTTTTTATTAAATTAAGTGGTTCTTATCTCTGTCTTTTCATTCAAATTTAACACAACCCCACAGAATGCTAAACTTTAGCTCTGGTTAGGGCATATGAGGGCAGGGTGCACTTAGGTCCATATTCAAATAAGCAAACTGCATTAATAATTCATATGCCACAAAAAGACGACAAAACTGTTCCCAATAATGTCTTTGCCCTATCATTACTACAGATGGTGTATGTTATGCACCATGAGGCAAGTTCTGTGAGGTTTCAGTGGCAAGTTGGGCCAGTGGCTCATTTATTATGCCACATTTTTATCTCAGAGCATGGACTGAATTTAGCATCAAACATATAGATACCAGCTTTAAACCTCTAATAAGCCATTCCCCAAAAGTGCATATTACCAGCACATCCAAACCCCTCTGGTGTGTTCAGCGTGAACCGTGGACTGTAGTCACAACAAAGCAGGTCCATATTATTTTTGCCAAGCTAATGAGCTATACTGCTCATTTTAGTGCCATGCATTTGCTATGTGTGTGTGTGTGTGTGTGTTTGTGTGTTCAAAAGTGATATGGAATCCAGCCGTGGGACAAGTAGAATAAATCCATGCTCATAATTATCACAGGCATCCATCAGGTTGCACATCCATCCATGTACAGCCAAGGCCCTGGCTGTGGTCGGTCTTAGCGTCTCTCGATTTCTCTCTCTCTAGCTGTCTATCTCTCTCCATAACTCCCCCTCTCCTTCTCTCTTAGAGCATGCAGAGCCATCTGGGGGAGATGATCCTTATTTGGTGCCAAGATTGAAATCAAAGAGAAAAATATTCCTTTCCCCAGGAGAGGAGAGAGTGAGAGAGCAAGAAGTAGATAGCTGGTGCTCTGTTAACAGAAGGGGGCTGAGGACAGAAAAAAGTCTGCTCGCCAGCTGCCTGAATGGAAGCATCTCTTATCTAGCACTGCTCAGCGGACTGAACACTAACACATCAGTGCAAACTCTCCCATGCTTACATCACCAGCTTTCACCAGGTCAGCATTCTCCTAAAACTAGCCCTAGGTGTTCCTGTGTTGTCCTCCATGTGTACACCACCACAAAGATTGACTTCAGTCAACCCAGCTGGGCTTCCATCATCTGCTGACAGTTCTTAAATGACTTACAGATATTAATTCATCAGCCAATTTAATCACATTGTTTTATGTATCAACATGATTCACAACATATATAATGTGAACTTCAGTGAGTCATCAAATAGCGCACAGACTTAAACATTTATTTTTTAAGCTTTGTGATCATGGTCAATAGCACCATGGGCAGAGATGTATTGCTACTAACAAAAAAAATGTTAAAGAAATTAACATTTTCTGGGAGTGTAAAGAACTATTTTAAAAGATCTTCTTTATTTAGGTGCAGAAGCTATAAATCTGATAATGATGTTAACGTTAAGAAACACTAGACATAAATTACTTGGAAATACACTCACCGAAACCTTTCTCAACTTGTTCAAACCACATCCAGTTTATCAATAAGATGTATAATCTTAATGACTTACTGTGAGCTGTATAAATGAGGGCTATGAGAAGTCTTGGTAAGGTATTTATGGAAAATATCATCAAGATTTAAAATGTTAGCAATGTTAACCTTGCAGCTCCAGGTCTAAATAAAAGGAGTAAAATTTGGACTTCAAAAAAGTCTCAATTGATATTGGTCAAATGAATAATGTACAAAAAAAAGAATGTAAATTTTAGCACAAAGATGACTCTTATCCAATTCAGGGTACATTAACATTCTTTGGGAAATGGAGTCTTACTGCTTTAAAAGAAATTGACTCCAAGTGAAGTACATGTTTAAAAATGGGTGGAAAATATTTTTTGCTGTGAATGTTTAAACCAAACACAGAAAGGAGTGTGCTGAGGGTTTCAGGCCAACTTCAAAATACTTTTCTTTAAAAGCTTTTTTCTTCATGAGGCTATGAAGCTATCCAAAGATTACCAGATGATTTAAAGTGAGCTGAATGTGGTTTACTTGCTCGATCCCCCATGTGCCCAGGAGCCTTTGTCCCTGGAGCCCTGGCGTGCATACTTTCACGAGATAGTAAAAATGGAATGGGTGACATAAAAAAGGTGATGTAACCCTCCCTTGCTCACAAACTCACTCTCTGAGGATAACATTTGCACACCACTATTTAACATGTTTCTTACTCTAGCAGAAAGTTTTTAGCTACAGTTTTTGGAACTTCATGAAGAGTGCAATTAAGAGAAATAAAAGGGCACAACTGAACTATCCAAGCACCGCCCACAAATGTGTTTTATAACTATTGTTAAGAAGCTGAAGTGCTTTACAGAAAGATGAAACAAAAATTATTTAAACAAATGTTACAAAATGTTTAGTTCTTCTTCTTTTTCTTTCAGCTGCTCCCATTTAGGGGTTGCCACAGCGGATCAACCGTCTCCATTTCTTCCGATCCTCTGCATCTTCCTGCTTCAAACCAACCACCTGCACGTTCACTCTCACCACGTTTATAAACCTCCTCTTTGGTCTTCCTCTAGGGTCAACATCCTCCTTCCAATAAAATCCTCATATCTCCTCTGGACATGTCCAAACCAGTGCAACCTTGCTTCTCTAACTTTGTCTCCAAAACATGTAACCTGAGCTGTCCCTCTTAAATACTCATTTCTAATCCTGTCCATCCTCGTCACACCCAACAAAAACCTCAGCATCTTTAACTCTAAACTGGTCTCACTACTGTCCTGTAAACCTTCCCTTTTACTCTCGCTGGTACCTGTCTGTCACAAATCACTCCAGCCACTCTTCTCCACAAATTCCAACCTGCGTGCGTTACTGCGTTACACTGAACTGTTGATCCCAAGTATTTCAACTCCTCCACCTTTGTCACCTCGATTTCCTGCATCCTAACCACTCCACTTTCCTCTCTTTCATTCACACTAATGTATTCTTTGAGCTACTCACTTTCATTCCTCTCCTCTCTAGAGCATATCTCTATTTCTCCAGGTTCTCCTCAAGCTTCTCCCTACTCTGCAGATCACAATATCATCGGGCAAACATCATCGTCCACGGAGACTCCTGTCTAACCTCATCCGTCAACCTGTCCATTACTATTGCAAACAAGAATGGGCTCAGCGCTGATCCTTGATGCAATCCAAGCTCTACATTAAATGCATCTGTCACTCCCACTACAGATCTCACCACTGTTACACTGCCATCATACATATCCTGAACTACTCTCACATACTTCTCTGTAACACCAGACGTCCTCATACAAAACCACAACTCTAGAGTTGTGCCTCTCTAGACACCCTGTCATATGCTTTCTCCAAGTCCATAAAGGCAAAATGTAACTCCTTCTGACCTTCTCTGTACTTCTCCATCAAAACCCTCAGAGCAAACATTGCATCAGGAAGTGCTCTTTTGTGGCATAAAACCATACTGCTGTTCACTAATCCTCACCTCTTTTCTTAACCTCGCATCCACTACTCTTTCCCATAACTTCATGCTGTGGCTGATCAACTTTATCCCTCTATAGTTACTACAGCTCACCCTTATTCTTGATAATCGTTACCAGTACACTTCGTCTCCAGTCCTCAGACATCCTTTCACTTTCCAAGATTGTGTTAAACAATTGGGTCAGAAACTCAACTGCCATTTCTCCTAAACATCTCCTTGCTTCCACTAGTATGTCATCTGGTCCAACAGCCTTTCCATTCTTCATCCTCTTCAATCCTGCCCTTACTTCCATCTTACTTATTTGCTGCACTTCCTGGTTCACTATCCTCACATCATCCGATCTTCTCTCTCTCTCATTTTCTTCATTCATCAGCCCCTCAGAGTGCTCCTTCCTTCTGCTCAATACACTCTGTTCACCTTTGAGCATGTTTCCCTTTCTGTCTTTAATTGCCCTAACCTGCTGCACATCTTTCCCAGATCTGTCTTTCTGTCTAGCCAATCAGTATAGGTCCTTTTCTCCCTCTTTACTGTCCAACCTCTCATACAATTCACCAAACACCTTATCTTTGGACCCACTTCTTCTTTGCCTCCCTCTTCTTTTGTATACACTTCTGGACTTCTCGGTTCCACCACCAGGTTTCCTGATCCTCCTTCTTCCTTCCAGATGTCACACCAAGTACCTTTCTAGCTGTCTGCCTGATCACTTCTGCAGTAGTTTCCCAGCAATCCGGTAGCTCTTCAGGACCTCCCAGTGCCCATGTTAACTCCTGCCTGAATTCCACCTTGCAATCCTCCTTCTTCAGCTTCCACCACTTGCTCCTCGACTCTGCCCTCACTTTCCTCCTCTTCTTGACCTCCAAAGTCATCCTACAGACCACCATCCTATGCTGTTTATCTACACTCTCCCCTGTCACTATTTTGCAGTCTCCAATCTCCTTCAGACTGACCCTCCTGCAAAGGATATAATCCACCTTTGAGCATCTTCCACCACTCTTATATGTCACCCTGTGCTCCTCCTTCTAAGTATTAACTACAGCCATTTCCATCCTTTTCGCAAAATCTACAACCATCTGACCTTCAGCATTCCTCTGCTTGACATCATACCTACCCTTAACCTCCTCATCAACTCTGTTCCCTTCACCAACATGTCTATTAAAATCTGCACCAATCACCACTCTCTCTCCCCTGGTTACACTCTCTATCACTTCATCTAACTCATTCCAGAATTCTTCTTTCTCTTCCTTCTCACAGCCAACTTGTGGGGCATGAGCACTAACAACATTCATCATCACACCTTCAACTTCCAACTTCAAACTCATCACTCTCCCTGTCACCCTCTTCACCTCCAAAGCACTCTTCACACAATCTTCCTTCAGGATAACACCTACCCCATTCCTCCTTCCATCCACACCATGGTAAAAGTTACAAAATGTTTAGTTCAGTTTGTTAAATCATGCAATTCCCTTCCTGTTCAATTAGCTAGACTGCAAAAAACAGATAATCTTTTTTTAAATGTTTTTGTGATCATGAAAATCAACACAGCTTTCATATATCCGTATTTGGTTGACGTAGTACACTTTGACCATTGTTCACTGTCACGGTGTGGTGTTGTGGACTGGATGCCAACAAAGAGCCAAGAGCTTCGTACTGAACTTTAATGACGGATAACGTGCACAGAACTCAAACTAAACATATTAAACATAACAAGTGTAAAACATAACATGAATAATCGCAAAGTGCACACACAGAATGACCAGCACCCTGCTCTGATTCATTGGGGCTTATAACGCCAGCCCCCCGATGAGGCACACCTGGCACCCAATGCCCAGGTGTGCACAATCAGAGCAGGGTCCCTCTACTGGCACAGAACCGTTACAGTTCACACTTCAAGTATTGAGAAGCATTTTAACATTTTTATTAAGCAATGCACAATACAGGGTAGTCAGTTATTTACTCTAACTACCCTATATTATGTATTACTTAATAAAAATGTTAAAATGCTTCTCAATTATTAAAGAAACTTTGCCAGCCCAGGGGTTGCAGATATTTAACCTTTGACAACATAAACAAAAACTTGTGTGCGATTTGTTCATTCATATTAAAAACATGAAATGAGTAAAGCGCTCTGAATTTACCTATTAACAATATGTTGTTGCTACAATTTGAGTACAATTTTAGCCAATGTTTTATAAAAACTCAAACTCTCAGCAGTAGTTATTGAAGAATACACTTGTGGGAGGAACATGTCCATTTCATTACAATAATACTCATGGCAGGTTGAGCGCTCAGGGCTCTGGTAATATGTACATCATTCAGTGGATAATGTACTGTTGGAGTCAATATGTCTTTGTCATTACATGCATTACAAAAAAAAAAGAAAATCAACAATGAGCTACTGGAGTGTTATGAATTCCAGTCATGTGAACTTCCAATGTGCTCACACGTGTGAGAGCACCCCACCAGTGACCTTCTCTTCGTTCTCTCCCTCTGGGCTGGGGGAGAGAAAGAGCTGCTGAATCCCACACTCAATTGCTCCAACCATTCTTCCCCTCTCATCCACTGCAGCTGGTCCTTTGCCTTTGAAGAAGTCTCTCAGGAATGGAGCCGACACAAAGCAGACTCCTCCGCCTGTGAGGCCGAGTAGACCTGGAGGAGCAGTAGAAGTAGCAGTGCATTCATCTCCACCCACCTGACTGCTGAGAGAGAGAGGGAGAGGTAGAGGTAGAGAGAGAGAGAGAGAGAGAGAGAGAGAGAGAGCGAGAACAAAAGCTGTAGACTCATCACTAGAAACTTTTCACAAAGCCAAGAGAGGCAGCAATTAAATCACGCCAATTAGGATTTTACAAGAGAAACATCTTGCTAAACCACTGCAATTTCTAAGTATCAAATCCATCTCAGTATGACACCTGGCCATTAAACATCACACCACAGTCAATTTGATGGAAAATTATAATAAAAGTAAATGATATACCCTAAGACAAAGAGCAAGGACTATAGAATAATCAATAGTCCCTGAACAAAAAAATGCTTGAACACATAATGTTGAATTTCACTACCAGATAAGACAATTAAAACTGGACACTACCTATTCAGGTTCCACCCACATCTCTAGCCCAGTGCTACTTTACGAAGTTGTTTAAGCTTTACAGAATGCTGATAAAAAAATACCCTAAAAGAATTTAAAAGAATTGTAGCACACAAATTTAAACAGTATGCCCTAAGACAAAGGAAACATGGCCTTTGACCCTGGTTCCTGTTCTTGTCTGGCGTGACTAGCTGTGGTTTGGAGCTGGAGCCACTTGGCCTTCATACATGGCATGATGTTGCGTCTGCTCTGGTGGGGGGCTGTATTCGCCGGTGTTGGTGGATGTAAAGAATCCACACAAACCTGATCTTATCTCCCAGCAGGAAACCTGAGCACATTCTGCTGCACCACTCAATCTGAGCCAGACTCAGAGGGCATTCTGGGAACTCCCGGGACTCTACCCTCCTTCTCAGCCCCAGCAAGGAGCCCCCAGATGTCTTGCCATGTGAGAGCATTTGAGCTGAGTTTTCATAGTCAGCTGTCAGTCATAATCACAATCTTCTCTCAGGCTGGGTTATGAGGAGCTAAGAATATCAACACAATCATCTGAGCTGTTTAGGTATGTTCTTTTGGCAAGAGCAGAAATGACGATGGATCAATCCCCATAATCACTATTTAGTTAATTTCAGCGTGAATATTTGTTTGCATGTGTATGTGCGCATGCAGGTGTGGGCTGTGAGCAGTACAACACATGGACATCATTCACTGATGCATCTCCAACATGAAAGCTTGGATTGGTTTTGATCTGTGATATGTCAATGTCTTTTACATGTGTTTTTAGGTCATAATTCTTTTTTCCCCTCTGAAATGATCGCCATATGGGGAGGAGCACATTTGTTTCTACTACACCTGACCCAAATGTTTTTCATGTTATGTTCTTTCTGTGTAGTACAGGCTAACCACACATATCTAGATGCATGCTTTTATAGACTGTGTGATCTTGCCCATTCAGATGCTGATACACACTAGATGATGTTAACCCAACCCAAGGGTGTAACAAGATGTTTTTTTATACACAAGCATTAATGTTATAAATGAGATGCTGTGTTTTTGAATGATCAAAGCTTAAGGGAAGTCAGTGAAGAAACCGAAGATTCCCCTGTGCCTCAAAAGTAGATTGTGTTTAACTGGAGAAGTGTTGCAGTCATGAGCAACTCAGAGAGCCATGAGTAAAGAGACCCATGGGGCCTTTGGACCCAACTCTCACCTTACAGCAGAAATTCTCCACTCCAACCCCTGCCAGCTAAATTCTATCCTAGCTAGCCTTCAAGCGTTGAGCCTCAAAAAATGTTGTTGAATCCAGTCAACATACATCTTAGAGTGCAAAAATACCAGGAGATATAAATTGCCTCCCCAGTTCTCCCCACCCCAATGGTGAAACAGGTTGACTTCAGAATGAATTTGAAAATGACCAGTCAGAACGATCTGCACTAGTAAGACAGGATAAGCCAAAATAGAAGTTGTTACAGGACGTTTCTTTAAAACATTCAAGGATTTCATCAAGCTCTTTCCCTTTTCTGCGGAGAAACAGATGGAGGCCTTTATGTTTATTCCAAATTCAGATGGAAATCAGCTCAGATGGAAATCTAAACCCAAACTTGGAGCAGGACAGCCTACACTACAGGTCCATGTTTGTTTTTAGGCTTTATAGAAGGGTTTTAAGCTCCCACTGTTACCTAGGGTGAAATCGATCCATATTGGAAAAGCAAAAGAAAAACTGATGGAGAGATAGTGGAAATGGATGTTTCATCCAAACAAGTCAAACTGGAAACATGCTTGGATGTCTGTCTCCTCAATCCTGTCGAATACGATGGTATCAGCCTGTGAGAGTGTTACGTCAGAATTGAATGCTTTTCCAAAATTCCAAAGCATGTTTGTAATTGATCCCAGGAGAAAATGGGAAATAGACAAATTAGTATGGACTGCATGTGAAACAAGCCTTTTGTCTTTGGAGATTCTCAAGTTTTGATTGATCTTGTTGGTGAGGTGTCTAAGAAAATGTTGTAAGCATTTTCTTGGTCCAAGACATATTTTCTTATGTCTTGGACAAAGCAGAAAGCAGAAGAAACAGTGTGATTAAGAAAAAAAAATACCATGCAGTAAACCTTCAAATAATTATCCTTTATAATAAGGAACCTAATTGTAGATTCTCTTTAATGCAGTTCAAGAATAATTTAGCAGGGCTGAGCATTGTGGTTGGCTTGTGTGTGCCTAACAAATCAACTGATGAGAACCACTGAACAGCCATACAAGAACAAGTGCCAAATGACGTGTGTTTGGGTAGTGAGTAGGCCTAGACCAAGCCCTGCCTGTTGTGACTCCAATTGTACCACATCCACAAGCCTTTGTGGTGAATGGCACAAAGCAGTCTGGGTAATAAAAAAAAGTCTGGACTTTGTCATTGCTTCTTCAGAACACAGACTACAATAACAGTGACAGACTTAATTCAATCATACGGCGCTATGCTTTGCAGTAACCACTCCATTTGGTCTGGAATGATGTGAGGTGGTCAGGCCCACCTTCATCTCCTCCACCCAAGCTGTGCCTGAGGAAAGTGCAGACCTGTGGTATTATGATGGGGATGCTGGTTGACATGTTGGAGCTCTGCAAATGATCCTGTGTCTACTATCCAATTGAATCTGATGATTCAAATGGCAGTCAGAATTATTGCATGTTATGGGACGCGGAAGGATAGCGCAGAAAGGCCACTTTGTGGCCAAGAGCCACAAAGAACTTAATTGGCACCCCTTTCATATACAAATCAGAGTTGCACAATGTATTGCTTGGTAATAGTTGTTTTGAATTTCGCCTTTGCTATATTAGTATCACAAAAGTCTGCAATATGTAAACATTGGGGGTCTTTCTGTACAGCAATGGAGGAGTTGCTTAATAGACAGTAGTTCAGTAGAGAACAGACTGTGTATGTGTATTCATGTGTATTCAATGTGTATTCATATATGTTAGTGTACTACCTCACTAAATTAGAAGACTTAGAGAACATTAACAGATTAAGCTAGTTTATTAGAAACATTTATGAACGCATATATAACTTTGGCATATTACTGTAGTTTGGTGCTTGGATTCGGTATGGTATGAGTTAAAGGCTGAGATATGAGTAATCTTGTTACTGTAAATTAAACTATATACTTAGTGTCTAAGGCCTCAGGACAGTAGTGTTGAGAGGATTTTTCAATTTCAGCACGAAAACACTAGTGAGATTCAAGGAAGTCTGAAGACTCCCAGCAATGAGAAGTCACAGCTTGCTGGTTTGAGTCTCAGCTTGCTGGCTTTTACATTTTACTTGGTGAATTCATTAGATATTTGTTTTAATTAATTCATTAAACAAGTTGTGAACTGGATATATTTTTTGTGTCTTATCTGAAAACTGTAAACCAACTTTACAGCAGATAAGGAATTAAGGAAAATTTATCAGAATCTTTGAACATCCCTTCTCTCCCTCTAAAAGTATCAATAAAGATAAAGATAAGCTTTTGACCATACAAGTTTAAAAAAGTTTTAAAACCTAAAACAAATTAATTAAAATATTAATACTGATTTAAAACAATAAACTTCTGCAACATGCTCTACAACCAAGAACTTAATTGAGAACTTCCTGGAACTTTCAGAAATCTACATGAATCACCTGATGATGAAGGCTTTTGAACTTCCGTTGATGCCACTGTCTCTCTGATTGACTGAGATTCTGATTAAAGTTCAAATGTCCCAGATGTATTCATTCAAATGTGATATAATAAAATTGCACTACTGGGTTTCATTCATATCTTGTAGACCTAAGACTTTGATTGAAATAAAATTCCTCTAAATTCAACAATACACATTGCTATAACTAGGCTCCAGACTCAACAATAAATGCAATTAATATTTGAAATCATTATTCTCCTAAATGCTACGTTTGCTTATTATATGCTTTTGGCCTGTTTATCATGAATTGTTTGATAAAGGGTAACCCTTTCCATGGCATTAAAAAAAGTAATTAAAATGTCCTTATGAAAGAGCCTCTAAACAGAGTGCTTGTTTAAATGTTCAACTTTTATGAGAGTAAATTTAGCCTCTAAATTGCTTGATGAGTGCATGTGAGAGAGTGTGTGTTCTCTGTGCATGTAAGAATGTGGGCACTGGCAGAAGTAGATGCACGCTTGGTTGTGCGTGCTTGGTGCTTTTCAAAAGTACTGTGGGTTGACATCAGAGGCCCACAGCTCTATTATGTAGTTAAGACCCACTTGGAGAGCTGCTGCTGCCTCTGTGACTGTGCATTCATTGTGGCCTGCTGTTGCATCAGGTAAGGTCAAAAACAAGCCAGTTAATTTCACAAAAAACAAATAACAGATTTTTTTTTTTTGAACAAACTGTTTTATAAGTAAAGTCAATAAAGAAAACTATTATTTTATTACAATGTGCTGGGCCTATTCATCATTTGATTTGAAATTAACTAATTAAAATAACATTTGCATTATTGACTCTTAATGGCTGCGATGGGCTGGCGACCTGTCCAGGGTGCGTCCCCCGTCCTCGCCCTGTGTGCGCTGGGTTGGACACCAGCACTCCCCCGCGACCCCGTTTGGGACAAGCGGCAGAAAATGGATGGACTCTTAATGCTTACAACAGATATAATCAAATGTAAATAAGTGTAAAACCTGACCTTTGCAAGAGACACCATAACTGCAGTTCTAGTTTTTGTGTTTCTTTTCTCCTGGATTGAATAAAAAAAGAACCTGTATGTCTCCAAATCAATAAAACATGGTGAGGAACATTTGGTGGACAACCACCAAACCAATAACAAGCAAATTACCATGTTTTCATATAATGTGCAGAATAGGATAAAAAAGAAACAGTAATTCTGGAGTTCAGAAAATGAACTGACTTCTGATGTTTTATCTACTAACACCTTTGTAGCCATTGTTTTCGTAATACAATAAACTATTAATAAAATTCTATAATTTACTAGCATTGTACATTATAATAAACTAATATAATTTGCAAATGTATTGTTAAATATGTTAGACGTGCTTTGAAGCTGTATTGTTAGGGAAAGGTAAAAGACAAGGTAAATAAAGATATCACACTCAAGACGCATACAGGGATTTTGTTTCTTTTGTTTAGCACTGGAGCTACTTGGCTATTCTTGTTCACAAGCACTAGAGGTCAATAGTCACCAAAATCATTTCCATAAATACATTCTCAGAATTTGTCACAACCCATTTGAAAAGTATCAAGCTCTTCATTGGTTTAGGACCCAGTATTGCTTTGATCTACAAAAAAGAAAAAAACTAATGACCAGAGAGACGATTTTCACAGCTCCACAGTAAGATTTTTGGCCTACAATCAGTTTTATTGACAATAAGATAAGTTTGGAGAAATGTGCTATAAAATCAGTCTTTCTGCATTGCAAATAGCAACCCTGGTGTTGTCTTAAAAAGCTGCCTGTATGAGTCTGTGTTTATTTTACATAGTTCATAAAGGTCCAAACCACATTAAGAGCCTGCATGAGAGCTGAATGCAGTTTCAGATGGGTGAGAGAAGTTTGGTGATGTATTTTTAATGGAAACAATTTTGGTGACTATTGACTTCTGTTATTTGTTAGCTTCATTACCCTCATAGCTACAATGCTACACCGAGAAAGCAAAATGTGGACACTAAACATATTTTTACTACATCTAGAGCAAGCAGAAATGGTCAGTTAAATTTTTTTTCCATGCATTCCTTTAAATTAATAGTGCATTGTGAATCCTAGTAACAACTGTCCTAGTAAACATAACACATATGGTAAAGGGCAGTGCGTATTTCATTATCATTTATGCCATCCTTTAACTAACATCCAGTGGATATCTGGATTCTTTATCCATGTGAGTACAATACGCACTCTTAAAAGAAAGATTTGTAAATTGTATTTGGTTTGAACCAACAATTTTTAATAAAATTTGCCCAACAGCTATCACTTGAAGTTTCGTTAAACTAAAAATAAGGTTCTTTAAATGTTCTTGTACACCTTTAAACATCCATGAAAAGATTCTTAATGAAAAAAGGGGTTCCTCTACTTTTTAGCACCTTTTTTAAAAAAGTATTTAGATTAGGCAAGTGGGATGGTTTCTCTTGTACATGCTGAGAGTCAGCATCAAGAGTTAGGCTGGTGATTTGCATGGCATAGTGCAGCAAGACCAGAGGGGAGCTGTTTTCCATGGAGGAATCCCACTCAAGGCCTGTCCACCAGCAGGGTTTGTTTACTTTGAAAGTGAGAGAGGGCCCAAAAGCAGCATAAACAGTGCTCTTCCTCTTGACTATGGTTTTGATTCCCCACTGCAGTCTTCTGATGTGCTGGCTCACTCAGGGGCAAACTAATCCAAGGCATCTCCTTTCACAGACTTGTACACATATACATACCTCTAGCGTGAAGTGCTACAATTGCGACAGATTTAAAGTTAAGAATTCTAAATTTCTACAGATCTTAACCAAAACAATTAATTTTATTAACAGGTATCAATGTGGTCACATGTTAACACAGTCGCCACATCTGTTAAATGTCCATTCTGTTGCTGTGGTCTAATGAGGCTTGAAAGATATAAAAATATTAAAGCAGAAAGGCTTCACACTGTATGTATAACTTGACTTTAAAGGACTATGTCTATGTCTTACTATAATAGTTAAGCTCAAGTATTCCATCATCCCTCCTCTGTGTTCTTTCCTGAGTCATGGCCCATGTTTGCATGTCTTGTTCTGCAAAAAACAAACAAAGTCAAGCTGGACCAGGCCAGTGATTAAGTCTCTCAAACAAACCTGGTGCAGGAAGTGATGGCATGGACCTCTGGGCCGGATCAGGTTCATAACGGAAAGGTTGAGTCTGTTGGTAAGGTTTTTCTTGGGAAGGCAGCATTGAGAGCTCAGAGACCAGAGGTGTGAATTCGGCACCAGCCGTGTGGCCCAGTTCCAATCACTTTACCATATCCGTCATGGGAACATCGTCTCTGTTTTCTTTTCATTACAGGAGCAATCCTTCCCCGAGCCTTCCAAACAACGGTGGAATAACAGCTTATTTGCTCTGTGTGGCCTCTGCGGAGGGTGGGGGTGCGGGAGGGGGCTGGATTGTAGTTTTGCGTTCTGGCCCTGCCAGATCCGCTTTGGTTTGCTGTTGCTGTGGCCTTCGCTGAAGGTGGAAACAATCTTTCCTCTCAGTGTAAACTTAATCAGAGGAAAATTAGTGAACCATTACGAGATTCCATTTTTCCCACGTCAATAACTGACCTGAGGCAGTTCACTCCATATTCAAGTTTGTTCAAAGAGCCTTCCTGTCTGCTTCAATTTGATAATGAATTCAATTCCTCATTTCTCTGAGATGCTTTAGAGTTCTCTCTAAAGTATATAGATGATTTATACCCGTCTTAAGGGAAAAATAAATTAAGGTTCCTAAATGGCTTAGATGTTCTTTCTTAAAGATGTTTTTTCTAAAAGATGATATGTTGTCACTGTCAAAATAAGAAAAAAAGGTTTTTTTTCCATTTTTCACTTTGTACTTAATTTTTCATTTTAAAACTTATGGACATTGCTTAAATTACCAGCTGATCAGTGAAATGTAATGATAAACAGATATCTAGAAATAGTCTAAAATTATCTGTGAAAAAATAAAAACATTTTTTTTTCTTTCTCTGGCATTATATGAAGCTCAGCTCAGCTCACACAGCAAATTGGGATTGAAACAATGCTGATTTTATGTAGAGCAAAAGCACTGAATAAATATAGATCTCTGCATTTTAATTTATTCAATCTCCTAAAATCAACAATGTTGAATATCGATCCACTGTTGATTAAACAACACTCACTGATGATTGATTAGCTGTTCATCTGAATGGATTAATTTACTTGAACTAATTGATATTCTTTAAGAAAACCAAGAGTAATCTGTAGTTATTCTAAGGCATAAATAAACAACTCTCATATTTGAACATAAATAAATAAATTGGTAAAGAAAAACCCAAATGTAATTTGACTGCACAGCAGTAACTTAAATCCAATAGATTTGAGGGTAAAGGTGAGGGCTTGGCAATCTTCTG
The DNA here is from genome assembly GCA_017165825.1 of Hepsetus odoe. Lineage (NCBI taxonomy): Eukaryota > Metazoa > Chordata > Actinopteri > Characiformes > Hepsetidae > Hepsetus > Hepsetus odoe. The sequence continues at coordinate 9,139,362 of CM029380.1, read as the reverse complement.
GTTTGGTCTGATTAGCATGCTCATCACTGTCTGTTTTACATCAGCCTAATGTCTTGTGCAGCCTGCACAGGAGCTCAAGTCTGCACTTCCCGTATGTGAGGCATAGCAAGATCTGCTCAGTGTTTCAGAGAGAATTGGTTTATGATGCGTTTAACTGTACAGACGAGCTTGGCTCGGAAATCTGGTGAGAACAGCGTTATTGAAAGAAGATGACCATTGGAAGTGTATTACAGAAGAAGCAATAATGTTCAGTGATGTCAGATAGTCATATTTCAACATTGAGAAAGATCCTCTGAGTTGTTGATGTGTATCACAGGGAGAACAGGGCTAGAATAAGGTACAGGAATCAATGGAGCTGTGGGGCATCATAATCATTAAAGGACTAAACAAATAATCAATGTAAACTTTGATATAAGAGTGCTTTCTCAGAATTAGTCTTTTTAATAGCTTCCTGGGAAATGTTTACTGATTTTAAATAAAACTGAAATTAGTTGCAAGCAACAGCATTGACCATAGTAGATCAAGCGCAAATGTTGAAAAAATTACAACCACTCTTGAAGCAACTGTGAGCTAGCACTTGCTGGTATATGTTAGTTATTTGCCAGCAGGAAAAGAGTCTGGAACAGTGAAAGATATAATTTTCACATTCCGGGAAACATTTTAGCAAGCAAAGTGATACACTTAACAATGAAAAATATACCCAATAAAAATAAATAAAAGGGACAAGGCTGGAAAATGTCTGTCCAAAATCACCCCAGAAACAAAATTGCAGGCTATTTACTAAGCTTCATGATGCTAGTCTCTTCAGCATGCTTAGCTTTTAATATGTTGATGATCACCACAACAAGATCTTGGAGGCCCGGCCTTCATCCCTTCAAATCCTGCCAAACGTGAGTAGTTTTGGAATTCCGGAATGCCATCCCAACCGTGAAGCCTCACTCCCTCTGGCCGAGCACTTCATGGAGGGCAATTTTCCTCTGGCTGAGCCTCCCAAAGCCGCCTCACCTGGAACCAATCTGTAACACAATCGAAGTGTCCTGACTTGAAAGCCCACTGCCTTGCTTTGATAGTCTCGTCCTGGTAGTCTGCACGACGCTGGAAATAGCCCCTTTGTAATCTTCAAATACAAAAGCGAGCAAAGACGCAGGGTTAATATCTAGCCATCAAAGTGAATTATGCAAATAACCCTGCAACATAGCTCAGATGCACTCTGCTTTTCCTGTGAGGGAATGGGAAGTTGGCATGACTATGGAAATTCTTTGTTGTTTCCATCCACAAGGCTCCTTCAAAAAGTTGGGGCTTTTGTTGGTAATTACTCTTCTTCTGTAGTTATGCATAGGGGTAAGAGTTCTTAGGTGAACTGCTCCATCTTTTTACAGACAGGTGTAAAATACATGAATGCACTGCACCTATGCCTCTTTCTCCTTATTCCCTACTTATACCACCACAACCTAGCTTCCAAGAGAGGCAAGCAATTAAACTTTAATAGCTGTCCATTGAGGGGTCCTAGGGGATTTTCCCCTAAGTCAACATGTCAAACTCCATTTCCTTTTTTCCCTCTTTCTTACCCCCAGTAATTTCACCTCTGGAGCTAAGAGATCGTGGAGCACTGTATTCTTCAGATTTTGCTGTGAAAGATGGAAACCGTATCTGGTGACTGGTCAGCCAATCAACATCCAAGTGAACGAGCCTGAAATAAATGCATCTAAACGAGTGCTCTTAAAACAATAGTACTCTATAAAAACAAGGACGCTTTAAATAATACAATTAAATAAATTTTTCTCTTCACTAGTGTGAAATTCCAGTTCAAGACATTTAAAGCAAATATGCCTCCAGCAGTGGTCGACATCACATTTATGGCATTTAGCAGACGCTCTTATCCAGAGCGACTTCCATGTTCTAATTACAGGGACAGTCCCCCTGGAGAAATTCAAGGGTTAAGGGGCTTGCTCAGGGACCCAGTGGTGATAGTGCCAGAAGTGAGATTTGAACCTAGGAACTCTTGAGCTATAGGTCCATAGGCAAGTATCCTACCACTAGACCACCGCCTCCCTAATATCACAAAGTTTATAGCCTGGAAAGCTGTTGTCTTTTGTTCCCAGCAGGAAAACTGAGCAGCAGACCATTTTATAGTAAAAAATATTTTGGTCTCATGACCATATTATTTTTTATAAAAGCAAGAGTTATGTTATAATATTACTGCAAAGTCTTCTTACAGTTTATTGTTTTCCCAGGCTGAATATAGGTTCTATATATGGGACAACTATCAAGCACTGTTACTTTAGCATTCCACCCCAGACTACTTGAGGAAAACAACATAACTTTGTGTCTGTGTGTTTGACGGACTTATTTGCTTACTGGGTGCATGTGATTTAAATTGACTGATTAGGGGTAATTGAATCAGCAACAGAAGGGCAGAGCGCATGGATATAAGGCAGAAAATAAAAGCATGTCTGCTGAGTGGGGCCTTTGTCCTCTCGACCCCAGTCATAGTCATTACCTTTCAGTGCAAGTCACAAGTCTTGATCGGCACGTGGCCAGCAGTCTATGCTATGCATTACAACACAGAGTCTGGCCCTGTCCTGCCAGGCAACCCTCTGTCCAGACTTATAAACTAGTTAGACCCTTGCTTTCATTCCTCATCCTCCACTCACATGGCTAGATTCACACATATCAGTGTGTCACCTGTAATCATGTTTTAAGCCTACAGGTCCAAAGAATTCTCAAGACAAAAAGTATTAGATTAGGATGTAATCCAGCTGTACAAGGATGCTGCGGACTCCTGTCTAAAATTACTGATCCTAATAAAACTACTGGTCTAATTCTGTTTTCACCAGCAAAGAGTCTCTTGTCCCTTAGAAAACAAAGGCTGGCTCTGCAAGGTGCGAAGTCATGAAAATGTAATCCCAGCTGAGTGCTAAAGCTAATTTTGTGAAGTACTACAGAAAATTTACAGCCAATAGGGATGAACATTTTGCCTCGTCAATGATTTGATAAAATTTTAACTATTCAGGAAAACGTTCAGTGTACCATTAAATTTACTAATGTTTCCCAAGATTATTTTTGATTTGACTTATTTTGACTTATTATTTTAATAATATCCATCCATCCATCCATCCATCCATCCATCCATCATTTTCTGCCGCTTGTCCCAAACGGGGTCGCGGGGGAGTGCTGGTGTCCAACCCAGCGCACACAGGGCGAGGACGGGGGACGCACCCTGGACAGGTCGCCAGCCCATCGCAGGGAGGAGCGGGACGGGGACAGCACCTTACTCAAGGGTACCTCAGGGCAACCCATTGGGAAGGGGTTCGAACCCTGATTCTCCGATCACGAGGCCTAACCACTAGGCCAACTAACCCCCTAACCACTAGGCCACCACTGCCCCTATTTATATAATATTTCACTGAAAACATACAAGAACTGGGGATCTACTCTGTCAATGATGTGATATTTGTACTAAAACATTACAGTAAATATTTAAAAGTTGATTTCTTTATTTTTTTTTATTTACTATGGTAATATCTAGCATGGTTTATTCATGAGAGGGAATTTCCTTATTCAATCTATCTTTCAATTCTCTGAAAGAAAAAACCCCAGTAAATTTAACAAATAGGCTCAGTGAATTATGGTCTGTAAAGGAGTAAAGGAGTTATCCAGGATTTCCCGCTTGGTCCAGTAGGCATCATAGTTACCAAAGGAAACCAACAAAAGTGTCTATGGGCATTTATTCATTTTATTATTATAATTTTATAAGTCAAATTAAACAGGATTAATATTTTTTTTTCTAAGTTCAAAACCACGTCAACATTGTCTGTTGCAACTTTATGATGCCAATGTGACAGACAGAGAATAGATTGAAGAACATGGGGGGGACAAAAACATGATATCCAGGATGATTTATTTATTCCCATTTAAATTTGCAAGGCATTTTAGTGGGACTTCATGTGAATTCTTAACTTGGAATATAAAATACTGTTAGCTTTATTTTTTACCATACTCCACTTTTTGTCTTTAGGGTAAAAACATATGTTTCTAAATATATCCAAGCCTTATCATACTAATGGCCTCGGACTACTGTCTGAGCAGATATCACATTGAATCAAGGTTGTGACATCTGGGATAACCAGACTGAAGATTGCTTTTTCTAATAGGCAGTAAGATTTTATTTCAAACCATAGCTACTGTCTGCCAGACAGGAAGTAGGAATTATTATAGCAGCTGGCACATAGAAGAGTAAAGCACAAAGTGCTGCAACAGAGCACTGCATGTTGCTTTTCTTCATTTCCTGTTTCCACTAGAGGCAAACAAAACACTATCCATACAGATGCAAATTGGCTCACAGTCCATCCTCTTTGACATTAATGTACACCACTGGGGCAGCTGTGGCCTAGTGGTTAGGGAGTTGGCCTCGAGACTGGAAGATCATGGGTGAGAATCTCTTACCAGTAATTGCCCTGAGGTAACCTTGAGCAAGGTACTATCTCTATCACTGCTACCTGGGCGCTTTCAATAGCTGCCCCTTGCAGCTACTGTGTGTATGGGTTAAATGCAGATGCTGCATTTCATTGTGGTTTGTTGAGCCTTGTTACAGAATGTTCACAAGTTGTCACTTTCATTTAGGGTTATGTTGAGCTACTGTATGTATATGACTTGACAGAATCACAGCATTGTTATGGTTGTGGATTCCAGGACATTTGAAATCATACTGGCTATGCAGTGTATCATGAGTATTTAATAGTGTTCAGGAAAAATCAGAATTATAACTAAAACCATCATCCATCCATCAACAGGCAGTGGTGGCCTAGAGGTTTGGGAGTTGGCCCCAGGTTTTGGGTTCGATCCCAGACCTGTAGGTAGTCCTTAGGTATCCTTAAGCAAGGTACTGTCTCTATCACTGCTCCCCAGGCACTTTAAATAGCTGCCATCTGCTGCACATTGTATAGTGTGCTGTGCTGTGTTTCACAATGACAATTAGTGTTTACACAAGGAAAGCAAATTCCACTCTGAGCTCTCTAGTGTGAGGCACCCTTTGGACCATCCCCATTTATGATAGCCTTAAATCTGTGACTCACAGATAAAATAATTTGCTTATGTTTTCATTTAAATTTGGTGCATTTTGAGTTTTTACTTTATTGTTTCTATCATATTACTTAATCATTGTTATAATATTAAAACCTCAGAATTTCCATTTTTCATTTATTTATTTTTTTATACCATCTGAAGACATCAGCCGCTCGTTGCACTGTGTTGAAATTTCTTGTAAACTATACCAATATAAATTACCCAAAATGACTGTGAATAAAATATTAAATTACATGCATTTAAGCTATGAAATGCAAGGTTTTGTCATAACAGCCATGGCATGTTCACTATGAGTCAGTCAATCATTAAATATGGAAAATCATGAACATCTACTTATTGTACCAGAAAAACATAGCAACATTAGCTGTGTGTTTAATGACCTATTCTATAAGGTGAATTTTCATATTAATTTTGCATTCATCACATCATTATTAAAGTAAAGTAACTTTGGCATCTAAAAACTTCATACCATCAAGCTGATGAGATGAGGCCACATAATCCATTCCAAACTTTAACCGAGCCTACATATCCTACCAATACTAGCGGTTTCTTGTGGCAAATCAATGGGTTACTCATGTTTTCATGATAGCACATCTCTGCTTACATTGTTCCTTATTTGATCAACATTGTTTCTTCATGATGTCCCTGAGTCATCCACTACTGTGATCATCTGTGGATCTTAAAAGTTTAAACTTCACAACTTATTTGTGGAACTGCATTAAAGTAAGAACAAATGAAATTTATTAGGACCATAAAGAAATTTTGATTTGACCATTGTTGATACTCATCAGTCAGAAGAACTTGACAAAACCATCTTTAAAGAGTTTGGCCTAACAGTCCACAGCCAGACAAACTTCCCAGGAGTGGTCAGCCAACAAAGATTACTCATGTTGCTAGAGAGGCACCTAGATTTATGCGTAGTCACACTGGCTACTGTTAATGTTCATGAGTCCACCAACAGAGAAACATCAGAAAAACATTTCCTGTAAAAGAACCTTACCCCAGCTGTTGACCATGATGGTGTATCATGATTTGGGCATGTGTACATTATGATCAAGTTAGTCTGTCACTATTGATGTCAATTCTAACAGGAAATGTCAAGACGTGTGTGAGAACTAAGTGTCATAGGAAGCTGGGTCATGCCAGAACAATGTCACTAAGCATATGGGAATAAGGTTAATGTTTTGGACTGACTAAGTCAAGGTCCTCACCTTAATCCAATAGTAATGTAAAGAACCTGAGTGAGCAGTTAATTTGAGGAAACCCACCACCAATCCAGAGTTTAAGCTGTTCCGTAGAGAGGAATGGGATAAAAGCAAATGTGTCAAAATATTTTTAGTTTAATATTTTGCTTAATATTTTTGGCTCATATAACACTTTTGTCTCATTTATTTAATTGGATTCATTTGATCTGCTTTAACTACATTTATGAAAATCTGATGTTATTTTAGGTAATTTTTTCATAAATGTAAATACTCATACCAACACTGTACAAATGACTTTCAATGAAAAATGATAGCAAAAAATGTATCTCTATACATCTCATAGTTGTTTCTTCTTTCATATACAGTTTGTTGCAGTAGAGACACAAATTTACAAAAAAAAATATAATACAATAATTATACTGTGCATAACAACAATTTCATGGCTTTTAATGATTTTTTATTTGCCAACCTTTTCATTAAACACAATGTAATACTCCCCTCAAGAAATTACAAACTTTGAGTCTGGATTAATTTCAATGGAAAAATAAACACATATTTTAAAAATAAGAATAAATGAATTGATGACTGACAAAATTTATGCAGGGCAGCCCATTAGTGACCGTTATTCTAAGATTGCTGCTATTATGTAGTGAGAGCATGAGGGACTGGCACATTGTAGTCCATTGTTGACAGGAAGGCCTTAAGGCAGGGTAGTCCCCCACCCCGACTTCCTCTGGCCTCTCTGGCCATCCCACCTCTCTGGCCAATATGGAGGAAGTTCCTGCATACTAAAACAAATTGATTTTTCTTGCCTCTTGTGCTCCAAGGTCCATGTTAATTAGATTAATTGTTTGACAGTGTGCCGGAGAGGCTTAGACATGTTGCTTATATTTCAGTGTGGCAAGAAGAGGAAGTCAGAATGGTCAAAGGTCAATCAGATTTTTTCACATCCAATTGCTTATGCTGTTCACTTTCTCTTGCAATTCTGTGCAGAAACAATGTGAACCAATCGATTAACCAATTTTATTTTGTTCCACTTACTCTCAAAAATCTGCAAAAATCTGCTATTTTGTATTGAATTGCATTTCATTTAAATGTGCATACATATGAACATCATTCATTTCACAGCTGGTTAGCAATTAATTAATCACATTTATTTCAGTTCTTGTCATTGCATAACAGAAATAACACACTGATTGACTTACATGCATCCATTTTTCAAATTAAATAAAAAAACCATCTCCATCCATCTTAAAAAACTTTTTTTTACATCTTTTGTTTAAAGAACGTCTAAGGGTTAAGGGGTTCATAATGTAAGGTATTTGACATTAAAGTTGATTTGCCTTCATGCAAAATGGACAAGTAGAGAAAGCTGTGAATGCTGCTGCACCAAATAAGCCTGTGAGGACAGTCAGGCAGTGTTTCCTCTAACAGTCGAAAGAGAGAAGCACAGTTAAAAAGCCCTCCATGTTACTTTGAAGATCAGACTGGCTCACCGATGACCCTTTGACCTCAGACTCAGTAAACAGCACCCAAAGCTGTAATTGAAATCACTTGCACCTCACTGGCTGGATGAAGAGAGCTTTGTTCAGAACTAGGCTGCTTTTGAGTACCTACATTATCTGGGTGGGATGCTACAGTCAAGGACCATTTTTAGTACTCAGCTAAGCAAAGGGAAAAGTCCACGTTATTGTGGGGCTACAAGGCTCCGTCAATCAATTTCAAGCGCTAAATACAGCCAGTAATATTATTGTTGCTTAAGGAAAAATAAAATAAACCAAATATTCCAAATGCAGTTAATAATGGCAAGGCTGAAAAAAAAACATGAACTTCCTGAAACTTTGAATCCCTAACTCCACAGCTCTGGAAGTAAATGAACTATGAAGAAAGGACAACTTCTTCATTCCAAGTGTCCTCCTAAATTGAATAAGGAACATGACTCTGATTAGGGCAAAATTTGAAAGAGCTTCTTTCTAGTCACTTCCAGGACATTCCAAGACATTAGGCATATGACAGACCCTCTGTTCCCTTCTGTGGAATGACCTCAGCCTCAGAGGTCACCGCTGTCGCAATACCTGACACTGGCTGCAGCAGACGCAAGAATCTTTAATGCCATGATCACGTTGTTGGCCATTTGAATTTCAGTTGTGTATCTCACTTAGTAAGTTATACTGAACAACCAAGATGGGTAAAGTCAGCTGCCATACAGCCTTCTCATCTCAAATTCCATCACAAATAAAAAGATGGTATTTTAATGGCACATAAAGACTAAATGGATAAATTAGGATCTTGTGAGTGTAAATATCTCAGCCAATATCTCAGCATGAATACAATTCCATGGTAAATTGAGCTAACTATAAATGCATTTCCTTACATTAAAAATTTCTACATAAGACAGATAGCAAGATCTAGTTGCTATAATAACAACTTCTGGTGAATAAATATGGATTAGATATAATATTTATGAATCTGTTAAGTCTAATATTTTTCCAGTTCTATTTTAATTGTATAAGGTGTTTCTAAAACGTATAACCAGAACAGACATTTTTATTTCAATTCTCTCCTAATTGGACCTTGACGTTTTTAGCACCTTTTTAGTATGCGCAACAGATCAGCAAACTCTTACAAAATTCTTTTTTTACATAGTGAAGCCTCTTACAATTGCAGTGACTGACTAGACAGGCTTATGGTCCTTTTTGAGTCACCAGTCATAATCATGTCCCAGTCAGACTTTGTGCACTCCAGCAAAACATAAAGGCCAACAAAAAAGAGGCTCCCTTGTCCAAGAGGCCTTTCTGCATTTTCTTCAACAAAGTGCAGTAGAGAGCACTGCAAACCAAAGGCATAAGCTTGTGCCATCATGAAAGGAGTTTAATAGCAGTGTTTTATGACAAAAACACCCACACTATCATTAAATCACAGGCAAAGATGTTCATAAAATTTGCAGCTTGTTGTGCTGTGTACAAAATTTACTCAGATAATGGTTCCTTGAATTTAAAGGATCTGAAATATTAGGAAAAGTTCAAGGCTTCTCCTCAACAAGGGGGTGCATACCTCTTATGTCACCATTTGTTATCCCAAGCTTATCCCAAGTTTTTCTCTTTCTCTGTTTCTTTAGCAGGAGTGCATTCACTGAAATTTATTTTTATGCGTTGCTGTCTTACCCCATGTTGTGTGATTAAAGATGGATTAAAGATGGTGAATGGGCCAAGTGTGTGATGTGATGTCATACTTGTTCATCTAGCATAGTGTGTAGGGTTTAGAAATACATAGTTCTAAAGCCACTTGGCCCATTCACCATCTTTAATCCTTCACAAAGCTCTTTTCCTCTCCCAGCAGCATCGCATGTTTTATGTGGAAACCGAGGTAAAATGAGACTACCACTATAGGGCTTTTACAAGCTTTATTCTTTTTACAAATAAACGACCAATGCTATGTTCTTTTGGCTTTTGTAATTACCTGGAATAGAATAGTAGCACCAAAAGAAGACATAATTTTGGGCACAAGAAAGATGAGCACTACTTTTCCACTGTTAACTGCACAGCACAAATGCAAGCTCCCATTTTAATTTAAAAACTGCTGCTTGTTGCTTTAGATGTATTTTATGCACATACTGCATACATTCTGCAGAACATTAGACAAATATCCAGATAAATCTAAAATAATTGGAACTAAATGATCCAGTAACCTTTATGTTAAATGGAAAGCAATTTTTCCACAGAGAAGGTTACTTAAAAATAACCACACATTTATTGTCAGAACTGGCTGAACATCCCTGAGGAGCAATTACCAATTGCACAAAGACAGGCCTCCTGACTAGTCTTCATTCTATTCATCCACATTTGTAAATTATCAAAGACAGGCAGTCTTGTCTTTGATTACACACACATACACACACACACGCACGCACGCACACACACACACACACACACACACACACACACACCCAAACACATACACACAATAGTCACTTTTACCTCACAGGAAGTGGGCTGTTAAAGTTCTGGATTAAAGTATCTCAAAAGAGCCCTTCAAAGGCACATAGTCAAGTTCTCAGAGGCTTCACACAAACATGAGATTTTTTATATTTTTATATTTTTATATTTATCTTTCTTTTACATAGTTCACAGACTATTTTTTCTAGGGAAGCTTGATTGAACAAAAGTAAACATCAGTATCAGTTAAATTCAAGGGAACAAGACTATTTTAGTTTGATCCTACAGCCATTTATAGCCTTACAGATTGGGGCAAAGGTGGCCTAGTGATTAGAGGACTAGGCCTTAGGATCAGCAGGTTGTGGGTTTGAATCCTAGACCAGTAGGTTGCCCTGAGATACCCTTGATCAATGTACCGTCCCTGTCACTGCTCCGCGGGCGCAGGATATGGTTGACCCCTGCTGCACGTTTGGGTTAAATGCAGAGAAAACATTTCATTTTGGTTCACTGTGTGCTGTGCTGTGTTTCACAATGACAAATAGTCACTTTCAAATGACAATGATGACAGGGCTGATCATCAAGCAAGCTTTGAATAAAAGTGATCGCCACAATGAAACAGTGACATTCACACTACAGCTTTATAATCACTTATTTTGATTCTACAGAAATTACAAACTATCCACTATCCATTAACAGACAATTTATAGCTTGCATGTTTGCATTCAAAACAGAACTGCAGCATCTTTAATCTCTGATCTACATTGAATGTGATCAGTGTGGCTGCATACTTTTGCAGTGACCTGATTGTGACCAGCTAGCCTCTTCCTGCATAATTCCCTTTAAGCAAATATTTAATTGAATTACGATTGAAGCCTGAGGGGACGCAAAGGGCAGAGGGGCAAAATGGACCCCAATGATAATGTTTCCACTTGCAGTCATGATGGTGGTGGGGGCACGAGAAGGGCATAGTGAGGAAGAGAAAGTGGAGCTTGGTGTGTCAGCGAAAGCCTGAGGGCAGGTTGGTGATCTGGCATTCATATACTTCAGTGTGTGTGTTTGTGTATGTATATGTGTGTGTGTGTGTGTGAGTCTGTGAGTCTCTGAGTCTGTGTGTGTGTGTATGTGTGTGTGTGTGTGTGTGTGTGTGTGTGTGTGTGTGTGTGTGTATTAGATGGCAACAGCCCAAAGTTGAGCGTCAGACCTAACAGTGCTTATTAGAGAAAAGCTCCAGCTTTAGCAAAGGAGGGGCATTAGGTGTCATTTTTAAAATAGGTCATTTCTTGGTTCATTATCATTACTCATGAGTGCAAGAAAATCTTGTCTCTGTAAACAGTAACTTTATATGATTATTTATATGGGATTTTTCACATATTCACATTGCTTTTGAATACTGTTTAAGAAAGCTTTGATGCATCTGCATCTCACCAGAAGGAAATAAATGTGAGGAAAAAGCACATTCCACATGCAGTGAAGTGCAGAGTGTTTAAAACAAGCACACGTCCACATCTCTTGACCTCTAACCTCATGTCAATTCTACTCCCAGGCCCTCTGGTGTGCTGCCCCTGGTCTCGGGCTCCCTGGGGTAGTCCACTGCCCAGGTCAGAGGCCACAGTGATGACAGCGGGCACCTTGCTGGGAAGAGTGCAGCCAATAGTGAAAGCACAACAGCAAGTCAATCTGCTGGCCTGGCCAGGCACTACAAGCCGACAGCAAAACCACCCAAATAAAGAGCTCAGGATCAAGCCACTGCTTGAGAAAACAGTGGCGGGGTCACAGCCTGACCTGTAGGATCACGCTGGGCTTTCATCCCAGCCAAACGAACTGACAGGGAATGCTGCTTCTGCCAGACTGCTTCTAGGGGAGTCTTGCATCTTACTTTGCTGCAGTCAAGCATCATAATGACAATAAAAACAACTTACATTAATACATGTACATTAATGGTATTTCAAAAATATCACTGACAGGTTTGATTAGGCCTGGACTGTTCCTAAACCCTTGCACAGTCATCGCTGGAGTAAAGAAAGGGATTCTCCCTCATAAAATACTGAAGCAAGCAGAAGAATTAGAAGTTTAGTTTTTAAGATAACAGTTTCTAAACAATTTCTAAACAAATGTTAATGTAATTAATTATGTAAATAATGTAATTAAAGAATAGTTAAATAAAACAGCAATAACATTTGACTTCAAAGGAACTTTTTTGAGGCTTTTTTTGAGATCTAATATAAGTGCGGATTGGACATGTCTGTCATCAGAGGCTTAAATCACCAAGAACACAACAGCTCAAGAAAAATAAAAGATTTTGATATGGTTCCACCTCCTCTATGAATAGGTCACATGGTAGAATGCAATGATGACCTTTTTTTTAAATGAATTAACTTAGTTGGTCATTGTAGTTGTTAAAGCCTTTGTCCTAATGGTATGTCTGTAGTATTTAACTGACAAATTAAGTAATTTTGATATAGATTCTACAAACAATTATTTAAATATATTTAATTGCTTTATTAATTGCATTGTAGTGATTTTAAGTATCTTAGAACCATGCAAACAATGGCATGGATTAATGATTCCTGTTGATAGTTAAATCCCATATAGCAAAATGTAAACTGATCATTCCAATCTGTGCTGTAAATAAAAGCCAATGTTTATTTAATTTTTGGCAGGGGAAAAGAAAAGAAGTCTTTGCAGATTTCAGAAAGGCTGCAGAGATGGAAGACAGCCTTCAAGAACTTCAGTTCATGGCCTTAAGAGACAAATATAAAAAATGCTGGAGATGTGTGGGCACAGCAGAGAGCCAAATCTATAACTCCGCATGAATGTTCCGCATATTTTCACAGTTCTGTCCTTGAGGGAGACATAAAGTCAGCAACAGTTTGCACAAACCTACTGACAGTGTATATGAGTGTCCAGACCAGAACAGGAGAGCGTGAGGGCAAGACCTCAGACGTGCCCGGAACATCTTCCCACACTCAGAATCAAGAACACTATGATGACTTACCACTTCTACACTGATCCAAGTCCCACAAACTGACTGACTGCCTGTCTGAAGCCTTCCACTCCAGTACTTTTTTCTACACATCTTTAAGTAGTTCTCACTCTCTGTGGCTTGCTGGGCAATTTATCTCAGGATAATTGAATCTCTGCATCTTACCATAATCATATGGCTTATTAAACGTGGCTTTCTATTTAATACACAGCAGAAACAGCCAAGCGACAAAAAAAGAAAGTCAAAACGTTGAATACACCATAAATCACGTACAGAAGAAAGGAAGAGAGCTGTGCTGATAGGCAAGTGGGGTGAAGGAGAGAGTCCATTGTCAGCAATGCTGGACTGAGCCAAGCTCAACAAAGCTCCCACTGGCCTTCAAGTATTTGTAGTCCTGAAGAAGTGGATCAGAGTTGAAATTTCGAGAATGATGTTCATGACTCAAAGACAAATGAATTTAAAACAAATAAAACCCGCGTTGGCCACATGATCGGCGGATCCGGGGTTCGAACCCCTTCCCGATGGGTTGCCCTGAGGTACCCTTGAGCAAGGTGCCAGCCCCGTCCCGCTCCTCCCCGCGATGGGCTGGCGACCTGTCCAGGGTGCGCCCCCCGTCCTCGCCCTGTGTGCGCTGGGTTGGACACCAGCACTCCCCCGCGACCCCGTTTGGGACAAGCGGCAGAAAATGGATGGATGGAAATAAAACCCCTTTGGTTATGTCTATAAAAAGCATACTACAAGCTTGAGAGTCATATAAAATGTTTAAACAGAGAGGAAAAGAAAACTGGCCAGGTCTTTAATCAAACACACCAACTCTGAAGGCTTTAACCTGATTCTACATTAACAGCACAAGGAATCTGTTTAAGGTCAAATAACCATGCAGACAGTACAGACAAGTGATAGCGTTCCATAGTCTTGGGCATTGTAACCAGGCATGGTTATAAATAGAAGTCAGAAGTTTGATTTGTAACTAATTTTCTTCTTAAGCGTTTCCATATGGCAGTCAAATAAGCAGCCTGGAGAGGAGGCTAAATGGCTTTGTGTTCTTTTAAATAAACAACGCTACCCTTCATTGTTGTACCAAGTACCTAACAATACACTTTTGTAAGATTTTATTTTTCCTGAATGGAGACTACCTTGTCAAATTTATTAACAGCAATTCATAGTACACAGAAGGTGCCTCTTCATAAAATTTTTCCATCAAGCCTAAATCTAAAGAAACTGGCAACAAAAAAGCCACAGTTTATCCAAATTGTGTCTTAATTGCATTTGGCATCAATACAAACAATTACATGTAATGTTTTGTTTTCCTCAACAAAGACAAACATAAACCAGTACCAAGAAGTAGGCATTTCCAGATGCAATTCTGATGCAGCATCAAGTAATAGGCCTTGTTTTAGCTACTAGGTCTGCAAACACCCATGTGAACCTGTTGTAGCCACTTCATGAGATTAGACAAAGTTTACTTAAATATTTGAAAACTTCTCGATTCCAATAAACCTATTTTCCAATAAGCCAGCATTCCATCTTTCCTCACTAAAAAACGGTCACTGTCTGAATAAAGGTAACCCTGTTACACTTCTATTCCCCTTATTCTCATCAAATTAGAGGAAACTCAAGTCCATTTGAGGACTTTTGGTTTGTTTCTCTTTCTTAAATGTTGAGACACAGGGAGAAATCCTGTCAAGAATGTTTATGGAGGCCTGTTGGCAGTGCCAAAGAGCGATGATCTGCTTTGTGTATTATGCAATGTGTGAGATTAACACCATCTAAAGACACTTTTCTAAGTATTAGAATCCTTTTATTCAATGTAAACATAAACAAGAAAAATGAATGCAACATTAGGAAAAGTTTGGAGGTTTCCTGGTATATTTACAGATTTAAAAAGCAAAAGGTTACAGAAAAGAGAGTACCAGGCGTTTTTGCACCAGACCTTTGCTGCTGGGTATTTCAAACTGGGAGGGCTAAGAAAGCCATGTGTGCTGTTTTCAAATTGAAAGCATTCAGCCTCCAATTACGTGTCCTTGAAAGTCAATCTATTTTTAAAAAAGAAAATTCAAAGGTTGTCTTTTCTCCTTAATCTTGTCCTTTTGCTTACCTGTCACAAAAGCATTCTTAAATTTCTTGTTTAAAAAAATAACCTATGCCTGTACACAGTCTGAACCAGTTCAATTTCATTATGTCTGTTGTTTGTTTCATTTTCTTTATGCATCATAAACATAAGATAAGAAAGAGTTGTGACAGCTTACAAAATCTGTAGTATATGATCTGTTTTCATATTAACTAATCACTTGTGATATGGCCAAAAACAGCACCCAAAACCTCCACATCTGGCTTTTCCCAACGAACTGAAATAGAGGGAAAAAAAGAACAAAATTGCTGGACATTTGTGTAATTTATTCAGAATACATTGCCATCTAAATTGCTGTCTGCAAGCCATTTGCACAACATTATCAGCGAGAAATGTTTGGAGATGCCCTAACCCACAAGTCCACAAAGGCTTTTGAAGGGTGCTGCACTCCTATACAACCTATAAATGCTTTATTTTCATGCATACTCCCCAACAAATTTCAGTGATTTCTAATTGTATAAAGTGTATTAATGTTAAAGAAAATATACTTATGGAAATAATTCACTGGTATATAATGTTTATATCAAGGAGAGGTTCTTCTTCAAAAGGCTTTTCAGAGTCACACATCTCATTTTAAAGATCCATCCATTTAAAGGTTCTTTAGTTGTTTAATTTTTTAACTCCATGTGTAACAGCTGCACTTTATATTGTGAAACTTGGAATACAATTTCTGTACATAAATGAACACTGCAAGTTTGAATGTCTTTCATTTTCCTGCCAAATCACATCTTGAAGATAATGTTTGTTTTTTAAACAATATACATAATACTTTTTTAAACTTAACATTAAATACTTTCTTATACATAATACAATTGCTTTCCTGTCATTTCACATTTTAAACATCTTCGCAACAGATCTCAGATCAAAGAAAAGAGGAACCCATTATTTTATTCCGCTTTCTTAAAGAAAGCCACGTTGGGATGCTTGGAACAGCTCATCTGAAACTATTGTTGAGAAGTACCCTGACCTATACAACCAGAATGGCTGTTTTGAGAGCTAAATTATAGGTGGTGGGACAGAAATCCAGAACAACAGCTTCCCAAAGCATTTTTAAATCTTGGTTATTTAAATGCCAGTGGCTATTTGTTAAATATTTGCAGTATGAATGATGGAACTATTCATTCCAACTGCTCGGCCTTTCCAAATAATAATTCTGTGCTCTTTCTGAGCATCTTTGTCTCTTGCAAGAGAGTTGTTCACAGGACACAGGCTTTCCCTGTTTGGAGCGAAAAACATTTCCTAGGCTCTCTATGTCCTTTTGTGTGACCCCAGCAACACTTCTGATGACAAAGACTCATGGAACGCCTGATCCATGCCAAACTTTCAGCTAAGTAACAGAAAGCACTTAAACTGACAGTTTAATCACAAGAGGAGGATGTGGACCCAGCTTGAGTACTGTTTTTACTTTAATTTTCAAGTAGTTATTTTAAAACGACTCAAAGGGGTGTTTTTTTTATAATATGAGTCCCTGTGGGGGGGGGGGGGGGGGGTTGGTGGATATGACAAAGATCCATCAGCGTACTCTGTGCTCTATCTGTCTCTGCCTCTATCTCACTCTCTCACCTTCTGTGCAGCTCATGTCGGGTGTGCTCTGAATTTGATGAAGTGGGATAATTCACCCAACTGATCATATCACTAAAGGAGGAATCCTTAGATCAGCACCAGACTCCCCATCCAGTCACATATGGGACGCATTTTTACAAATCCTAATAAACTTTCATCTACAGATTAAGGAAGGGGATGTCTTGGGCAAAAACTTCCAGGCCACCAATGAGTTCTGCGGATCTAAATCCAGGAAGGGGTCTATGGCGAGTCTGGGTAAGTATCAAAACGCAGAAAGAGTGAGGCAAACTATAAGAACTATTCCAATATACTTATACTGCTACTTACAAAATTATTACGGTAAAATACTCCACAGCAGACTTTGAATGAAATATCAAAAAAAGATTCTTGGAAAAGAAAAACAAGAGAAAATTCTTGCTTTTCATCCAGTGTATGCAAAAATGATATGCATCAGAGACACGTATGACTCTTTTTGCTCAACCACAATACAACAACTAATAACTTTTTGATTAAAATATAGACAAGTGCAAGAACAATGTCATAAAGCCATTTGCAGTGCAACTGTTATGTAGACTATTCTGCTCCTGCAGGTTATAGGATCTTTGACCATAAGAAGAACATTGAAAAGGGATACTGATGAGCCTCTCCTCTGCCTTCTCTGGGTCCTGTTTATTAAATTAAAGATCAGTACAACCGCTAGCTTTTTTCCCTCCTTTCTCTATTTAATTTGATCAGAAAATCTGCTGACGCAGGGCCGCCCCGAAACTCATGTGAAACCAATTTCAGCTACGCATAAAAATTTTAAAGCAGTCTTTCAAATGGGCATGGCAGGGCTCATCCTCACCCAGGAGACATTTTGGTAGCTTGGGACATCTAAGCAGTCCTAGACCCTAGTTTAGTCATTTAGGGGTCAAAAACTAGGTCCTGACCACTCTTGAGTATATAAACAGTATGAGTGAAGTCTACAGAGAAAAGGAAGCAAGCCACCACACTGAAAAAATCTACAATATCCAAACACACATCGTGAAATGAATAAGGCCGACTCAAAGTTGTGTGTCTTACTTCATTCAGTCAGGAATTACTGTGGTGCAAGACCCACCATCTGGTTACTACAGTCAGGTGAACGCAGTGAATTCTTCCCTCCCATGGGTGATTTTACCTTTACACTAACACTGGATCTTGTGAATGCAGCAATGCTACAGCAAAGATAAAATAATCACCTGTACATTACATTGATTTATTCTGTCAAAATGTCTATTCTATTAAGTAAAGAGGGGGAAGTGTGATAAATGCTTGTCTTTGCTTTGACTAGATCAAAATGAAATCAGGGTTTTTTAAATTTTGACTGTCATGCACCTTGGATTTTATGATGAAATTAGGATTTCCTATTTGGGCTCTATAGGACTTCCTTGTTAATTTAGGGAGTTTCACATTTATGCTGTTCATTTTACTTTAAAGCCTTAGGAATTTGTGATTCTAGTGGTATTTAGCTAAAATCTCTTTGCCTTTACAGGACTTTAGAGGCTGATATGTATAACATAATTATACCATAGTTATCTTAGGAAGAAGGGCAATCAGAATATTCCAAAAATTCAGTGTGCCGAATTATCATTTTAAAATACTTCCATAGTGTCTCTACTAATGTCTTGAAGCAGTTTCAAAGTAATCGTCTGGAAATGTGTACATATTGATATAATAGTTATGGATCAAAGAAAAGGCTCATTTAAGCTCCATATATTTAAACTACTATTAATGCTTCAGACATTTGCCTATTTGTCTTATCCTTCCTTACTTAGGACACTGATTTCACATTAACAAATATATATGGATTTCAACCAGCTGCAATTCATTCTGAGATTAAGTACTAGGTTACAGGGAGCTATTAGCAAAACCACCAGAACATGAGTAAATACAAATTGATTTAAGAGATTTAAGGCCACTGCGTGACCACTGCCTTTTAAAAATGAAAGAAATATTTTGCAGAAAAAATGATCATTTTCAGTCAATTTAAAAGTGCTCTAAGAAAAAAAAATAATAATAATTTCAGGTAAAACTGTATTTGTAAGCTCTTTCCAAGCATGTAATAAAAGCAAAGCAGCCAGACCTGGTAAAGAGCTGAACAAGAGCTGGAATGCAGTGATAATGACTAACATATAGCAAACAGCTTTCTCCCATCAGAAGCATGGGTTTTGCTAGAATATACTTCAACGTAAATATACGAAGGCCCTGAATATCACAATTTATTCAAATACCCAAAAACATCAGGTCACTGTGTAGATTGTGGGTGTTATGGTGAAACCCAGCAGAAATTACAATTACATTCCAAATTACACAGCAGCACAGCAAACATTTTGATTGCCTTGTCAAGCAGCCTTAAATTTAGCACACTAGAAGGGTACTAATCACCATGTAAACAAATGTGGGAGAGTGACACACACCGAGATGACATGAGCAAATAGTTACTGCAAAACACACCCACAATATCACGCATGCCACAAGAGCCAGAACAAATAATCAAAGCACTGACATAAGACCAAAACCAGTCCATGTCGACCTTTAACATTGAGCATGAATGGATGGTGTGTGTTACACATGCAGGCATATGCACAAATACAGAGCCAAACTGCAGCTGGGCCTGTGCTTCATCTGAGCATTCTAACAAACCTCCAGTTTGTTTGAAGGGTAATTACTTTTGTTTATTGCTGGGGAAGTGCCATTCGAAGACCGGTACAGATACTAGTGATGCTAACCATGTATTCCAATGAGGGAAAGCAGGGGCATGGTTAAGAGAAGGCTCACTTGACTGGCATTCAACAAACAGGCCCCAAGCCATCCTTGCAGCAGCTCAGGACAGACAATGTTACTAAGGCTAAAATAAGGAGTTGAAATCACTTATTGTGTTGACCAAATTGGTTTAATCAAGCGTAGAGCAGCCCTTTCATGTAAAATGGAAAAGATCCGAAATTGAGCTGCTCGTCTTCCTTCTATCTTTTTTTTATCATGAATATAACTATCACCAAACAATGCAGGCAACTATGAGTCTTGCGTTATGGTAAATTAATGTTTTCAAAAGCTAGCCCCCACTGGCCTTGCCACAAGCCAGAATGTAGATTAGCCAACTATATTTCCTCGCTGAAGGTCAACAAGTTGTCCCTTCTGTATTTTCACAGAACACAAATAGTTGACCCCAAATTTACTGGAATGAGCCCCTCTGAAAAAACTTCATTGACACACAGGATGTCATTAAATGTCTTAGCTGAAAAACACCCTATCCATCACAACAACATAACGGTGCTGAAAAGACAGTGAAACTCATATACAATGACATCCATTGACACACACAAATAAGCTAAATAAAACCAGCAAACTGATTCTCTTTTTCACTGTGTATAAAAAACATCACTGTCATATGAAACCTTTGCAACTAATTCATTTAGAATTTTTTCTTCAGCATATGTTAGCTCTCTTTAACATTGTGCAAATATTTCATCACAATTGGAGTAAATGGACAATTAACATACACTGAAGCATTAAGTCCTATAAAATTACTTTTCTAAAGTTTCTGAGGTTTTATCACCCCCACAACAGCCTTAGATGTAATAATTTGATTGAACAAGGGCCAAGCTTCAGGGTCAATACATTGATCCATTTACCATTAGAACATTTCAGTCTTAGTAACAAAGTATATTAATAATGACTAGGACCACATTATGTTCATTAAATTGTTTTCTTTGTATCCACATTATCACAGGTTTCTGAAATTTACAAACCATGAAATATAAATAATGGAAATTCAGTTTTTCTGATTAGAAAGCATTATTAAGAATGAAGTGAGTACCTTCTTGATAGAAAAGGGTTTACCTGAAGAATAACAATAAGATTAAAGCCAAAGCCTTCTTCATAAATAACTATAAAAATCAAAAGGTCAGTTGTTTTTTTTTTTGTTACCTATATGCCTCTGCTTAAAAATTCAGCTCTATCTGGTCCTAAATCTGGAATAATTTTTGGGCTTCTTATGTCTCCCCTTTGCTAAACAATATGTGACATTTTTCACTGTGGAATTCAAGTTCTATTTTAAAAGAAAAATACAGGGAATAGGATTACTTTGTGGTCTGTTTAAGAACCAACATTTAATAGGATTTATGCAGATATAAAGAATTAAAAAAAAAATTATGGAAAAGTCAAACGTTTTTCAGGCATATACTATGACAGCTACAAACTGAATTAGTTAATCAGAAACCATCTGCAGAACTGCACAATTGTAAAATCAGACAGACTTAGATAAATATTTTAATGCCAATTTCATTATGGAGAATAAACTGTATAAAGGTTTAATTTGGGCATCCAGTGATTACTTCTGTCTGACCTCAGACATCAGTATCATGGATATAAATTGTGTATGTTACCAGACGTAAATAAAAATAAAAATAACACAAAATTGAAATGAAACCTGTCTCTCACTATTTACAAATGTGGATAACACACAAGCGTCATGCTTATAGAAATTGAACATATGCCATGGAGTTTTAAAACAGTGATCAATGATTTTGTTCTGTATCCTGGGTGCACAAATGGCTATATGTCCTAGGAAAAGGCCAGAAAAGGCCAGAAAAGCCCAACACAACCACAATAGTAATATTACTATTTAGTATTCTTACTAATAGTATATGTTATTAATTATTTTTAAAAGAGTGTACTTTTATATAATTTAGAATAGACTTATTTAAGCATTATTAAAGGCAGGCTGATGCATGCTTAAGAAGAAAGCTATAGTCACTTATTGAAGCTGGATGCACTTGCAGCTTGTCTACCCTGTATAGCACGCTAAGATGGCGCATGGTTCTTATAATAGAACAATTATGAAGAGTGAATATGGGGATACTTCCTCTGAAATAAAAAGGCACATGGATTGTGCTCATGGCCAAAAAGAACCACCCTCAATCGTGCCAGTGGAAACAAATATAATGTTCTTCTCTTTTTGTTTACTGTAGTTACCAATGTGTTTCCAGTACAGTTCTTTTCTAAGCATACACATGGAGAGTTGGAGAAATAATTTTTTTAAGTAACTTTTTAGCTTCCAAGCAAATAAGAATTTTTCCTAAATTCTAATCATGTTTTACGTATTTTAAAAAAACTTGCATTAATGTAGAAATAGTATTTTGCTGTACCGCTTGAAATACGATGTGCAAACATTTCAATTTCTTGCATAATCTCATAAATCAGAAGAACATAAACAATTTAACAGGCCCTTGCAATAAATGCGATGGTTTCCCAAAAGAACTTTTCAATGGATGGCTCCTTTTTTGTAAGTTATATGTACAACAGTAAAGAACTTTATAAAGTTTAAAGAAGATCCACATAATGTAAAGGTTCTATACCCTTTAAAAGGTTTCCCATTTGAAAACATGTGTCCATGCCAAGAACGATTTAAGATTATTTAGGAGCCAAGAACCATTTAGGACCATTAAGGCATTTACATCAAAGGTATCAAGCCAGGGAGCAGAGTTTCACAGGAGGTACTGCCAGATCACAGCTTGCTTAACCTCCAGGACATCAGACAAATTGTCATTTGGTGCTGCTTGCTGGCACTCCAATAGAATCGCCCTTTGGTGGCATGTGAGGAAAGACTCACATGAGGTCAGGACTGGATTTGCTGAGAGTAATTTGTCCTGACATATGGAGACAGTGATATATAAACATACAGGCACCTTTTCAGCTGCCTAGCTGCCCTTCGTATCCAATCAAGGAGAAAGAAAGAGGGCTGCAGCACAGCCGTGGCTGGTTTGCATTTGTTATGCTGCGGCATGGACCCACCGTGCAGCTACAAGCACCATATACAGTGCAGTGCCCAGTCCAGTGGATTGCATTTTACCAAGCTGCGTGGCAAGCCACAGCTCTGGAGCCCAACCTGCTGTAAAAATATGCATGTGACATCACGTCTGCCATTAATACCTGTTTCCAAACAGACAGCCACGTCTCAGCAGCATCCTGAGCAGCACAACGCCTTGTAAACACATCTCTCCGAATGGGCCCCTTTCAGATATATGTTCATGCACTCTTCCACCTACATAGAAAAGGGAGAGCTTTTGAAGGGGTTTGATTGCTTAAAGTTCTACTGATTGTAACTAATGCTCTAATGCTGAGATGAGAGAACATCTGTGATAAGTGAGGTTTGTTGCTTTTTTTTGCCATTTCCTGCATTCTCTCCCAGTTGTCTGATCTATTAGAAATAACACAGAAAGGTGATTCAGTTCTGTTCATTGCATCTCTTTCAACTTTATGATCTACATTAAAATGGAAAATGCATTCTATATTTAACACTGAATGCATTATTAAATTATTATCAAATTATATATGTAATGAACATTACTTAGAGTCCCATGTTTCTGTGCACTGTGTCTTTTGATATGTCTTTCACATTCAGTTTGTAAAACAAACTTTAGTGCCTTTTCTCGGTTGTGTTGGTAATATTAAACATTCCCAGTCAGATACATTATAATTGTACTAACAGTACAATTGAGATATGTTAGATAAACTATAAATAAGATGATGGTTAACTGTAGTCCAATCGTTAGCATATGTATAAGTCTGATATATGTATATATTAAACCACTGTCCAGCTGTGAGTAGGGTAAAGTATTGAGCACTATAGAGTGCTATCGATAAATAACACCACTACAATCATTATATTCATGCAGAGTGAAAGAAATCTCGACGCGACTCACATCTACTGCCGAGGAGCGCCCAACTTCAAACGTCACTTCATCTAATAGCGCTTCGTTCGGACTAGGATTAATCTCATTAGACGGTTCAGTTCCTCGGCGCAGGGCAAAGGGAGCAACATTTTCCAAAGTCCAGAACACCTGTAACAACTTCAGCTTGAGACACAATGGATAAATCCAATGAACATCAGGCACGAATTTGAACCATTTGACGAAAGATGAGATATTGGATTCGGATTCGTTTGAATTAGATTTTGAAACGTTACTCGTTGAACGAAGAACTATAATTTATCAAGCACCCACGATAGTTATATTAAGTCAGTCCCCGTCGGACTGGCGTGGATGGTTTCTTTACTTGCAAAAATCGATGAGGTTAGATTTTCCGGGCTAGAAAATCAGGTAAATCCGAGATAAATATTTGCCGTATTCTTCTTCATGTTTATGTTATTATTATTATTATTATTATTATTATTACTATTATTATTAGTAGTAGTAGTAGTAGTAGTAAGTAGTAGTAGTAGTATTATACTATTTCAGTTGAAAGGGACACCATTTTTTTCGTTAATGTATTGCTATATATTTAAGTCTTAATAAAAAAACAATTACTAAATGAATAATAAAATGTATCATAATAAGCCTTCCTAACAGTAGCTGGGTGTACTTTTATTAACTTGTTGCTCTTGAACTTCTGCTGTTATTTACCTTATTTGAATTCTGCTCTTATTTACTCTTATTTGGGGTGTGTACTCTTTGAGTCATTATTTCACTATAATAACAGTCGTTTTCCATTATTAATTTATTAATAATAATAATAATAATAATAATAATAATAATAATAATAATTGTTCGAACCCCTTTCCAATGGGTTGCCCTGCGGTACCCTTGAGCAAGGTGCCGTCCCCGTCCCGCTCCTCCCTGCGATGGGCTGGCTACCTGTCCAGGGTGCGTCCCCCGTCCTCGCCCTGTGTGCGCTGGATTGGACACCAGCACTCCCCCGCGACCCCGTTTGGGACAAGCGGCAGAAAATGGATGGGATGGGATAATAATAATAATAATAATGTATTTTAATTTGCTATGGTCTTGGGCTGTTAAGTAAAAGGGCTGTTGAATAAAGTCACATGTTGATTACAGTTCTTACATTGCTAAAACGAATCATTAAACCAAGAATTTTATTGCGGTGGAAAGAGGGAGGATTTTTCTTTTTTGCCGTCTCGGATCCAGGATTGGTGTAGAAGGACGTCGGTAGGCAGCATTAGAAATATGTGCTCTATTTGATTTTATGAGGGACGTGGCTTTAGCGAGTACATTTGGGAGTATTTTAATTCCCTCGTGGATTTCCCTGCAGACAGTGTCAACATCCATAAAAGTAGCACTGCACAAAGCCGAACTTTACAGTCCAAAATAAAAAAACTCTGCAAATCGTAAATGATTATAATATTGTAAATAATGCATGATGAACATATTTCCCTGTGTTTGTTCTTGAAAAGGATAACGACTCAAATGATTTTTTTTCTACAGTTTAATAGCTGACGTGGTTGCTGCAATTTAATCCGTATTTGATCTCTATATCTCAGTAAAGCACTGATGGAATGAACGAGGAAACAGTCAAGCCCTGTGCGTTTTCCGCGCGTTTCCTCTTCAATTCCGTGTGGTACTTTACAAGTCCCTGGAGCAAATTTATTTACTTTAAAAAATTAGATCTCTTTCACTGACATGCAAGTGGTGCGTGTTGTGCAGAGATATGTGACAATCTATCTATCTAACTATATATATGGTATGGTATGATATGGTATGGTATGGTATGGTATGGTATGGTATAGTATGGTATATATATATATATATATATATATATATATATATATATATATATAATATACACAGTATAATACCAAAAGTTTTAGGCAGGTGTGAAAAAATGCTGTTAACAAAGAATGCTTTCAAAAAAGGAAGTGATAATCATTTATTTTCATCAATCAACAAAATGCAGTGAATGAACAAAAGAGAGTCTAAATCAAATCAATATTTGGTGTGACCACCCTTTGCCTTCAAAACAGCATCAGATATTCTAGGTACACTTGCACTGATTTTGGAAGGAACTCGGCTGAGCTGAGTTGTTTCCAAGCATGACTGTGTTTCAACTTACGTGTGACACTGAGGATCATCAGCACCTGCTTGGTAAAACTGGTTGATCATACACATGACTATAATCCTACAAAATCCCTGACTTTGTGCAATTTTTGTGCATTTTTCTTTTGTTCGCTCACTTTGCATTTTGTAAATTGCTAAAAATAAACAATCATTATTTATATTTCTGAAAGCATTCTTTGTTTACAGCATTTTTCACACCTGCCTAAAACTTTTGCACAGTACTATATATATATGTATATATATATATATATATATATACATATATATATATATATATATATATCATGTATAAAACGATAAAACACCAAACTCTCTTAATGATTTCAAACCGTCGATAATGTTTTTTAAAAATGTAATGAAGTTGGGAAATTTGGAAAGCTAATAAAGCTCCCAAACTATGGAAATTACCAAATCTACTCAACAGTAGTATATTTGCATTGAGGACCTTCACGTCGATTTACTACTATCCCCTGCTCACACTAACATCTCATTAAAACCTGAAGAGTTATTTCCCCACGCGCAGTCGTAGGATCTCCGACCTGACTGGCCCTAGAGAAGTGTCTGAGCTGGGATTAATGTGTTTGAGCTGAGGTGACCACACTAGTTCTGGTTCATTTACAGATTGTAAGCACTTGAGAACCAGGAGCCTAAAGTAACAGCCGGGTCTCTAACACACTAGAACCTTAAAGTACAGAGAACTATAGTATTCTCCAATCTAGAACCAAATTATATATAGCACCAAACTGCCTGTTAGCGATCCCAACTTTTGAAAATAATTTTTTCTGCTTTTGCCTGGAGATCCCAATGAGTGATTGAGCTCCTTTAAGATTTCTTAGCCTAATATTCCATTTTAACCCATGAAATTGTGTTTGGGTCAGTGGATGTGTTGGGTCGAAAGTGGATGTGTTTAAGTGGATGTGTGGATGTGTTTAGTGGAAGTGTTAGCATTATTCTCAGCACTTTGTGTTCTCTTGATTATTTTAAAGGTTAAAAATAAGGTTATCATTTTTTTAGGGGGAAAGCAGTCTCTGTTCCATTTTGATACGTCAACAGTTTATTTATTTATAACTGCTGGGTGGAGACACATAGTTTGTATTTTCTTTGGCTAGTCAGAGAAGCATGTAAGGCGAAGTGTGACCAGTTTCTAGAATTATAAAAATGAACACATTTGGCCGAAAAGGAAAGAATAAAACTTTAGAATCTTTGCTAACATGCACTGGCTGTACTTTTATTACTTGGAGCTAATTAGTACTATTTTTTAAACTTTTTATCAAGTTTTCTTTACTACGATATATCATTTTACATGAGTGTTAGTTAAGGCTAGTCTTCCTAGCCCTTATCTTAGCAGAATCAGACCAAAGAGAGTCGCGTTAACTTAGCAGTTGCCGCAGTAATTACAGTTCAGGAGACACACAATAAAATGTAATGCCTTGTTAATGTGTTCAATTATAAAATGTAATATATGCTATGGAGTGTACTGAGAAGATGCAGTACTTTTCATTTAAAAGAGGGAATATATGGACAGTGAAATTTTCAGGCCAAGGTTCAGAGATCAGTCCCGTCACTGGGAAAAAGGTGTAGGTTTAACGTCAAAGCAGCAGAACGATGACTCCTTCGGGAACACTTTCTAGTCAGGGAGGAGCGCGGACAAAGACAAAAGTTTTTATCTCAAGAGAAAATGAGCGCATAGAATTCCGTAAAAAAAGAAATCACTGTCTCCTCTACGAATCCGCTCCCTCTGTGCTGGGCCACTCGTATCCAGTTATATATTCATATCCTAATTGCATTAATGTCATAATGTTAAGTCTTTCCACATATTCTCAAACAAAACATTTCTCTCTCTCTCTCTCTCTCTCTCTCTCTCTCTCTCTCTCTCTCTCTCTCTCTCTCTCTCTCTCTCTCTCTCTCTCTCTCTCGCTCTCTCGCAAGCAAAAGGTCTGACCTCACCCATTCATTTCATCTCCATAATAACCGAGCAGAGGGCCGGACAGGCACTCGAGGGAGATCTGGCTTGCATCCTCACGAAAAAGACTCACTTTTTAAAACTCCTCTAAACCTTAAGGAGACATTTTTTTCGTTTTTTTCTCACTCTTAAAAAACTCCTTTCACTCCTTTCTGGAAAACATCTGAAGCTGGGAACATGTGTGAATGTGTGCGTGCGCGCGTGGCGTAGCAGGGTAATGATGTGCCCACTTTGAGAAGAAGGAGAGGCTGAGAAGAGAGAGCTGAAGAGAGAGAGAGAAAACAACGGAAGAGAGGTATCTCTGCTACAACTCCACAAGAAGAGGGGAGAGGGGAGGGGCGAGAGAGGGAGAGAGGGAGGGAAAAGTTTTGGACGTGGTTTTCTTTTTCTTCCGCGCACTTTTTTTTAGGAATGAACGCTGAGACGTGTGTCTCATACTGCGACATGAGCTCCATGGAGCCGTATTACGAGCCTGGAGCTACTCATGGCGCCACGCCAACCCGTTCAAGGACGTTCCCGGCAGCCCGAGGCCAAGTGCAGCCAGCGTTCCCGGGAACCAAAGCGCAGGCCCAGCCCCTTCCAGCAGCAGCAGCAGGAGTGTCAGCCCAGCGTGGACGGTGAAGGCACCTTCAACAAATACCACCTCTTCATGCAGAGGCCCGTGTGCAAAACCCCTCCAGAGGGCGGCAAGGGCCACCAGGAGACCGGACACAACGGAGGAGGAGGACTGCTCTCCTGTTACGGTGAGTTAGTGATGCGCAGGTTGTATGCTTGTGTGCGTGTGTGTGCAGGGCTGTCGCTCTGGAGTTTTGAATTAGAGATTGTTTTCTTGCGTTGAGGCAGCGTGTGTGCACATACTCTTCCGACTGTTTTTGCGTGTGTGAGTGTGTGTATGTGTGCATGTGCCTGAGATTTACTTCTTTCGTAAGTGCTGAAGCAGTGTGTGTGTGTGTGTGTGTGTGTGTGTGTGTGAGAGGCTTGAAGCTGAGAGTATTCTTGTTGCAGTTTGGTAGCAGAACTTTTTTTTTACCATCACGTGAGATTCGAAGCGCAGTGTGTATTCTTGCATTAGTCTGGAGCGCAGGGAATGGGTTTTCTTGCTGTGTGTTATAGAGCAGAGAGTGTGTTCTTCCATGAGTCTAGAGAGCAGACAGTGTGTGTTCATGCAGTGATTCGAGGCGTGCAGCAGATTTGGGTGCTCTTTATCATCACCCAGATCTCACAGTGTACTGTCTGTCACCGTCTCAGTTTTTGTAATGTGTGTGTGTGTGTGTGCGTGTGTGTGTGTGTGTGTGTGTGCTAGAAACCCTTTAGCCATGTCTCGTTCCGTTTTAAAGCAGGCTGCTCTAAACCGCTCTCTTTAGGCGGACGCTGAACGTCAGTGACAGTTAAAGATGGGCGAGGATCAGACTGAGCGCAGAAATGGAGCTCTAATGCTGGGGCCTGATCGCTTGTTTCTGCTCTAATATTGATAATCACATCATAGCAATTGTCACTCCTCTAATATTTACAAAGTGGAGTGAATTAGATTTAATGTGATAATCTTCATTACAATCCTCCTTGTTGCAGCGGAATCGGGAAATTGAATTAACAGGTTTTCATGTGTCCGCTGCGTCTGATCTGATTAACTTTTTTAATTGCACAACAAATAAACGGATTTTGAAGAACGAATGCGCTCGAGTGGCGCCAGAGTGAAACAAATCAAAAAGGAGCATCACAACCAGTGCTCCGAGCTTCACACACTTTAACATCCCAGCAGATTCCCCAGTGTCCATCGCCATTGAGGAGGAGATGAGCTGAAACCTGAAGAGCAGCGTAGTCCCTAGCCGCACAAATAGAAGGAAAGGAAGAGAAAGAAAGAATGAGAAAGAAAGAAAGAAATATTACTTGTATGCGAGTTTAACCCTCCCAGCCTAGTTGGACACACGTACACATTGCGCGTGCACGAGCAATTTCTAAGGCATTCAAACTTTCACAAGGAAAATTCAATATTATAACGATAGTTAATAAGCTACATTATATTCATAATAATAATAATATTAATATAATAATATTATAACTATACAGTTGCTATTAACTACATAATATTAAGTATATGCAGTATTTCTGTAAACAGCATCTATAAATTATAATGTATTAACTACGCAGCAAGTGTAAAAGCACATTTTATAAGCTATACATGACTATAATCTGCCATGTGTAACTGTACACCAGCTATAAGCTATAGCATTTAACTTCCACATCAGTTGGAGCCACAGTATTTAAACTAACATTGCAGTTATGGCTACAGTATTCAACGGCTGTAGGCTAGAATCTTTACACGATCCGTATTTTATCTATGGTACATTTATCGCTGGTACATTAACTATACAGCAGTACTGTTACCCTTACAGTAACTACAAGCTATAGTATTTTACCTATAAAGCAGTATTTTAACTAACTAAATATTTTCAGAAATATTTTAGGCAAACAGCTGTGTTTTCCCCCACAAAACAGTATTAGAAGCATGCAGTATTTTAGCCATACAATATTAAAACTACACAATGAGTGCTATACTCTACAACCACACAGCATTATCTTCACCTTACAGCAGTGTACGTATTAACTATAAAGCTGCTGGCCTGCGGATTTAAATGCACAGCAGTGTTTTAAATTGCTGGGAATGGAATTTAGAAGGTAATGTCAAGGGTTTCATTTAAGGACATAACAATTTGTTGAAAGTTTAAACAAAATAAAAAATCACAAAATCATACAAAGGAAAACACCAAATGCACACACACACACACACACACACGCGCACA
This sequence comes from Hepsetus odoe, assembly GCA_017165825.1. Lineage (NCBI taxonomy): Eukaryota > Metazoa > Chordata > Actinopteri > Characiformes > Hepsetidae > Hepsetus > Hepsetus odoe. The sequence continues at coordinate 9,108,826 of CM029380.1, read as the reverse complement.
TATATTTTTATGTATATTATATTGGCACCTTGCTATGTTTTTCCTTATGCGTGATGGTTCTTATGATAAGAATACAAAATTGCCGAAATACATTTTACTCAACTAATCAAACTGACAGTCCACGGATGCAGTTTGTGTGTTGAATAAGGATGCTGTTTCAGCATTAACGATGTAGACAACGATCATGACTCAGCAAAAACAGTCTGAAAGGATACAGTCATATGTTCAGCACTGTGGGAATGGGAGGGAGACGGACCACTTTTTCAACACCGCACATCTTCCGTTGGGTTAACAGAGCAGGTCTGCAGGTCTCTAGCCCTAGTGTGATACCAGCAGCAATAAGGCCAACATCAGTAGTGAGTTCAGGACAACTCCTGGATGGTTTTCTGACAGAGATTTAACGTTTACCATCCACGTGTGGCTTAGCACTTTTGAGGAGGTTTGATCCATCTGGACCCGGGGCCAACACGCTCCATGTGCAGAGAAGGGCTTTAGCGCTGGATTACCAGATCACACAATATCACCACACTTCCTTCGGAGCTCATATCTGCTGCAGGGAGCGGAAGGGGGAGCGAGACTGTAGTTCATTACAGCACAGAAGTGGAAGACTGTGAGTAGTCTCAGGTTTATAAAGGTAGAAATGTACATTCAGACCATTAGAGACTAAAGTGATCGGATGGTATCATATTGTAAAGATATTGTCAGACTTACTGACTGCACGATTAATACAAATAAATGTATCGCGGGTTGTTTTGCCGCCTGAAAATACAACTACCTATAATTAAGACAGTGTCACGGAAAAGCGAACCGCTTCCTCTGAAGTAAATGTCCAGTGAAGTAGCCCAGACAGTAAATCTGTGCAGTCGGAGCTGACACTGATAAATGTGACTGAGCTCAAAAAGTGAATTTATGCACACAGGATAAAGTCTCTGCAAAACAGTCTGGTTTTGCTTATCACTTCAGTACTACTGGATAATATATATATTAGCAATAATGATGATATAAAATAATAGATTTTTTAAAATATAGATTTTGCGGCACAACTACTTTTATTTCTATTATTTATAATAATTCTAATAACAACAATAACACAACGTCATAAGCCAAATGAAATGGCAAGCTTACTTCAATAATAATTATAAATTACTTAATAAGTTCTATAACATTCAATAAAATATTTAATGACAAAAATAGCCATTAGTCATAGCATTAATGCGTCATACTACTAATACTATTACTACTACTACTAATAATAATAACAGAAGACTAACAACAACAACAATAATAAAAATAATAATAGTTATTACTATTATTATCATATAATTATTATTTATCATACATTAATTATGTTATTATTATTATTATTTGCAGTTGTATTAAAGTAGTAGTTGCACCCAAATATGTTCTAAATAACAATAATTGGATGCATATAATAATAATAATAATAATAATAAAATAATAATAATAATAATAATAATAATAATAAATCATCATCATCATCATCACATCATCATCATCATCATCATCATCATCATCATAGTTAGTTACTCTTCTGTTACTGATGTTATTACTTTTATTATTAGTAGTAGTAGTAGTAGTAGCCGTATCAGCAGCAGTATTAGGTGCAATATTAGTAGTAGTATGTCGTTTTAATGCTATGATTAATGGTTATTATATATTATATATATATATATATATATATATATATATATATATATATATATATATATATATACATTCGAAATTTTTTTTTTTATTGATACTATTCTATTATAACTGTTTATCGTGATCAGAATGATTTTAATATGAAAAATCGTGAAGAAATCTTCACCGATAAGTACCGATAAGTGAATCGTGATCTATGTACGCAGGCCGTCCGGGAGGCCGATAAAGCTATCAGTCTGTGGACAGTGAAATAATGAGTGTAAAAGCATGACGCAGCGCGGCTGGAGACGAGCAGATTTAGGGCCGGTCTGCAGCGCAGATGTCATTAAAGGAAAGCTCCGCTCAGTTAACTAATAACAACCGCTTTGATGGAAGTATGAACATCAGGGTTTCGATAAAACAGTAAACGAGAATGCAAAATGAGGGAAATAAATGAGAACGCAAAATGAGGGAACGGAAATAAAGGCAATAAAAAACATAATAAATGAGAATTGAAAACGGAAAGAGAGTAAACGAAAACACAAATGGGTAAAAAAAGTAGTGATTAAATTTGGGCACTGATGCTTATTAGTCATATTGATCACGTATAAAGAATCTGCGGAGTTTAATGCAAAAGCAATGTCAAATAGTGTTTTTTTGTGCTTTTTTAAAAGCCAGGCTTATAAGCATGCATTATTTGCGTTTAATTATTGCTCGAGTACATGGAAAAAAGGCAACAAACCTTATTAACAGAAACATAGGCTATGAGTATGACTCCAACAAAACCCTCTTGTAAAATTAACCCAGCAGGTTAGAAAAGAGCATTCCTCGTATTTGGCTGCATACCTTTGTTTCTTAACTTTGTTTAGGCTAAAGAGCATGAGGCTTTGTATTCAAGATTATGGCCAATGCTATAAAACTGCAAAATAGGTCCGAACTCAGGGAGCATTTAAAATAAATGTTGGTAGCCTACATGTTTTTGTTATCCTGTTGATTAAATGAGGCAATATCCTGTTTTCTAAATTAGGCAAAGAAACAAAATGGATAGATTACTGCTAAAGACATGCCTTTGAGCATTATGAGCTGAAAAAAGAACCAAAACACGCCAGAACATGGAGAGTAGCTGCAACATTCACTCAGGTTAAGGAGATAATTTAGGAGGGGGGGATATATGAATGCATCAGTGTAATTGAACTGGAGAGGCTGGTGTGCAGCAACTGACAAATTGAAAACATGCTTCCAGCCATTTACTCCAAAGCTGTAGAGGAGTGAGAGTGCGGGAACGCTCTGCTTTTTCATTCTGATTACACACTACACAATGGATGTGTGCAAATGTGCAGGACATATCTTTCTGTGTACACAGCACTGGCTGAAAAGACAGGGACAGATGGAAGGGATCCTAGTATGGCATCTGTTTATTTGAAATGGCTAGTAAATAAAACAATAAATAAACAAAACAAGTAACAAAAGGAAGGTTTGTGAAACATGCACAAAATCAAACAGCTGAGTTACTGAGGAAGAAGATTGCTAAGTGTATGTCATCTAAAGCTTTATAAAATACAGTATAAACAATCAATATTTTACATAAAAAACAGCACAGTTGTCACAAAGTAGAGTTGGACTGCACCCATGTTTCTCCCCACTTAATCATCTAGTTTTAACCAAAACCTGTGGTTTCTAGGAGGCTGCCAGTTTGATTCCTCTTCACTGGTCGATATCAATAACAAAAACAGACAGAGAATTCGAAGGCTGAACCCTTTAGTAACATCCACTCTAACCCCAATCTGACCACATCGCTGAGTTAAGACTTTCAGATAGCTAAAAGAGATGACTGGAATGCCCCAGCACTACATGAGCACTCTGTCATTAATCTGAGTCAGATGTACATCCCCTGGTTATTTTTCAAGCATTTAAAAATGAGGCTAAAATCAAAGAGAGTCCCTTAAATGTCAGATGGTGACTGAATTGTGCAACCCCATTAAAACGAGCCTTCACCACATACACTGCATGCTTCAAGCTCAGTTTTAAGTTTGAGCTGTATAGCGGCAGTCAATGTGCACTTTTGTGGAAAGGCTTGCCAACACAAATTTACACATTCACTTTGGGTTTTAATAAAATTTAATTTTGAACAAATGCATTTCTGCTGTGAACAGAAGTGTAAATTGTACCGCATGTAGAACAAATAGCAGGACCTTGGATTTCATAGAGAGTAAAAGATCTAAGCATAGATTTTTACAATGTGTTTGACTAGAGTAGCAGAATAGTTCAGTAACAACATCCTCTATAATTTGTTGATCCACCAGTAATTCGCAGTGACATTCACCACTGACTAATGTCCCGCAAGAAAGCTAAACTGAAACATGACTTTCAAGCAGCATAAAAAAGAAAATCCTGAAAACTATGGGGTAGAGTTTGGCTATGCCTGAGTCAGAGCTTTGTGTCGGACAGCTTGAGGGCTTTGCATGGTTCAGTGGCCCACTGACCCAGCTGAGTACCAAAAGCCAGATGCAAACATTCTATACAGCAGGTAATTACATATTTAGAGTCCTGGCTTTGATAAAGGTTTTTGGAAGGTGTCCAGTTGCTATGAACTGATAGCGGATGGAAAAGTTATGTCCATTTTACAGTTTCTGTCAATAGACTATTTGTGATGATACAGATTATGGCCATATGGAGAGTACTATATTTGTCACTAGAGGACATGAGGAATGTCTACACAATTGCTTCAGTATGAAATATTTAGTAGCAGTATTTTACTGTTATTTAGTATATTCTATTTTAGTACAACATTTCCTAAAACAATGCTGTGCTATGATTTGTCTTTGAAGGTCATTTCATATAGATGTAATCAAGCAATGCTAAGAGTGAAATGTAGAAAAAATCTGAAGGCGAAAAATCCTTGTTTAAGCAAGACTCTTCGGCTGGTATGAATCGAACAATGTAAATGCAGAGGTTCTTTTGAAATAAGTTCATGTCAGAAAGCTCAACCATCATTCATTCTCACTGCAGTAACCAGCATGACTGTTATAATCTTGTCTTCCCATTACTGAGTACGTTTTTCTAGAGCTTTGATTATTCCAGTTCATGTGAAATAATCTGCTATTATAAATATAAAGAGGTAAAACTCCCTGGAGTGAACAAAAATACAATTTCTAATTTAAATGACAGAACTTGTCTTGGCTTCCAGCCATCCTGTTTTCAGTAAAAAATTCTACATTAATCTAAAGTCTTTTTTCTAAGGTGAAGGGAAATCTGTGAATACAAAATGCAAATCATGAATATATAAATATTTATAATATTTTTGGAATAATTTCTGTTTATTCAATCAATGTTAGGTCTACTTTATATATTGTACATATTTTTTACACATTTGGATATACTGTGAAAATGGGAAACAGGCCCCCTTGTGATTGTGCAGAAGAAAGGGTATGTTCCTCAAATTGTACTTCACCTGTAGCAGAAAGGAGCAGTATACAGTAAAATGATAACATTTTATTATTTATGGCCATCAATAGCTTTGCCTACTTTTGCTAGTAAATTTCTTCTAATTTCAATAAAGTGTAGGTAAATAAAATTACACTAAAAATCATGGAATTCCATGGAAATCGTTAAAAATAAATCATAGCACAGGAAAAATGTTATGTTAAGTTATGTTCAGGAAAAATGACCTTGAATCATATGCAACTTTATAAATGTCTTCGTGAAAGAATAACTTATTTCATATAATAGTAAATAAGTTTAAATATTATGCCCATTTTATTTTAAATATATTTCTATAATTAGCAGTACCTTTTCACTTTATTGCTGAAACTACAGCCACTGCAGTGTTATGTCAGGTCTACTCTTTTAGTCTGTCATAGCTCTGAACAACTACTTCAGCCCTGAGTAAAGCAACAGAGGCAGAACATAATGGGAACCAGTCACAGAGGTACTTCATGGCCTGAAGAAATGGCACATTTCTGTAGGCTGTTAGTTTAAGGGGCTGTGACAAGGACCGGGATCATTTTACCAGTTAGATCATATTCAGGCTTTACAGTTAACATTTGTCTCAACTAGCTTGCAATGCTTAGAGGACGCTTCAAAAGAGTACTTCAGCAATGTTCTCCAATCTCACTATGAGCAGAAAGCAAAATCATATTTTGATCCAATTCTGTCAAGACTTTGTTGTGAATTCCTTAAGAATCTATTTCAGACAGCACAGTACGGTGTCTCTTACACTACTTGTAACATGTAAAAAAACAGCACTGAGAATAAAATGATATTAATTGCTTTGCTACATGCTGTCAGCTTAATAAAAAAGAAAATGTTTGGAAAGAGGGCAAGCTTGAAAAGAATGATACAACACCTTTAAGTAGACCATCTGGTTTTGACTGAAATCTGCCACAAGCTCAGAGTAATGTGATCATTTTGTCCTTTTATAGCATTCCATTACACTCTTAAAGCACATCATTGGCCTGCATAGGAACTATAATGCCAAATGCAAAATAAACACAAATGAACAAAGAAAAACGGAGTAAGGGGAGCTGCTTAAACTGGTTTAGAAGGACTAATTATGCAATCAGGGTAGCTAAGATGTGTCTGATTTGTTTAGAAAGTTGTGGCAGAGCTCATCTTCAAGGATGTTCTAAACAAAAAACACATTTTTAGCATCTTTTTTGAGCACTTTAAAAATGATTTTGACCAAATTTGATCATATAACAAAAGCCATGGGAAGAATCAGTACTCAGTATCAACATAAATATGTACTATTTGTGGCTTGTCTAAAAGACTTTAGAGTCTAATAGTGGCTTGAAAACAAAGAAATCTTTTTGTTTGAGTGGTTTTGGACTTTGTTAAAGCCACCACATCTTCTGTCACATGTTGCCATTTACCAGTGTATGAGTTTAAACAGTCTCAATGTTAAATCATTTTGGAACTTACACTCATAGGGCCCTAGACGAGCTGAGAGAGAATGATTTATCATGAGCCGAGGCTTTAAGGAAATGCTGTGTTTTCTTGCACAGTATGTGCTCTTTGCTGCTGCCTGCTGGGATAAATCTTCCCCTAGGTCTAGTGGTGTGTTTGGACTTCTCTGTGGATACCTATCAGATTCTCACTACTGTGCTTTTATCAGTCGGCAGCATCTGAGACAAAACTAGCCTCTACCACAACCGCTGTCTTTTCAATTGTTTTGGCTAAGCATTTGAGAACATAAAACTGCATCTCCCTCTGAGAGCAACATTACAAAGGAATGTGAGGTGAGCCTTAAAAACCTAAAGCAAAAGAGGGGAAAAACTATCCCTGTACTGTGGTCAGTGTGACCCATTACTAGAAAGAGGGAAAAAGTCTAATTCATCAGATCTGTCACTGTTACATTTGCCTTTGAGCAGATCATTGTCTCTGGTTTGCAAATGTTAGTGTAGGCACACATTTACTAATTAAGCAGTAATTTGTGTTGGCAATGTTATGGTGTATTACAAAAAAATCCTTTTACATTATTTCCATGTGCCACCAGGCCATGTCAGTCCTGATTTCAGAACATTAATCCTGCACAGGGCCTGTGCCTCTAAGTCCATTTGAAATCTGAAAGAGTTTAAAAAAATAGGAAAGTGGAAGAAATGTTCAGATGGTTGGCTAGGCTTCAGAGCACTAAGCTGTCTATTATAATATTCTTCATATTTTAGGAATGGAAAATTAGGCCTATTAGAGACACAAATAAAGGCTGAGAAGAGCAAACAGTCTACACAGATTTCCTTTACCCCTTGGTTCCAGTCAAAAAAAAAAAAAAAAGTTATGATATTTTGGCATTAATTTTCACAGAAATCCTGGGTGCTTAATTTATAGTGTTTTTTTATTTGCCTGTGCCTGACCCTACCCATCAAATTCCATAAAAAGCATAGGGGATGCCCTGCCGCTTTATAGCCAGTTAAATTACACTTTGATGTATTTTCCCGTTTTCAACTAAGACTAAATAGCTGCCCCTTGTAAATATATGACCCTTACAAACTCAAGGGGTCAAGCACTGACATCTTACGGGCCAGAAGTCTCTGGTGTCTCCTGCTGCAAGAAAGGCACGTTTGTAGGCTGCAACAGGTCTGGAACTACTGTTTGAACCATTCATGCATGTATTATGAAAAAATATATAGGGTGCCCTTTCTCAAACCATTATTGCACATATCGAATGGCAGGCCATTTGAAGAGATCTTACTCCAAAGTCAGAGGTAAATGTAGATGCAGTAAAATGGATTTACAAGCCCCATTCTTGCTATGCAGGCAGGTGTGAATCCACTCAGGTTAAATAGCCAATTAGTCCCTCAGCTGAACCTCACCCTCTTCTAACCTACTGATGAACTCCCTCTCAATCTTTGCAGCCTTTCTTCACCACTCAAAGTAACACAAATTAAATGCAAATTGCTGACCAAGTGCAGGCAATTTATGTGATGCCCTTAGATCAGAATTGCAGATGCAGTATGTCACTTATCTCATTGGGTTGGGATAGACAAAGGAAAAACACTTGTCTCCAGATTTCCCTTTTTATGTCAGCACACTGTAATCTGAGGTGATGGATTTACTTGGATGCAGAGTTCCATGGTTTTGTTTAAAACACATTTACACAGCAGAGCAGACTAGTAAATTAAGTAAGGCAAGGCAAAGAGGCAAAGAGAGAGAACTAATAGCACATGTAATAAAACATATGACTTTAACAAATTAATACATGGTATTAACACATTTTTTAAAGTCAAAGGAAGCAAGATGTCATATGGGTAATAATATTCTTCCACAGTCACAATGGAGTCCACAATCCCCATTGTTCCCCATGTACAGTAAAACTTTAGTTCAAAACTGGGTTGCACTGCACTTTTACTGCATGGTTCAGCCACAGTTCCCTCAAAAACTCTCATTCTGACAGAAACAATTTGAAGTAAGGTTTCATGCCTTAAAAGCAGGTCATGTTACTCGTCCATATGGAGGAGCCCCAGGGCGGCCAACTGCTGTTCACCTTGGGCAACGGAGAAGCCTCGCAGCCTGGCTCAATCGTACTGAATAACAAGCAAGGGATTGTCACAATACCCCATGTCTGCCAAAAGCCCTCAGTGACATAAGGTATCAACAAGAGCCTTTGATCGCCCAGCACTGATTTCAAACAGTCTGACAGCCTTCCCCATGTGGAGGCAAGAGGCACAAGGCATCTGAAGGCATGGGCCGAAAATATTTATGTTCGAATAAATACGCTTGCTCCCTCTCACTTAACAGGATGTGTCAGTCCTGGGCAGAAGGCAATGTGGGAGCTATTATGCCCCCAGGCCTGGCCCCATGTCTGTCAGGACTGAGGCCACAGTGACCAGAGAAGGCAGGCAGCCTTAGTAAGGCAGCTCTTACATGACCTGATCTACAGACAAGAGCAATAGCAGACCCTCTGGCTTATTTATTGATGTAGCAGATTGTTTACAGAGCCAAATGCCTTCAAGTCCCACTCACATGACTCTCAGCCTATTCTACTAAGGCAATTTTAATCGGCCAGGTATTTAAATCCAAAAGTATAAAGTAAAATGTTATGCCAAATAATTCTGCAAAATGCTCTATCAATGGAGAGTAGTACAACATGTGCTTACACTAGGATTGGCTATCATCAAGAGGTCAAAGGCTAGCATAATTTTTTCCTTGACAGGCAGATCACTAGTTGGGGTTTTAGTTAACCCTTAATATAGTATACATTCAATAAAGGCGTACATGGGGCTTTTGTTTCTACCGATCCAATTCAACCTGTTAAGCCTTTGATCAAGTTATGATAAAGTACACAGTACAAGGTTGCTATTGGACCACAGCAGACGAGCATCTAACTGATCTTTAAAAATTACTTATTACCCAGCATATGTAAAGTGGCCTTGCAACTGTACCAGTCCATTTTATTTGTAAAAATATGATGCAGACCAGTTTTTTAAACTACTTCTCTTAAGGTAAAAATATTATAGAGAACTGAATACAAAAAGCAAAAGACTTTATAGAATTTATGACTAACAAGCTTAGTGAGGTTTTACAACTGCTACGTGTTTCAAGTGGCTTGACGCAGAAAATTACCACTTGTCACTGGGTTAGTTTGGCCTCATTACCAGCCGTGCTTCGTTTTGCACCAGAGCCACAGACGTTGTATGTTAGAGGCCTGCTCCTGTTAGCGGATGGCAGGAACTGAGGAGTACCCAGACAGAGAGGCAGGGAGCCTGCAATTTTCTGTCAGTCTGCAATTACAGCCAGGGTATCTGTTTCATATGAGCTCTTGATTTACAAGCTGAGACTGGCATCCGTAAGTGCAGAAAGTCAGACATCTTTAGATGATACACAAAGTCAAGGCCACGACACTTAACAGAAGCATACAACTGACCTATCAAAGAACTTAAAGCAGTTTCATTCATTACAAGATGACATGCACACAATGTGCCACTGTCTGTGAAAATGTTAGAGGCTTGAATTATTAAATCAAATGTAAATACCATAAACTTCATTTTCCCATTTAACCTATCCATCATTATTCCTCTTCATCAGTCACTGACTTTGTGTCAGCATCTAAATCTGCGACACACTGCATGTATTTAGCATGAGTAGTCTATGTCTCATATAACTTCTTTTCCCTTTACATTTCCAGGTAAAGACAGCACAGGGCTAACAGAATCTGAGTTGCCCCCAAACACTGACCCTGCAGGGATGGACGGCAGCTACCTCAGTGTAAAGGAACCAGTAGCAAAGGGTCCTCAGGAGAGACCAAGCTCTGAGTTGGCTTCTCCCCTGGACAAGGGTGAAGGAGAGAGTAACAAAGGCAAGAAGAGACGCAATCGCACCACCTTCACAAGCTATCAGTTAGAAGAGCTGGAGAAAGTCTTCCAAAAGACACACTATCCTGATGTGTATGCCCGAGAGCAGCTGGCACTGAGGACTGACCTCACAGAGGCACGTGTGCAGGTAACGTACCCACATTATTCTTTATAGCCATTCCTCTAAAGAATTGCTTATTTTGTGGAAACAGCACCAATCACATCATGACATTTTCAGAAAAAGTAGAATACCAGTTAAACTAAGCACTTACAATACAATACACAATACACAATACAATACACAATACAATTAATGTATTTCTTAAAAACATGAGCATATTATAAGAGGATTGTTCTGTCAGGGGTAACTATGGGTATCAAAAATGAACAAATAGAATTAGATATTCCTCACATGTGGGAGGCAAAGGGGAAAAGGACACCACCTACATGTCTGGTGTCAGTTTTCACCGACAGCCTTCATCGGAACTTCTGAACTCAATTCTGCTACACCATACCTGGTCTTGGAAAACCAGAACCTCTGACCCACCAGCCCTCAACCCATATTTGCATATAATCCTTCCATGACTACTGCTGCATTCCAGCTCTGGCTGACAGACAAGAAGACCCCTCGCCCAACCCCACATGCACGCTTTACTAAGAACCCCAGGATTTACACTGTTTGTTTTTCATTAATGTCCTGCTCAGGAAAGAATGTGTTCCTCCCGACTCTAAGGGATAGGTGGTAGAACCTGGATTGAGGCTTAGGATGTGTTGAGGTTTGCACATATAGAAAGAAATCGCTTTGGTTCCTTGTATATAAACAATAAAAAAAACTCCACTAAGGACTCTTTGAAACATCACCAAACATTTACGGCATTTAGCGGACGCTCTTATCCAGAGCAACTTACATGTCCTAATTACAGGGACAGTCCCCTGGAGCAACTCAGGGTTAAGGGTCTTACTCAGGGACCCAGTGGTGGTAGTGCCAGAGGTGGGATTCAAACCTGGGACCTCTTGATCCAGAGGTCCATAGGCAGGTACCCTACCACTACACCACCACCACCCTAACATCAAGAAAGAAGGGGTAGAGAAAGCACAGAGTAAATATATTTATTTAAAGATACCTGTCATTAAAAGTGAAACTATAAAATCAAAAACATACTTCAATATCAGCATTTAAACATACTGAAATATATGAAAGTAAAAGCGATGCTTTGACAATCTTTTTTTAGTTGTGTGATGTAGTGATGTGTTAAGAGGTGATTCAGTCATGTGATTCAGTGACCAGTGAGTGGTGTGCTTGTCTTCACAGAAAGTTAAAAAATCCCAAAAAGGCATAAGTGTTCAGCATACATGTAATATGTAATATACAGTATCATCTAAATGCAGTCTATAAGATTATTTATAACTGCACTAAAGCTTGAGTATAGCATGTAAACTTGTGGTACTGCTGATTAGGTTTTCCAACCAAACAGTGGTCACTAGATATACATATCATACCATTGACTTCACCTAAATTAATTAACGTAATCAGTTATTCTAAAGGGGACAAGCGGCAGAAAATGACTGACTGACTGACAGTTATTCTAAAGCATTTGGCTGTGAATTATGAAAGGTAAAGGCTTTAATGATGAGACAAAATACCTTTATTTGGGGAATCTGTTTTCTCATCAAGTCTAGAAAATAGATATTAGATATAGAAAATAGATATAGATATAGATAAAATAGATAAATATTCATATTTTGGTATATATTTGGTAAAAAAAAAAGGTGAATGAGTGACAGCAGAGGCAGATTATCAATCCTTATTGATGTTTCTGACTTCAAAGCTGCACTTTTGCCTTTTTTCTGGGTGGAGTTTAGTGTTCCTGTTCCTTCTCCTTCAGTGCTGGAACATAAATAAAGCTCCATAATAAGCCTCTAAGCTGCTTTAGCTGTCAACGTCTTTACCAATTACCATGTCACTACCACGCATGCTCAACATGCAATGATCCACTTTTTGCCTTGCAACAAGCCACTTTCGTGGCAGATGTTTAGAGAAAAAATATACTCAATAAAAAACAAACTACAAACGAATTGTACACATTGGCAGAATCCAGCAGGCTCACAGCAGCAAGGTTTCTGGGAGGGAGAGGTACTGAAAAGAAAGGGAAGACTGCAGGACATATTTGAATGAACTATGCTCCCAAGCAATCCTTCCTCAAAGCTTTGGCCTCTCGATCTCCCTGTCTCTCTTGGTTCAAAGACAGGCTTACAGTGAGGGCAAAAACTCTACATGCCTCTACATTGGCTCATGTGTTTGAGAGAAGAGGTGGAGAAACAGTGTGAGGGAATCCGTCCGGCCCTCTTGTCTGCACGCCTCTCTGGGGTTGGAGGAGCAGCATTGGAAAGCCAAGGGCTTAGGCGTCAGGAAATTAAACATAAAATGAAAACAAGCTCCAGTTTGAACCCTTTCCCATCTCACTTTTCAATTTCCCAACTTCCCTGCTCAGATTTACAGAGGGGAAGAGTGTCAAAGTAAAAGATAAAACTTGAGTGAAGGACAGGAAAAAAGTGGGGGCTTTTTTTTGCACTGCTGCACAATTCATTACACATATATTAACAAAGGGAATTTAAACAATCATTAAAAATTATGTTTGATTGTCTATACACCAGCGAGACTAGATTGTGTCAAGACATTTTTGCATCATTATCAAATGGAAGATATTTAGATTGACCAACAATCTTCCTAGATCTTGGCTGCTTACAAAACCTGAGATCAGGGCTGAAGGGATATTGGTCAGACAAGTGACCAAGAACCACATGAAATCCAAAGTTCCTTCGTGGAAAAGGGAGACGCAGTGCAGAGCTACACCAATAAGGCCTTTATAGTAGGTTGGCCAGGCAGAAATGTATGTGCCAAACAATGTACAGATCATGAGAAGCAAAATGCTCTGGTCTAAAAAAAAAACAATTAACTATTTTGTCACAATTCCTGACTGTGTGTGAAAGAAACCAGGCTAAGCATCACCATTTCTGCAATCAAAAGTGATGATGGCATAAAATAGTTTGGAGTGCTGGAGTATGCACATGAACCAAATAGAGCCTCTCTGGAAAGACCTGATGATGGTTATCCACAGTCCTCATCCTACTTGGCTGAACCTAAATGACTATGCCAAGAAGGACTAGGGAAACTTGCAAGATTTGCCAGGTTTATATGATCTGATTGTTCAGGTACTTGGGATACTTCAGCCTTTTATTTGAGTAAATTTACAAAATACTCAAAAAACTTGTGTATGCTTTGTCATTGTGGCACACTAAGTGTAGATTCATTGCATGTGTAAAAAATTATTTAAACTATTTTAAGATGAATGTGAATCATGTGGAAACTTCAAAGCATCTGAAAACTTTCCATATGCACTAAAAATGCACTTTAGGTCAAAGCATTCTCAGATCTTTAAATTATTATAATAATATGTATCAAGTAACAGGCATCTTTAACAATTTTACAACTTTATTTTGCAAATGTAAAACAAATCTGAACTGGAAATGAAAGAAAAAAAAATGCACCCAAAGGAGTAAGCTCTATAAGCATATGATGAGATGAGTCAAGAGACTCTAATGTCCACCACAACAAAAAAGCAATCAGAGCCGAAGTGCTATCAGGTTACACAGACTACAGATAGCAAGGATGATGTCTTTCTCTTTAGCAGAAGGGGGGAATGCCAGGCCTAAAACTCTGCCTTTATTTAGATCATTTTCACAGCCTTTGATGGAAATTTAAACATAATAATGCTCTCATAAACAACGGTTTTAGGATCAGTTGTCAAAGGTAATTACAGCACACTTTTGTCATGAGAAAATTGCTTCTATCCCAGTCAGAGCACAAGGGGCGTGTGTGTGTGTGTGTGTTGGGGGTGGGCTGTATCTGACTTGCAGAGTCTGCTAACATTTTGTTTTGATAGCCCATGTGAAGATCTCTCCACATTGTCTGTATTACTGACATGCTTTCTTCTCTCTGATTGTGAACTCCGCCCAAGGAATCAGTGAAAAGACTATTACTTCATCTGAATGTAAATTATGCACAAATGCCTGCATGTGGGGGCTGCAGAAATGCACAGTACTTTTACAAAATGCAAAACGGTTGAACAAGGTTCTGTAAATCAATACACTAATGAACAAATTAAAAATAGAAGCACCTTTAAGATGACATTAAGAGAATTTTAGTTTAACTGTAGGATGGCAATTTATCTGTAAAATGACTTTAAACTAACTTTTAACAATAGAAATAACTACCAAGAACTAAATCACTATAAAATAAGCAACTGAGAACATTCAACATCAACAAAAAAATGCAAATCGTACACATACTTTATAGCCTAATATCTGTTTAATATTTCTAGGTTGAAATCATTCGGACAGTTATTCAGTCCTCCTGATGTAAAGAGTAAACAGCATTCTTCTAATCCATCAAGGCAGACATGGTGGAGAGACACACTTCTTAGGGGCCTCTGGCCCTGTGGGTTCCTGCTCTCCCCTCCTTACCTCCTGCTGTTGCTGATGGCTCCAATAGGAAAGAAACTTAGAGGAGGCCATCATAGTCTGTCAGCTTCCACAACATCAAACAACTGTCAGATCTCAATGAATATTTTCCAAAAAGAAATGCTGAAAAAATGTAGTGCACTGTGCCAGAGTGGCTGCACCATGTCCCTAGGCACCAAAGTTTCTCTAAATTCCAAGATTAATCAGTAGATGATCAGTGCCCAAGTCTATTTGATGGTCAGTGATAAGAAAGTCTATGTTTACTGAGATTACTTACACAAGATAAGTGTTTTATCCAAATGTTGTTATATTTTATATATTATATATTAATTAGCAGGAAAACAGTTTTAATTCTATGACTTAAAAGTAATGATACTTTTTTTGTTTTAGATAAGCATGAGCTTCAATGTCTGTTAAAAATATGTTTATAACTCTGTCACAGGTTTGGTTCCAAAACCGCAGAGCCAAGTGGAGAAAGCGGGAACGTTTTGGGCAGATGCAGCAGGTCCGAACACACTTCTCTACAGCCTATGAACTTCCTCTTCTCACTCGACCTGAGAACTATGCTCAGGTAAAGTTAACCCAATTCTTTCTTTAAAGGCTAAAGCTGATTCTTTAAAGGATAAAGCCCAAACTTTCTTGAAGTTATATATTAAAAAGCTAAAGATACTTTGTGGTGAACAAAAAGATAATGGTAAAAGCATGGCCTTGTAAAACATCATCAAAAGATAAAAAGCCAGGGCAGGCAGCTTCATGCACTGATAACAGTGTGTAGGACCAAAAGAAGTCATCCTTATGCCCCTTCTCCAACTTGTGCTCCGCTGGAGGCTCCCCCTGCCCCTGGAGTCAGGTCAGCCTCAGTGTTGCGGCTGAGTAAGACACGCCCTCACAGGAGACTGAAAGAATCCCCTGGATTTATTATGAATCTGTAGGAGGGTGGGAGGGCAAAGGCAGCTCTTCAGGGAGCAGGCCTGCAGCTGTGGAATGCAGCCCCGCGCACATCTGGGGCATCTCCCTGAGAGGGCTTTCATCTCCCTCTGCAGCCCTCCCTCAGATCCCCCTGCCCCAGTACACACCACTGCCCTTTCAATTCACTCTACACTCCCCCTTTCAGTAGAAGAGGGCTGCTCTGTGGAGGCAAGCTAGGTGTTGAAGGAGAACACATACAGGCATTCCTCCTCAGCTCCCACCAGACGAGTGCTTCAAAGTGTCTGATAAATCTCAGAGTTTAATACCACTTGAGACTCTGCATTATAGCTGATTTCATATTTCAGAACAAGAACACAGAATGCATAAAGAAAAAAAAAAGCTTTTGTCACTGCTTTTCATTTGCAAACAAAAGATAATAACTCATGCACAATAACATTGTACAAAAATGCATTACTTAATACTCTTAAGAATAAAGAATACAATGTAATCTGTAACGTGAACTGTTATTTGAAACATCTGCTTTTGGCTACACAAACTAACACTATGTTTCATCTTGTTCTGTTGCAGATTCAGAATCCATCGTGGATAGGTAGCAGCAGTGCAGCATCTCCTGTGCCAGGTTGTGTTGTGCCCTGTGATTCGGTCACTTCTTGCATGACCCCTCATCCACATGCTGCAAGTGGAGTGTCCGACTTCCTGGGAGTGCCCAGTCCTGGAGGCCATATGGGACAGAGCCACATGGGCAGTCTGTTTGGGAGTCCAGGCATGAGCACTGGCATTAATGGATATGATCTTAACATGGACCCTGACAGAAAGTCATCCAGTATTGCCACTCTGCGAATGAAAGCCAAAGAACACAGTGCAGCTATCTCTTGGGCTACATGATTCCCTAACAGGCAAAACAAATGATCTCTGAGCTTCCTTTAACAACCTAGTAATACAAATGAATCGGTATGAAGAAAACAAGAACTAGAGCATGTGTGTGAATATCAGCTAGCCACAACATGCTATGTGTGAAGAGAGTGGATTGAATGGAGAAAGGAAAACTGACACACAAACTTTCGGAACTTGGGAATCTTCTTGGGAATCTGCTTTAGGAAAATCTGAAACTGGGTGCATCGAAAATGATTGTTCTTAGAAATGAACATTAATCAGAAGTGGTAAATCAAAGGATGTGGGTTGTTCTACAGGAGACAGCATAAGAAATGTTGAAAACTAGGAGACATCTAAACAAGCATCAAATTCTAAAAATTCAAACCCTGCACTTATCATCTGAATATGTATGTCATATCTGTAAAGTCATTGTACAGAAATAGGCTTGGGCCTGTTAACATTTGACACATTTAACAATCTTGTTCTGTCACAGAATCACTTTCCAAATCTAGCTTAACATATTACTACACATAACTTTCAAGAAAAATTTCAAGCTCTACATGACATGAAACGTCTAATGCATGCTATATTGCACTTCAGAATTCTAATCTGATAACTAAAGCATGTCTGTTTTTTAGTATTGCATTACTTAAGTGGATGAAGCAGAAAAGTTTAGCTAGAGTTTGTGCTATCTGGACGAACGTAACAGTGGGCAGTTGTCAGAGTCTGAGGCCACAGTGACCAAAAGCTCCAGACAAGGACAAGGAGGTGGTGAATTAATGCACTCAAGCCACTGGCATTTCTACAGGTAATTATCCCAACCTGTTGCAGTGTGGCCTCAAAGGAAGTGCTACATTTGCATTTGATTACAATAAGAATCCTAGAATCCTCCAGAGCCTTTGCTTCAAGGAATAACAAGAGCATCAGCCTCAAGGAAATAGATTAGAGTAGCAGTAGTGGAGGTAGACACAACCCCCCACCGCCCACAAAATCAGTTCCCCGCTAAGTCTAGCTCTCAATGTCTGCCTCAATCATCTTCACCAAATTTTAATCAAGGCACTCAGAGAAATACTGCTCCTTGTGAACAGATTATGTATTCTCCCTCTGCTGATATTTAGCAGTCATACACAAAGTGAACAAGAGGCATCTTCCACTTGAAGAGTATAATGATCCCAAGTGAAATGGCTTTGAAAGGCAGGCCAAGATCATACATTAATGAGCTGATTGATTTGTGGAAATACATTACCTCCTTCATAGAACGCAGTCTTAGTTTATTTACTTTTCTGGAGAGAACAACCTCAAAATATTTGGCCTGAAGTGATGGCAAGCTCTTCTATCATTCTCTCTCATAGCTTAGCAGGGGTTGTTCACATGCTTACAGCCGAAACCTGTGCTAAGCATCTCAGCTCTTTTGAGTGTGAAGGGTTCTCAAGGGTAATAATTTAAGAGATTGATACATATGATTTCTCTATGGTATATTTATATCAGATGGTAGTGGAGAAAGGTGGCAACATTTATCAATATTATGTCAAATAAATGAATACCCAGAAAAAACCTAATCCAGTCTAAATATGTTCACCATGTCAGAGTTTTGTAAAATGACTTAGCTTCCACTGTCTAATTAACTGAAGAAAATTGCGGATACAGCTAAGTGGCTTTGTGGTCCACAATCTGAATATATGATAGCTGAGAAGTCTGAATATAATATGTGGAGGGCTGAGGCAATCTGAAGTTTGAGCCTTGCTTTATTAATATTTTGGCAGCAGTATAACTGCAAGAGCGTCCAGCATGCCAAATTTCCCATTGTACACTTTTTACTTGACACTCTTTCTCTTACACAGTGAATTACTATAGCAGAGAACAATGTTCAGGTGACAAAAGGTTAAAAACATAATCATGATTTGTTAATGTGACCAAAATAACAAACCTATTACATCAGGACTTCCTTTGTGGGCTTTCTGTTATCTTCTGGTGTCTGATGCAGATAAGGAAAAAACAAAGCTGTTTTAAATTTGGAGAAGAATCTGATACGCCTACACCTTTTGACAGGCATTTTTTAATTTCTAAGAGATGAGAATTTACCAGGAGGTTGTCTTGAACCCAACTTGAACAACAAGAAACAAAAATGTGAAATTTTCTTCTGACATGTTTGGGTAAAGTTATATTATTCTGTTGGTGTGACACTTTGGAGATACTGATTTGTTTAATAGTAGTCACAGATAACTTCAGCTGATGAATCACTATTCACAACTAGCTCTACTGCACTTAAGTTTATATGTATGAGCAGAAAATGTCATCATTTCTTTGTCTTTGTAGTAATATAAGGTTTAGAACAGTGGCAAACAAAATTTAAAGTGATTGGTATTTAATGCTGACCACAGTTAAGTTTTCTTGTTGCCATGACAGCCAAACACTTAGTTAGGAAAATGGTAGTAGTAACATGGATTGATGATTTGCATTTCATTGCCAACAACTCAATACACTTACATGCTGGATACTATTCATGTTTGCAAAGGAGTTTCAAGCTTATAAAGTGCTGACAACTAGCAGTCTTCTCTGAAATCTCTGGAGGATTCCTCTGCAATGTGGAAACACAGGTTGCACTGCTTTTGCCCCTGCCGTTAGGGGGTTACTTAGAGGGTAAAGCAACTATAGAGTTCTGGTGTTCTGAGAAAGGACAGTCCACACAGCTGTGTGCAGGGTAAATGCAAAACAAACATGCCTTGCACATGCTTCCCCTCAGCTGTCATGGCTCCTCTTTCAAAGTCCCACACTGCACCAGGCCTGGCTCACTCTCATGGCTAAATAATCGACTCTCAGTGGTGATGAGTCCGCGCACAGCCATACTTTCAGGCAGTCTTTTTAATTAACACTCGGACATCTGTGGATATGGATTCAGTGACAGAACACTGCTGTTCAATTTGACTGGCAGGGGAAGGGGGTTTAGGTGGTTATTGGAGCTCAGCCACAGAAGCTCAGGTCAAAACCAATATGGCTGTTCTCTATATGCAAGCCTTTTTGCAAACAAGTAAGTTTAGGGTTAAACTTTAAGAAAGAAAAACTATAAAACAGATGATTACAAAAGACTGTATGGACAAAACTAAAACATAAATGGACATATTGATTGTCAGACAAAAGCCTGCAGATGTCCCAGAATGAGAGTGGTGCCATCTCTGTGCCGTTCATTGTCAATTCTAATACTACTGAAGCAGGCATATCCATGTACTAGAATAATATAATGCTTGTTGTGTGCGCATGTACAATTTTCTTTGTGCAGTAATTAATTTTTTGCTGTTTAGAAACACCCTTGAAACTGTTACTAATATGTTGTAAAGGAATTTAATATTATTTTGTGTGAAGGTTCTTGCTGGTGTTAGTTCTATGGTGGCTTTTTAGGATTAAATGTGAGTTACTGAAATGTAAATGAACATTATAGAAAGTTGTTTTTTTAAGCTTAAAGCTAAATGTATGGCATTTCAAATAATTTACTTTCAAGCTTGTTTAATGTTATATATATATATTGTGTGATTTACAACAGTAAGTTATTGCACTTACATTTTGGAAAAAAAAAAAGATTTGCTAGCAGAGCTTTTTTTTGTCATTAATGGTCTGGGTACAATATCACTATTATGCAGTTCATATTCAAACTCCAAAATTGAATTATTATTTTTCCCTCCAAAATGATCTTTTCCCACCAGGCCAGATAAAAATATTCAGGCTGTTACTAAAAGCCCATACTAAGTGTGACTATAATTACCTTTCACTCAGCTACAAATGTTTTGAAAGATTCTCCAAGGCTCCCAACAGTTTTCCGAAAGTCATTTCGACCCAGGAGAATTTGCAATAAACACAGGCAAACTATTTAAAGATTGTGGTTTGCATCCATTCTCAAAGCCCATTCACTTTACATTTTCCATTCTTAACATGGGGTGAAGGACTGAAAACAGAGAAGGGGCTGTGTGGTCTAACTGGTCTTCTAGCAACAGGAAAAGAACAGATCTTTAAAATCTGAACATTTCAGGGGAAGGGATTCAGTTCAAATGTTTTTTGAGATGTTGTGCGTTTGTTTCCCTCTAGATACTGATCAATAAAAAAAAAAAAGTTCAACTTATTGACTTCTCTCCTTTTTAGATATACAGTAACAAAGCCTACATATTCTGTGCATGTTTCTCATAAGCATTCAATAAATAGTATATAGCTCACTGTGTAAAGTGGGTTTGAAAGGAGATCAAGAGTGCATCCAAGACTTTCTCAGTAATTAAAGTTGACAAAATTACTAACCTCTTGAACCGCTCACACTGTAGTGTGGAGTTAATAGGGAATATTAATATCAGGTGACAAGCTAGACTTAAAAATAATTCACCAAGTGCACTGCTCATTCACACCCTAAACATGGAGAGAGCGCAAACAGTATAGCTTGTCTTAAATACACACAGTATGTTCTCTCACACACACATTGACACACAATTTTCACAAAGTAAAAATAAATTTAGAATGTAGCAATTGCAGCACTCCCACAGGGGCTTCCTTTGGGCTAAATAACAGACACTTCATAAGGAAAGGAGCTGCAGACAATCTGGCTCTCACTATGTAATTGGTCATTCGCTGACATTTCCAATACTCTACATGTTGCTGAAACCCCCTTACCAGACTTTCTCTTACTTTGTGAGGGAAGAGTCAGAACAGGAATACATTTTTCTTCACAAGTTTACTCCCCATAGAGATGAAATGCATTTATCTCAGACACGCAGGCTCCTGCCTTTAAATCACTCACAGAGCTCAGACATCTGCTCCATCCCAAGGCAAGAGAAACCAGGAAAAAAAAATTTCATCTTAGATTAGGGAACAACCCCACAATTTTAATACATCATCATTTATGAATGTTTTAGAAATCCGATTTGTTACATGAAATAAACCTTAAAATAAAATATAAAAAACAACAGAACAGTGTACAGAAAGAAAACAAAAATAATATGAACTCCTTGGTTAGACTTTTCAATAGGTCCCTAGCAAGAGTTGTTTTTGTACTACAATCTATAAAAGGATATTCTGCAGAGGATAAAGTTTAATATATTTCAAAATGTCACTTATGCCTGGATCTCCTCTCTTAAACAAATGGAGTAACTCATAACAATTTGCAGATAAAATACCTTTTCAATACTCAGGCATGTCCTTAGACTTAAATGAGAGAACAAACAACTGTGAAAGTTGCTGCTGATTCATGATAGTAGTCTTAACAGCACAAATTCAACTCCTTCTCCCAAACATGGAAATATCTGCTTTGCTCCATCCAGGATGTCTGAAATGCATATTCTTCTTTTAAAAAAAACTAAAAAACAAAGGAAAAAAAAAACCCCCAAAAATAAAAATAAATAAAAACAAAGAAACAGGTTCATCATTAGATAAATTATATGGATATATTAACTATACTGTTTCTGAACACCTAAATAAAAAGGTTTATCTGGCATGCTTCAGCAGTGTCTCAGATGAAATGGGTCTTTGCAAGAACTACAATGAAATCAAACATCCTAATTTTCTAGTTCTTGTTCAATCATCATGTGCTTGCCTTGTCAATAGCAACTACACATTTACACTGTGTCATGAATATGCTGGACAAGCATATGGATACTAACCAGAGAAATACTAAAAAATAAAAAAAATAAAAAAAAAATAATAATACACCACTCAACAATTACTGCATGATGTCAGTCCAACCAATTTAACTGTATTGATTTTTTTTTATTAAAAACATGTATTCACTGATAATGGCAAGAAAACATAGACCTGATGTCATCTGTAAGAAGACAATGACATTTATCAGTGCTGTAGAGTGGCAAATAGCTACTTGCTTTCAAAAGCAATCTAAGAAATGGTCCCCCACAACACTGGTTGTAGAAATGAGACATGTTAAACAAAGGTCAGTGCCAACTGCATCCATTTGAAAATTCCATTCGTTTGTAGTGAGCTCACTGTACCTTTTAATTTCCCAAAGGTCTGTCTCCAAGAAAGGACATGGATTAAAGAGCAGATTTCCCTTCTTCACATTATCAAGCAGAGAGACTAATTATTTCAGACAAAGAAAAAAGAGGAAGTCAGTGAATGCTAGAGTACATGCATCATGGCTTACAAGAAAAAGGTGAGAAAAATGAGGCAGGGTCTTGTCATAGACTGCCTATGTTGGGGAAACTCTTGAGTTTCTCAGGGAAGTCATCCTTATACAGCACTGGGTCTGCACGGTGTTCCACAACCTTGAGAGGCATAGTGCCAAACACGGATGCAAATTTATTTATACATTCAGACCTAAAGAGAAAGAAGGAAGAAAGAACTTCATAAATCACAAAACAAGACAAATTCATGAGTCCTATGAAGCAGCCATCTTGGATTTGTTTTTCCTAACATATTTAAATTTTGGTAGAATTTATTTAATCCCTCAAAAAATCCCACAAAAAAAAAAAAAATTGCAT
Source organism: Hepsetus odoe (assembly GCA_017165825.1). Lineage (NCBI taxonomy): Eukaryota > Metazoa > Chordata > Actinopteri > Characiformes > Hepsetidae > Hepsetus > Hepsetus odoe. The sequence goes on along the minus strand of CM029380.1, from coordinate 9,085,608 downwards.
GTAATGTGTCTCTAAAAAATATACATGGTGACATAAACTATAACTAAACTATAACTAAACTATAAACTACAAGTGGTGACAAACCTAGTTAACAATGACAAAAAATAAATAAACAATTAAGGCAACTTAAGTAAATTTAAACTGATGAATATTTGTGCATAATATTAAGTAAATGACAGCTAATTATTTAAATATGGCAATTGGAAGGAACAAAAATCACAGGAAAATGGGCTACTCTGGGTTTGAAATAGAAAATCCTTAGCATTCTACGAATGGTACATAGCCCTGCTTTTATGGCAGGAAACGTGTTGAGAGTTAGAAGCACGACCAAAGAGACCTCATCAATCTCTACTAAGGCTCCACTCAAAGAGTTGCAGGGTCTGTGAAACTATGCCTTATTATTTACTCTCCTTATTCGCTTCCAAATTCAAGGGAAGCTGAGCATGCTCTCACCTAAAATTATATTCTTTCAGCACCACAATGAAGTGTTAAAAAGATAATTAATTGACATTCACCCTTCACTATTCAGAGTTTTTCCAGTTAAATGAAACTAACAAGAAGACAGATGTTTTATAAAAGTTCTTACTTCCAATCACAAACTTAATGATAGTAAATTAAGGACCATATGGGGGGAAAAAAAAAGAAACTGAACAAAATATAGACCAATATTTTAGCAAGCAAAATTAATCCAAATTAAAATCTGGGGATAATACCACAAAATAAATTCTGAATGTCTTCAGTGCTATGCATTTTTGTTTACTTTGGTCTATTATCAGTTTTGTAGAACAGACAAATGAAAGAAACTATTTTCTGTGCTCTGGCCTAGTATGAATGTCTCAGTGATGTTCACACTAGAGCTTGGCACGCAAGTGTAGCCTGTATTGGATGGAGAACTTCTTCACTCTCTGGCTGCTGGAGGCATCTCTCCTGTGAAGGGCCACAATGAGGCGATTGTTGGTGAAATACACAATGTGTTTCAGATGTAGGCGTAAGCCATGCCAGGGCCAGGGAGCTGCCAGAGCTCGCTTTGTCCTACACAGAGAGAGATTAATTCAAACTTTACCTCTCCACCATGTGTGTCTGGTCTAAGGACAGCCCATCTATTGCTGTGCACTCTGGGCACTTGAACTTCTTACGAGGAGTCACCTACATGGAACAAAGACAAAGACATTTAAAATTCTTCTTGTGTTACTTTTTATGCTGCTTCAACTAAGCTGACCATTATATCTCTAATCCATATAAGCACTTCTGATAAATTCTCAATGTGTTTAGACATAATGTGCTCACCATCAAAATTCACTTTAATTATATTAATAACTCTATACCTAGTGAGAGGAAGGCAGCATGGGCATGACTTAGTGTATGTGTGTATGTCCATTTGTGAGAGTTAGGAGGACAATGGAGTGTTAAGGGATGGCCTGATGATTAAGTATCTTTAACTGAGTCTACACCATGCACAGACACTGGTGAGCTTAAAAAAACATTTCAGACAGGAGAAAGGCAGTCAGTGACATCAAGATAACAGAGGTTAAGACTAGGTCTTTGAGGGCCGTGCTGCACCTGGATAAAGTCACAATCTGAAGACTGAGGGACAGGGGCGAGAGCTGATCACAGACAGAGTACCGGCAAACACTATCAGAATGCCTGCATTTTTTCACTAACCACTCTTTCCCCACCACCTCTTTTAGGGTAATGCAGACATTTCACAATGGTACAAATTAATAGCAAGTCTAAAGTAAGATATTTTTAAAAACAGTACAGCCAAATCAGGCACTTTACACAAATAACAAGTTTTTTGGTCATTTGTTTTAACTGAGTCCTTTATACCTTTATGGGAGCTTTTCCTGTGATGTTGGCTACCAAGAAATTCATGGCAATATCTTCACAGTTCATATGAGCATCTACCCAGTTCTTTATGTCTCCTGGCATCTTGTATGTGTACAGGTAATTGAAGTACTGAAGAAAGGAAAAAGAAGTTATATAAAGCTAAAAAAAACAAACAAACAAAATAAACAGAAAAAGTACAAGAAGCATTCTGACAAAGTTGTCTTGGGCATGTGGACATGTACAGATGAGGCCAAAATTATTAGCCCCCCCCTTATGAAATTAGACAACACTCTTGATTTCTCCATGAAAATGAAAATTAACAACACGTGTTTGTTATTTTGGAAACAAATATACTATAAAAAACAATGCCCACTACATTTAATTAGGATATTTTATTGATACACCATGTTGAAACAAGAAAGGGCAAAAATGAGACATCCAAAATTATTAGCCCCCTGGCCATTAATAGTCAATAGTGTACCCTTTCTGAGCCACAGAACAAAACAGAGCCACAGAACAAAACAGCCCCACAGCATGATGCTCCCACCACCATGTTTAACTGTGGGAACTGCGTTCCTAGGGTTGAAGGCCTCTCCCTTTCTTCGCCAAACATAAGTGACATCCATGTGCCCAAACAGTTCCAATTAAGTCTCATCGGACCAAAGCACAGACTTTCAAAACTCATCTTTATCTTTCAAATATTCACGGGCAAACCTCAGTCGGGCTGTGATGTGCCGCTCTTTGAGAAAAGGGGTTCTTCTGGGGCGATGGCCCTGAAGCCCACCACGATGAAGAGCCCTCACAACTGTGTTCCTTGAAACATCAACTCCAGAAGAGGTCAGGTCAGCAACAATCATCTTGGCAGAAATCTTGCGCTTACGGCCATGGCCAGGTTTGTTTCTTACAGAATTGGTCTCCTTGTACTTGGCAATGATGCAACGTACAGCAGTTCTAGACACTGTGAATCGCTTGGAAATGGCAGTGTAGCCTTCCCATTTATCATGAGCCTCTACTATCTTCTTGCTGAGCTCTAGATTGATTTCCTTTGTCTTTGGCATGGTGAGTAACAGTAGTCCCTTTCATGTGTTCAAGTGCCATATTCCTTGGAGTCTTTTTATGCTGACTGAATGTTTTTAGGAAGCCAGTTGACTGCAGGTGTTGTTAAAAAGCCAGTTGACTGCACAGGTGTCGTTTCAAAGCTGATTGGTTAATTACTGTAGGTGTGTTTTGAAAGCAAACATTCACATGGGGCTAATATTTTTGACCACTCCATTTTTTACTATATTTGATATAAAGCAAGCCTAAAAATGTTTTTTATATTACAAAATGTACCAACATCTACTAAATAGCACTGGTGAATGTTTGCTTATATCAATTTTCATCAATGCTGCAAACATTGGGAAGAAGTTTAGAAAAATGTCCCATAATTCCTGGGGGGCTAATAATTTTGGCCTCAACTGTACTATATAACAGGGTTGGTCAACTCCAATCCTGAAGGGCCAGTGTCATGCACAGTTTGTTAGCTGCCTCCTCAAATGCACTCAAAAAACCTGGCGATTATCAGGTGTGCTGAATCAGTTGTGTTTGAGCAGGGAATCACCAAACTATGCGGACATTGGAATTCCAGTACTGGAGTTCCCAACCACTGGTATTATTGGTTATTAGGTAAAGAAAATGCTTAAAAACATATTTGGGAAAATGGTCAGACCATCTATAAACATGTACATGACAATACCTTGTGGTAGAACGCAGCTCCAGTCAACACCATTGACACTTCATTAGTCCATTCAGATTCATACTTCCACTTTCCCATTTCGTGGTCCCACAAATGGAGTCGACCAGGGTATCCAACCAGCCGGTCTGGAAATTCTCGCCAAACCTATTGAAATAAATATCATTAAAGACATAACAAAAGAAATATATCATCCACTCAATCTTTACATTTTCCTCAAATGGATGTTGTGAGATGGAAAACAACTGCAAAATGTGCCAAAGTTTCATCTTCAAATAGCAACAGTCTCTGGCAATCAGGTGAATCCGTGACCTTGCTAATCCTAAAGATATCTGGCACACACCTAGAGTTTATGATAGAGAAATCCTTGAATGTCATTCCAATGTGACACAGGAGCTTGCCTGGTTATCCAGACACCGCTGGCTTAAACTGCCCACTATTTCATACAATTACCCATAAATTATGCTCAATTCTCTCAATGGGATATAAACGGCTGCAGGTGAGCTCCAGACAAGCCTCTAGCTAGTGTTAGCTTTAGCCAAACCTATCATCAACCTTCACACATCAAAACCAAAAAATGTCAGAAATGTGCACCTATGACTGATTCAAAGATGAAGAGGGATGAAATGTTTTTTGATTACTTTACATCAGAGACAGATTCAAAAGAACAGCATTAAATTTTACATTTACATTGGTAGAGACAAACAAAAAAGACTAAAAATATGCATTTGCTGTTCATCAGTTTGTAGTTAGATAAATGTATGAGACAAAAGTGTGAAATAAATAAAAAAATAAATAAAAAATAAAAATAAAAAAAATCAAAAGATTTCCGTTTACACCATCTTTTTCTCTAATGATGGATCAGATAGGGTAGCATTAAAAATAGGTGTAGAGCAGTGACACAGTGACTGGGAAACAATTCTTAGTTTTAGTAGGCAAATCAGACATTTTCCCACTGTGTAAGCACTACCTTGGGGGTCAAGTGATAAACACAATATACAGTGCGTAGAGAAGAAAATTAATACGTAGAGAATTTTCCTGAGTAATCTGAAAACTTCAGATATCACTTATGGACTCTCGTCTCTAGTCACTGCATAGGTTATTGGTGAAGTAAGGCATAATACAATTTTTTCTTAATTATTTCCATAATAAGGAAGATGGCCCATGTATAGGTATAAGTAAAAGTATTATAACAGCCCATAATTTCAGTGATTTTCTTTTTCATTTAAATTCTGGATTCTCTGGTATTTCCTATTTTTATGGGCAGTTACTTGAATGTGCTCAAATATTTACTGCACCAAAAGATGAACGCATTAATCAGAGATTTTATTAAACTTTATAAAAATATTCAAAATAAAAAACTGTTACATGATTGGAAAGTTTTAGTATTACTTTGCTAATCTATATTAATCTATCACCATTCTTGATGGCTAGAGATTGTAGTTGTCCCTCCTGTTGATTCTCTTACCTCATATCCAAACTGCAGTTCATCAGAGGTCAACATGATTATGTCATCATCTATGGCCAACACTGCCTCTGTCTCTATCTCATCAAATGGAAAGAATCGATTGCTAAGCTTGTTCTCCTTGGTGCGTACCACTTTGAGTGGCACAGCAATCTTTGGCCAAAGAGACTCTATATAAAAGAAAAAGTACATTTTTTTTTTAAAGAGCCCACAAATTTTTACCTGTATTTAAGACATGGTGAAAAGCAATTAAAGATGTTGGAATTGTCTACTGAAAATAGGGGTGACTGAGTCTAAGCATCTCACTGCTTTGCAGGATTCATGACAACACTCAGTATTTATAGTTGTACTCACTATTTATAGATGTCTAACAGCTTGGGAGCACTCCACAGTACAAAAAAGGATTAGTGATATACTGTGTCACATAATAAAAATACGTTGAAGAATGAGCTCAATTAAGCTATACTGAAAGACTATGGGGAAGATTGTGACTGAACTCTATAAGCATATATCTCTCATCCTTAATTTATTAAGCCAACTCAGCAATCATAAGGAAACATGCCAAGTGGTAGAACAGGCTTAATTCCTTTCATATGCAAGATTTTACATTTTTACATCCTGAGTATGAAAGAATGAAAAAGTATTTATTTTCTCTGATAGAATATTCTGCAGCTCTAGGTGACATCTCAGAAATTAAAAACTGGGAAAAGGTTCCTCACATCCAAGAAAACAACCATGGCTATTGCATTATCAGTGCAGAATAGCAATTACAATACAGTGAAACCTCCGGTCATGACCATAATTCATTATTCTGGAAGCAACCCGATTTGGATGCAACCCGAACGTAATTTCCCCATAGAAAATGTAGTAAATATAATTATTCCGTTCCAGAATGTATGAACTGTATGTAAATATTTTTAAGCACAAAAATATTATACCTGTATAATTAATTATACCATAGAATACATAGTGTAATGTCAGTCAGTCAGTCATTTTCTGCCACTTGTTGCAAGCAGGGTCACGGGGTAGTGCTGGAGTCCATCCCAGCTCACACAGGGGGCTGTGGACGGGGACAGGGGACAGGGGACAGGGGACACACAGGTCGCCAGCCCATCGCAGGGAGGAGCTCGAACAACCTATTGGGAAGGGGTTCGAACCCCCAATCCCCCGATCATACAGCCAACGCCCTAACCACTAGCCCACCGCTGCCCACATATAAAGACATTGAATAACAGAGAAAACCTGCAAGAGTTCGTACTAGACCAAGTTCTAGCTAGACCCTTACAAACCATTCGCTACAAACAATTTTCTTTTTTCAAGTTTTAAGCACAGGGGGGAAAAAAAAGAAAAGAAAAATTAACAATGTTAAAACGGTTCTTCCAGAACTCCTTCAGGGTCAAAGACTAAATTAATAGATTTTGACTACTTGTGCTCGGGGGCAAGATCGGTAAAATGAACACCACGCTCATACTTTTCAATGATTGCTTTCTTCAACTGAATTTCGATTTTCTTAGAACTCTTCTTCTCACCAACATTACCACTTTTCATTTGCTTAGAGGCCATGATTAATTGCAGAATCAATGCAATTAAAACAGTGTTTTGTTCGCCACCAGAAATTGTGGTTGTGAACAGATGTGACAAACTTTTTGATAGTAACTCGATTTGTACGTGTTCAGAAATGTTCATGACCAGAGGTTCCACTGTAAAAGGACAAAGAAAAACAATGTTAATGAAAATAAGGCATTTAACAAAAAAAGGATATTTAAATACAATTCACATTCTAATTATTCACACATTACTGGCTATTCACAGAACTAATAAATCAGCAAGAACCCTTCCATCACCAAAAAGGCTCTTAATGACAATAATCACCTTTAGACATTATACTCATATTAAGCAACTACTAAAAACAACACATTTATTCAAAAGGTACTTTGGTTAATAAAATCCCCAGTGTTTCAAAAACAAGTTTACACTCCTCCAGGTATATTAAACTGAGAAACATCCTAGCAACATACAAATAAATTAAATAATGATTGCCAGCTTTGGGCACTTTAAACTGCTCAAAATAAAAAAACAGTAGCAATCAGCAATTGCAACAAGGAGGAGGAAATCCATCCTTATTGTGACCTGAGCCTCACGTTGACCTGTGAACAGCCCTTATTAGTTCTAATGGGTCACAAAGCTTTAGTCTGGCTCCACTCACGCCTCTAATCAAAGGGAACAGTGGCCCATTAGGCCACTTCAAAGTGCCCCCCAGGTATAATTACATTACTAAAATCTATGCAGAGGATATATTTAATTTCTTGGTCCTTTATTTCATACTCCAAGCTGTCAGTGTAAGAGTTCCATAAACAGGCAAATACCTAATCACCTTGTTAAGAAGTATCATTAGAGACTGAGCTTTAAGAAATAACTAATATCAGCTCGCTTTGACACATTTCTAATGGGTCATAAATATGTCCTGGCTGTAGGAGGGGGAAACTGTTAGGTGAGTAATCCTTTTGGTTTGACAATAAAATTAAAATGGATGTCTGGAGAAAACAAAAATGAAGTAAAACTTCTATGAAGGACAGTCTGACATTCATAGCTCAGATAAAGTCAGCTAAAACACATTACAATTAGGCCAGTAAGAACATTTTTCCACACACAATATGCAATACCTGGGTTTTGTTCATTATCTTTAGATTGTGAGAAGAATCTTTACATTTAGAGTGTATGGTGTTCAACACTAAGCACAGCATTATTGTTAGACCTCATTTGGTCCAATTTTGCATCAGCGTAAGTCTACATCAAGGGCTACATTCTGTCACTGTTATCATGGTATTCTGAGAGTCTCTCACTTTTAAATGACAGACAATGAACAAAAATATAAAAAAACACAGACACACACGCATTTATTTATGTGTGTGACTCAGAATTGAAATTAATTAACTAATTCTGACTTTTAGGGATACATATGGGTGGATTAATGTGTGTGAAAATAATATTTTTTATGTGAGTGAGAAAATGATTCAAACCTTCAGGTGGGCTTTTGTTCTGGTTGTTCCATACAACCAACAGCTTGGCCAGACTGGGCACTTTAGAGATCTCAGTGATGACCCTGAAGAGACTCTCCACACGATCATAAGTCAAAACTACAGCTGTGAAGCCCGGTGATCGAGGAGGAATGAGTGGAAGGAAAAGTGGGCTATTAACACTTGACCATTTCTTTGAGGGAGAAACACAAGAACAAAAGAATTTGCATAAATAGTTAGTAAAAAGGCAAGTTGATGCACATGTTTAACCATTCTTCTCTTCAGAATAAATGCAAACATTTTCCATGACCTTTGTCTACTTAATGGCATAATATAGTGTGATGTAATGTGAGGTTCAGGCCAGATGATGTTTTTAAATGGGAACAAGCATGATCTATTAAATTTAAACATTATTCAGAAAACAACAAACTGGCAGTGCTGTGCAGCAAATTAAAACAGTAAAGAACGTCAAGCACACATAATAGAAATTATAAAAAGTAACAATCAGCTGGAGGCATGCAGCACGACTTTTCAATGTGCCAAACTATTTGCCTAAACCTTCTCCTGAATCTGGGCAATATTCAAGCCCTATTAGTACCAGTAAGCAAAAGCTTGCTCAGACTTTAAACAGCCAATAATTTCCTTTCTTTAATTAGGAGAAACATAGCACACTAAACCAAACGCGGCCCATAAAGTATCTCTGACATGGAAAAGTAATCTTAAAGACTGAATGGATTTTGATAGATGTGCAATTGATTTTGTCTTATCCATTCAATGCTTTGTGTACATAGGCACCAAGTTTTTAATTGTACTCTCACTTTGAAGTTTTAGAAGGAAACAGATTAATAGAAAATGGTCTGATGTTTTCTTCAACTAGCTTAGGTTAAATATGAATTCATTTTTAGAAGCAGGTCGGCATGGTGATATATTCCATTATATATATGATCAAGACATCTAAGACTTGCCCCTATGGAAAACACTGTACAAGACTGTTCTTAAAGCATCGAATACAGTGATAGGAACAACAGCTTACTTCGCAACATCCTTGTTTCTTTTTGTTAAACACTTTCATCTTTTAGGCCTATTTTGTAGTGGAATTTTATGATTGCACTGTGTTGAACCTAGTACAGCAGGGGTGCAGATGAACCCTGGCTGGGCCAGGGTGAAGCGGGGGTGTTAGGACACTGTCGGCGTCAGTGGTTGTCTCCTGCCAGTGTGGCGCTTGGCTCGTCTTCCTGGCCTGCTTTAAAACAGCCTGTAAACTCACAAAGATGCACGGACTGGAGTGTAGATCAAGTGGCGCTGTAAAGTAAATACTGAGAGTGCTTAGAGGCCCTCTGATGCGGTCATGGATATTGCTGCTTTTTACTGGCCCAGAGGAACGGGAACAGCAGACGCTGAGCACAGAGAGAGCCTCAGGTATCTTACCATCCACAAGAAAGGTGCTATAGATCCAAAGACCCAGCCAGCTATTTTAACCAGCCAAAATTATAATGAAAATTATATAAGGTGCAAATGGAAAGAGCCATATTTAATACACACTACTTGTTTGGATTTTCATTTAGGTATTTATGGAGGCCACAAAACCTGGACCAAAGACCTGGTAAAAGTCTGTCCACTCCATTAAATACATTTTTTAGCAGGTCAGAGGCAAACCTATTCCAGATATTCAGGTTCAAGTACCAAACAAGCACCGTGCCCCTATCAACAACACGACTGTACACAACAAAATGGTTGCATAAAATCTACTAACCAAAACTGACTTGGGAAGAGAGAACTCACCTCAGAATATATTATGGCATAGACATGACTACAAGTTTGAAGTCACTACAACTCAAAAGCCACAGTCTTCATACAGAACAGAAGAGTCATGTGTCAGCTCAGATGTTACTGCTCAAATTGCCAGACAAAAGGAAAAAAAAAATCTTTAAATAAGTAATAAAATGTGTGCCATGTGACTAATCTAGTATAGGTATTACATTAAATCTTTAAACAAGTGCCTGCCAAACAACTGTGTTAATTGTACCTACAAAAAAAGATCATGTAGTCTGATTAACAAAAAAAATATATTAAAAAAGCTCCTATGTCTAGGTCTGCAAGAAGATATTTGCAGAACTTTTGGCTGGCTAATGCAAGTGTCCTGTCCACCATTTGTAGCTGTATCTGCCATATTCTGTCACCATAGGTACAGCCATCCTTCAATCAATATCAGTCAACCATCCCAAAGAAAAGCAAATTATACTACCCAATGGGAATTTCTTTGAAGGGTCTGACACTGACACAGAGGAAATAATTAAAGTACTGCAACAGCACTGCAATATACAAGTGATAAAGCAAATAACGAAGAACACAAACATATGGTACAAATTTAGGATTATATAAAAAGAGAAAACACCTGAGAATAAGAGAATTAAAGAGAATCAAAGCACACAAAAAAAACTTGCTCTCAATGACAAGTTGGTCATTATCTCTTATGTGAAAGTACAGGGGTTGGAAATAATTGTCCTTCAAGCCCTTGTTACTGGTATGCTTTAGTCAAACATTGAAAAGTAGAGGTACAGGCAGTTTGAGTGACGGTGAGGAATTGCAGACTGTTTCATGTGGGCCGAGGGGGCTTGGCGAGTCCTGCAGCTGGGATCATGCTGGTATAGCTTTGGGATTAGGCTAAAATGGGACCCAGATGAAAGCGAGGATGCCTGCTCAATTGCAAGAGCTCTATACACAAAAGATTTACCTTCAAACTATCATTGATGCTGATAGGCAGCAAACATTCAAATCAGTGCCTGGTCTAAAATAGAGCATAATTGGCAGAAGTGACAGCAACTTCCAGAAGATTTATACTGTGAGTAAATTATGGTTGTTAGAATAACTTTTATTTTATGGATTCTTCAAGTAGAACAACCTAAAATATAGCAATACAACACAAATTAAAGGCAATACTTGTATGTATTTCTGGGTTTATGTAAATTTTACCTTTCAACAATTAAAGTAAAACAAACTGTTTAAGTGAATTCAGTAACAGCATTCATCTTCTGCATCTTCTGGACCTAAAAACAAGATTGGTGGGATACTCTATATACTTTATAAAACTTTACATTATAAAGAAGATAAACTGAGAATTTTAATTTATGAATTATATTTCCAAAAAAATGCAAAAGGAGACAAACATTTACTACATGGCTGAGTTCTTTCAGAACTGCAATACAAAAAGCAGCCTGTCTTGACAATGTCTCCAAAAGCACCAACAACGTTCAAGAAATGTGCTTTCAATTATGTCCCGGTGGATATAGAATGACAGAAAAAGTGCTTGATTTATTTAGTGCTCTGTTCCAGTTCTGCTCAACGTGCTTCCACTGAGTATGCTGAGAAAGTATTTCATCTCTCCTCTAATGTTGGAATGGTTAAAGGACAAAAACATAGCACAATTAACCTCTTATGGGTCTGCATCTCTCAATGAAATCAGAGTTTGCTGACTGATCGCAGGGTAGAAAAACAATAGCATAGTAGGTCAACATCGAGAGCTACTGTTAATGAGCTACAAACCTTTTTGATTTCAGAACTGGACCTTGATCTGAGAGATCTGATTTATTTTAACAGACTACATGATATCTTCACAAAATTGAACAGAAAAGGATAAACTAAAAAGAATAGTGTGTTCTGATCTGTTACAGCCAGATATATTTAAAATTAGCAGTCAAATTTCCATAGGGGCAGTTTTAATTCAGAAGTTTCGGCTTGCCTGACCCTTGAAGCAAGAGAAGATTGGCACAGAACTACCCACCAAGTAGTGCTGAGCTCAAAGATAGATTGATGAAAATATCACAGACGATTCCTGGTACCAAAGCACCAATTTCTTTGCCAGACTGTCTGCATCAATGTACAAATGTATGTCATAATGCAATTTCTGTACCCTCTAAGAAGCAATTACCGTTTCTATTTGAATTAGCCGTTTAGTCAGTGAAATGTAATGACACAGAAAATGAATAATTTTTTTTTTTTTTTTTTAAATATAACTATTTTGTTTCATACTTAATAAATGACAGTGATTTGGTCATACACAATAACCAAAAAAAACCTGGGTAAGGAAAATGTTAAAACATTTAAGTTAAGGTCCTACTCACCACAACTGGAGGGTTATTCCACTCCTCATATGTGCGGGCAGCATAGGGATAGATACGATCATTAATGATCTGCAGAGTGGTCAAACCAATAGCCTTCATGGAGCGAAAGTAGGCTTCCCAGAACCACCGGGCCTGCAAATTAACAGAAGATACAAATTCAGGATTAATGTCATGAGAACGGCAAAAAAAGAGATAATGCCTTTAAACAGTTTTAAGATCATTTGATGCCAAAGTAAAAAAAAAGCCTGGAGACCGAAGCGCTGGATTCTCACTTAGGACAACCACTACATTCCCAAAATGCTGCTTGTCATTTTCTGACCATAATATATTTCATAATATATTTTCATATAGGAAATGTAGGCTAATAATGTGTAGGTACATGACTGCAAGAGCATTATGGATTTTTATGAGGATTTCAGCCCTGAGTCTTTCCATCTTTTCCACAGATGGACTAAGGCACAAGCTCTAATGCAAAGTTCAATTTCATTTCCATTTACTAATGATTCAAAGGTTTAACAGTGCCAACGTAGGCTGGACACTTAGCCAAATGTGGACGTCTAGATAAGTACAAGATCAGATGGAAGAATTATGCACTTCACATTGAACTGACCCATCCCTAAGATTTTTATTCTGTATTGCTTTTCACTAATACACCAAGATGAGAGGAAAAAACTCAACAATATATCAGCAATGTGTGACTAAATCACTCAAGTTCAACCACAAAATGAAAATATAAAAAAATGCATATTCAAGAAACACAAAAATAAAATTGTATAAAAAAGTTTAATTTCAGATTTAGATTCAGATTAATATTCAGAAGCCCATATCTTTGCAACAGGAATACCTAGACACCTGAAAGTCTAAAGGGAAAATATTTTACCACCCCTTGAGATTCTTGATCTGCAGCAGAAACATTTATATGGAAATTTGTGGTGTATATAGTACACATCTCATGACAGTTTAGCAAAAAAAATCCAGAGTGAATTGTAGGGTACAGAGTAATGAATACATGCCATAAAAGATTTGTGACCATACAGATACGGTCTTTGAAATACTGATCAAGACTGAATATGGACACTTTTTTTTTTTTTTTTTAAACTTAAGTACAAGCTACATAAATACATATTCGGAATAAGGCATCCGAAATGTGGCCAACAAAGCATTTATGCTAACAAAGGAAAATTCTCATTAAATTACAGGCCAGTATAACTCCTCAGTTATATGAGCTTTGCCAGAGAAATTCTGGACTTATCTTTCTGGTCCAGGGGCAAACAAAATGCCACAAAATGGTTCAGTTCTGAAATGAACACAGACCATTTGTTGAGTAGAGCCAGAACGACTCTATATCCTGCATTGTTTTAATAACAATAAAATTAAAGTAAAATTAATTGCTCCTATAAATTCTAACTACAAAGTAGGGCAAAAGTATCAGCAGAAATTCCATATTAAACTCAGAGGTACAAGAAAAAAAAAACGTAATATATTAACATATCCTTCATAAAGAACCTTGAGATGCCAATGTATTTGAATTTAACCAGTGCAGTACTTTTATGAACTCCAGTTCTCAACCATATCAAACATACTTAATAGATAGATTATTGTTGCAAGTGCTTGTTGCATAAACCGACTACAGCTGATCCATTAACAAATTCTAAGCCGCACTGTGAGGGGAGAGTAGCTTTTAACCGTTAATTACCCATAAAACAGTGCCATCTCCTGCTAAGAGGTTCTATGCTACAGTGACCTGGCTCCACCATGCACCCTTCTTGTGACCCAGAACTCTTTACCACTGGCTGGAGGTCGAACCTCATTACCTTGTTTAAGTCCAACCAGTATCAAAATGTGTCCAGACTAAAGCCCAGCCACCAAAAGGACAACATAATGAACACCACATTGACATACCTATAGATGGTTTACCATTCTTTAAATATAATGAAATACACAGAATATAAATAGTTCAATTCAGGAAGGAGTAAAAGGGAAAGGTTTGCAATGAACCAAACTCTTCATTAAACACGAGATAAAAACTAAATAAGTTTTGTAGTATGAGGTCAATAAAGTTCTCTCTGCCCTTTAGTCGTTGATCAGATCTTTTTATTGACTGGCATGTTTGTTGTTATATGGTCTACAGAGAGCAGTGAGCAGCACTTTAGAGGAGCACTCTCTTCTCCCCCTCCCTGTCATAGGCCCCACAAGCTTGGACCTTAAATGCTTAAGGAATACAACAACACAAAAACAGCTTTTCTTTTTATGGAAAAGGAAAGAGGATTCAAAAAGACTTTCTGATCCCGGGGGGGGGAGTGCGGCTGCCCATAAATCAGCCCGTGATGAAAGTTTCCTTTCCGACCGGGAGGAGGTAGAGAGAAAACCGCACCCACTAAGCTTCAAACCCACCCATTCAAACAGCAACAAGAATTTTTATGAGAGAAGAGAGCAAGCTGCATGAGAAAGGAGAGAACGCACTGCTCACAGGCATATAAACTCTCAAGCACACCTAAATGATGCATCCTTAGAATAACTGTCCTGGAAGGGAAAGGACATCCCATTACAACAACTAGTTTGTTATCACAAATTCAGCCATTTTTTGCAAACAATTACATATTCAACTGTTAGACATGACAATAAGTGCACTTTATATCACTCAGAAAAGAGTAAACAACTGTTCTTTCCACATTGTTTTCCTACAAAAGCCTATTTTATGGGTGAGGCATTTTTATAACCACAACTCTTAGTCCCTTGATGTCATAAGGAAAACATGCAAGCCTACACCCCAGAAATATCAGTACTCAGAGAGTATTACTTCAGACAACATTACTGTAGCATAGAACCACAGTGCTTTGACTGAATATGACTCTTACCTCTCTATAATGAGGCGCGTATGTGTTTTGTTCTAAAGGGCTGATCCAAACAATGCTCTAGGAAGTCTCTCTTCAGTGCCTTTTGTAGAACATGACCGAGAAGCCAATCTGGACCACTGTTAACATTTAGCAGCTGTTTAGCACTTTGCTAACAAATTGTTTAACTTAAATCAATGCTGCCTCTTCAAATGCAAAAACAAGGTGGTTTTCCTGCAATAAATGCATATTGCTACTGCTTACAAGAGCAAGTAGTTTTCTTTTTCACCACAATTACATCACAAGCAGCAGTACAACCATCTTGAAAAAGTGGAAGATCACTTAGGGCACCACAAATTACAGTCAACAAAAGGGGACCAAACCACACATCTTAAAAGAGTGCATTTACAGAGTTGATCAAGGGTGCAAGAGTTCTATGAAACATGCAAACTCTACGCAAAGGAGGATGACGCATTCAATGGTGACTCTACCCAAAGTGTTGGATACTGTACATTGCTTGGTGAGCAGAGATGAGTGCAGAAAGTACACCCTCTATTGGTGAAAAATGCTACTAGCCATCTTTAAAGCTATATCTCTGGACAAGAAACTGTGGAAATCTTGGCTTTATAAACATTTACAGGACCTAGGTCTGTTTAAATATGCAAGGTTATCCAACAAAATATGTCAAGAATGATTTTTGCACTACTTCTTTCTTATGCTGCACCACTGACACGAAGGGGCAAGAGAAGGAATAGTATATGCTAAGAAGTGTAGGGTAACAAATTATACCCATGAGTATTAAAAACACCATAACCGCTGAATAAATTAAGTATCTATGAGCAGAATCATGAAGCAATAATGGAGATGGGACTGTTCTTGCATAAAAAAGATCATAAAACCTCAATCAAAAAGACTGATCAACTAATTTACCTTGTGTCTAGAGAACTCTTGGAGGAAGAGTGGTGAATAAAAATTAGTTACTGCATCTTTCTGTTGGCCACTTTAACTGAATTGGTTGGACAAAGGGCTTTAAATTAAATCAGTGTGAGTAGTTTGGCAAGTGGCATAAAGTAAATATAAAAAAAACCACACAGTATGTGTTTAACCACTTGTTTTGATAAACGTATATCACAGATTGTCATAAAGGCCATTTGCAACTATTAAGAAGAAGAAAATATATCTTAAGCAAATCAAAAGCACATACTTAAAGGCATATTATTTCTGGCACTAGCCTTTCTGTCTGAATGCATTATTTTCACAATGGAGCGAACACTCCATTGAGGCAGACACATTTTGAAGGCGCACAGAGAGGAATGTTGGTGCAGCAGACTAGGGGTCATGACTTCTTTACCCTTAACTTCACACTGTATTAAACTTTAGATGACAGCTTGCACTTTAGTCAGTGAGGGCAACTAAACTGTGCTTTAAGTTTCAACAGCATGTGGCACTTGTTAAGAACTGTTACACTGACGATTAGTTGTGGTGAGTTTTTCCTGTCCATCGAAATGCAGGCTTTGCTCTGTACCTACACATTTTTTTTTTTTTAAGATGCAGATTTATAAAAACTCCATACACTTCCTTTCTCACCTGTCTCTGCATCTCCTCCACTTGTCTGTGAGGAATACTTTTTAAAATTGTATACATCTCTAGAAGCTTCTCCTCTGGAATGACCACGGATGCCCTGAAATCAAATGTATAAAAAATTTAACTTAATTATTTATTTACTTAAGTCCACTGTAAAAGAAAGTAGCCATTGTTTTGTAATGGTATTATATGCAAGCTTTCCCAGTATGTTTTCTAGCTACCTTTTCCAATCTAGCACCTCAGAGAAGGGCAGAATATAAGAGTCAGCCATGATGACAGGAACACAACCTGCCTGCAGAACATCACTCAGAGTGGCTTGTCCAAGTCGTGCTCCGCGCAACACCACACAAAACGATGACTCCTACATGTTGAAAAAAGAATATTAACAGGTCCATAACAGACATGTCTTTTGTATTTACAGAGCAACCTACAATCACTCCAAGACTCCTGTAAAACAACCTTATACTTTGTATAAATAATGTTGGTAGTTAAAGATGATGGGACATGGTAGTATCTGTTAAATATGAAGAGGTTTGGGGCTGTGTCTTGACTGTGGTGGGTGTTATGTCTTGAAGACATTGGGCCTCTCCTCCTCTACACTGTGTGCACAATTATCATTTTTATGCATATACTTAAATGCAAGTTGGAATGCAAATCAGATTTAAGCATAACAGATGATGTCCATCCATCCATTATCTGCCGCTTGTCCCAAATGGGGTCGCGGGGGAGTGCTGGTGTCCAACCCAGCGCACACAGGGCGAGGACGGGGGACGCACCCTGGACAGGTCGCCAGCCCATCGCAGGGAGGAGCGGGACGGGGACGGCACCTTGCTCAAGGGTACCTCAGGGCAACCTATTGGGAAGGGGTTCCCGATCCTCCGATCATGAGGCCAACGTCCTAACCACTAGGCCACCACTGCCCCACAGATGATGTGTATTTGTGAAATGAGGGAGGGTGTGGCCTAAGGAGAACAACACCCTATATCAACATGAGCATAATTATTAGGCAGCTTCTTTTCCTCAGGCAAAATGAACCAACTGAGAGAGATGCAACTGAGAGAGATGAGAGAGATACAACTCACTCTCAAAAGTCAAAAATTGGAAAAAGACTTTTAGAGTGATCCAGCACTCTTGAAATTGCTCAGATATTGAGGTGTGATTCTCCAACTGAGGTTTATCCATGTAGTTGCCTAATAATCGTGCATACATATGTATTGCTCTGAGAATGTTCACACTCACAGTTCCTTTGTAAAACATTCAGGTCTCAGGGTTATTAACATTTTGGATTGACTGATAGCATTATTTGTTCCAGAAATAAAATGAATCCTCAAAATACTAACTTCCCTAACAATTGTGCACACAGTGTATCTACAGACTTTTTCCCCTGTGGAACACCTCCCAGATGTGCTGCACCTAGCTCACTTGATAAGCAAGTTTCCTGTCTAGACAGCTCTGGACAGAAGATGCATTGTGGACAGCTACAGCTATTATTTCAGCTTATAACAAGAGAGAAACGCAATCAGGGTGGCGAAGATCATCCCTCAACTGCAAATGTCATTTTAAACTTCAAATTCTCCTAAAAGTTAAAAGCATCAAATGGGCAAAAAAAGTGCAAAATGATAAAACACAGAATGTGCTTAAGCGTAATGATTTATGGTAAAATAACCATAGCAAACTGATGTAACAGGATGCAATGAAAAGAAGTTTTCTAGTAATTCTAGCAAAGCACTAAAAGGATAACTTTATTCATTAACTAGGTATAGAATGAACTTTACCTGTAGTATTTGGGGGTAGTCATACACTTGGCCCTTGTAGCAGCGTTTCCTGGCAGAGGCCATGCCCTGGGACAGGTTACTGCATTTATCTAGTAGGAGCAGAGCCTCTCCATTTTCTTCTTTCAGTCTCTCCAACTCTATACGGTACTCTCGATGGATGGCTGTCTGAGAGGACATGATGAAGTAGCGTCGAGGCCTAAACACAGAGTCAGAGTGGTTGAGTTGACTTTGCTAAAATAAGCAATTTTGAGCAATAACTAAACACTTTGAGCAATCACTCACCCTGGTTGTTTTTCAGGAAGTTCAACCTCAGCCGACAATGGGCTGTACACAGGGATGCTGACATCATAGCCTTGTCTATAGGTCCATGTGGAGAAACCTCCCCCGGCAAGCAGAGCTCTGGGCAACAAGCACCACATTATACTTTTATGGCTGAAAAACAAACTTTATACGATCACACTGTATACAATGCTGAGTTCTGTCCTTCAGTAAATCACAAGAATATTTGAAAACAATGTATTGGGTATACACAGTCTCATCAATGCTTTCATATGCTTTCAAACGTTACTTTTCCTTGCATTTATTCTTGACCTCAGGACTGTCCAATAGCCAACATGCATGGCTAAATGGAAAAAATTATTTCCTTAAATACAGTGATTGTGAAATGATTAACACTGATTATCTTGTCACAATGTCACCTGTCAAAGGCTGGTATATATTTCAGCCAGCAAGTTCACAGAGAGTTCCTGAATATGATGAATATGATTCCTTTTACCGAAAGTGGTAAAAGGAAGGGCAACTGCAGAACTGGCAACGGACTCATAGGCACCTAAGGCTCACTCATGTGCACCATTAGTCTGTTTTGTTTTTCTGAACCTTTTCTAAAAAAGAGGGGCTCTTGCAGCATGAAATGCAATAGAAATTACTGCTGGTTATGATTAATGTGTGAACCGCATGGCCTGTTGAATATGGGGTTGCTTAGCCACAGACCAGTCAAAGTGCTTATGCTCACCCATCTGTCAGTAAAAATGCCTAAAATTGCATCAGACCAGACCACGGACCCTTAACAGAAGGTGGCTTAAGCTGCTAATCACTATTTTATTTATATCATGAGGATGGTCAGGTCTGAGTTCGTCACATACCATAAGAAAGCTGTCAGAAACAGGCATATGCTTTTAGCTGTTGCTCTTAAGTTTCTGCTCAGAAACCTGTATATATATCCCCTACTGGGAATGGCCTCTTTCAGCAGCCTAATGTGCCCAGCCTAAACACAAAATTTGTTCAGGAATTGATTGAGGAACATGACAAAGAGTTCAAAGTGAGGTATGAGATTTATGTACACAGTATTAGGCAGGTGTCATGTGGCAAGTGTGTGCTATACTTTGCTACTTCTAACTTCAATAAACAAAACTAAAAACTTAAATAAATAAATAAACAAGCAAAAATGCATTGTGGTGCAGGATGTTGATTAAAAACTAAATAAAGCCTGTAAAAGGAAAGCTGTAAATATGGATACGCAGTACACATTGTCTTTTTATTTACCCACACATGCACAAGCCAGCAGCTGGTTCTGATGAGGCTGCATGCCAAATGGAGCACAGCTGGATGAGCCCAGGAAATTCCCTACAGCTCCAGATAAGTGTTCATCGTTTCAGGGCTTTCTAGTACATAAAACTCACCTTTTCCACCCAAAACAAGAGAATGGCCAAGGAAGAAGATGGGAAGCCTGGACTATGTAATAGTAAATACCAGGAGATTATGTTTGTCTCAGAATATTTCACTTCCAAGTAATTCATGGAAATTACTATTTTTTTAAGCACAATAAATTGAATTAAACTGTAAAATACAATTTCTAAAGAAAGCTGCATAATCAATAACTTAAAAAAATGTTTTAGTTCAATTTAATAACAGTTATAACTTTGAACTTATCCTTCACCTGTCCACTAGTGGATAAAATAAGCTCCTCAAAGAAAAGGAAAAAGGACAGCAACTGATTAAGTATTAAGTCTAAGCTATATCCAGCCCTGTTTCTCAACCCTGGTCTATGAAGCTCCCTGTCTTGCACATTTGACTAACCAGCTCAATAACAGCCCCGCAATGAGCTTAAGTGGGTTTTTTAAGGCAGGGAAAACCCTTCAACATGAAGGGCAGAATATATATTAATATACATATAACTCCCTTCGAAAGCATTGGAACTGTCCAATTCATTTGGTTTTGCATGGAACACCATCGACTTATTTCCTGGTTTTTATCTATCTACATAGGTTAACTTATGATTTGTCCACCCAATTATTGAAACAGCCCTTAATAACTATTTATCATTTAAAACCTTGGAATTTACCCATCAAGACAGTATTTCTAGTAAAGATGTATAGTACTGCATAGGCAATACGACTATATGGAATGTCCTGAAAAAGAAGGAAACAGACATTAAACAGGCTGGTCACAGAAAAAAAAGCTGAGGACAAACAAATTGTGAGAATTGTAAAGCAAATTCCCAAAACAAATCCCAAGTTAGTGAGATCATGAACAACCTCCAAAGGGCAGGGGAAGAGTTATTACAATCCACTGTTTGATGAAGCTAAGCACGCAGAAATATAAAGGCCATAGCACCAGATGCAATCATTAGCACTAAGAATGAGGGAAAAAAAGGAAAAAAAGAAAAAGAAAAAAGAAGAGATAAGCCACATGGTTTCCCAGACAAAGTTTGTGGGCTAATGAAAATGAGCTCAAGATTTCTACCCAACTGATGGAAAGATCAAAGTATGAAGAAACAAAGCATATACTCATGATATAAAACATACAAGCTCATTTGTAAAGCACAGTGGAGGTAGTATCAAGGCTTGAATTGATCTTTGTGATCTTTTTAATGCTCCATGAACCACTGTTTCACAATTTCAGAAACCCAGTAAATTCTCTCTTGGAATATGCCCACAAAGGGCAAAACATATTGCTGGAATAACATGATCATATATATTCAGTTTGTCAGCTGACCTTATTTTTTGCACGTATTTTACAGAACCTAGACCTGAACAATGGAAAAAACCTCATATCATACCTGCATAGTGCCCCCATAGACTTGTAGGCTCTGCATAATTGTTGCATCACTTCATCCACCTCTCTCCTAACCCTGATTTGCCCACCCCTCTGAAACAAGGTAAATCAGATCACAGGACCTTGCTCCGTTGATCCAGAGTTCAATGTTAATGCTATCTAGCAATTTAAAACTTATTTTCTTTGAAGAACATGGTTTACCTTTCTATCTGTTGGGTTTAACAAAGTAATGGACAGTTCCTACCCCAATTTTATTAGTTTCAGCAATCTCCTTACTTGTTGTCTTTGATTGATGCAGGTCAACCACCTGAACAGCCTAACACATTTTCACCACTATAGGACAGGATTTCCAAAATTGTTGTGTATAATATGCTTTGCCTTTCTTAAATGGCTGAAAACAGGAACCAAGTTCTTCAGTAGCAACATGGATCCTAACACGCTCAAATAACAATAAAGTCTCTGCTTCCCTCTAGTGGTCTGAAAAATGCATGTAATGGTTCTCCCAAGAAGTGCAGATGATGAGAGTAGAGTGTGCTTCAGAACAGAAATGTCATGTAGCTCCTAATCTTCTTCTTAGCCTTCTAGTGACTATGTAAATTTAAAACAACTATACTCATTTCACACAGTACACTATACAGAGTGTAGCCACCAGGCTTTTGACACATCACAATGGACTTAATAAACAATCATCTACACCCTCAGTTTAGGAATTTATATACCATTCATAAAGTACTTACGTTACAGTGTGTAACTCAACCTAAGCCAGTCACAAGACTGGAAATGTGTGAAAATACACATCACATCACTGGTTTGACTACAGACTACTTATCTACAAAAAGCTAAATCTGGCAAACTGTGTCAAAAACTTAAAGCCAGATGACATCAAGAGGCACTCAACGAAGCAGCATAGATGAAAACTCAAACTGAAGAAGGCTGCCTGTCATAACTAATGTGTTAAATGTGCACTGGTAAATTACAAAATGTTTCTGTCAAGCAACACAAACATGTAATAAGAAATAAGAAATATACTGAGAAATGATAAAATTATTTTGCTGTCTATAAATATAAGCAGTATATTTCACACAACTGTGTTCATTGTGTTGTTTTTCCAAATGCTTTACCTTCCTCCTCTACTTACTCTGATAGTATATAGTATTTAATAAGTATTGCTACACATATACATTTTTCCCCATTATTTGCTGAATTTAACATACTGGAAAAGGATCAAATGTGTCTTTGCAGTTGTTATGACATGTTATTGTCATTATTTTATATATTAATAATGCAAAAAAACAAAAAAAACATTGTCTCACCTATCTCTGGGCACATCCAAGGCAGTGTTGTAATCTGGAGGTCCTCCTGGTAACATGTTGAACAGTAGGTGATTCATCCCTTTGTCCCACCTAAAAACACATGGACAGTATGCATCAGCAAGAATAATTGAAACTTGCTTTTACAGGGGGAAAAAAAAGGAAAAAAAGGAAAAAATATCCCTAAAAATGTAAAGAATTTGTATGAATGGCAGCAGTTGCTTGCAATTAGTCAGGACAAATCATCTTCCAGTGTTCCTAAGACTGGTCATTAAGATGACTGTTCAACCTCATTCAGATTTATGAAAATACTGACTAAACCAAAACATTCATCAAATTAATGTTTTGATCACAGGTTTTCATGAAATATTAAAAGCAAACATTGCATGATGCAAAATGCTGCTGTTCATGTCAAATGATCACCTAAAATTAACTAGTTAGGATAAGCAACTTAAATAATAAATGGATGGATAAGTATTTGTCAATACATATTTTAGCTCTTTCTTTTTGTCTAGCCACTTTAGCTCTTCTAATAAACTATTTGTACATGTTTTATCCCAGATTTAAGTGAGTCAAATCAATTAAATTGGTGACTTTCTAGTGCACATAAGGAGAAACTGAGGCAGTGATGTAAACAGAATTATGAGATGCACCTGGGTAATATGGCTAAAGCCTGAGCAGTTTCCCGAATACGCAGGGAGTTCTGGTTCAGCACATCAATTGAAGGGACAAACAAGCATGCGCGTGTAACATCATCTGTGTAAAAGTCACTATCCGAGATAGCACTCAGCAGGTCATTGTACTCCCGGGAAAGGCCAGTACTGCTGATTGGCACTCCAACTTCATCCACAAACCGCTGGAGAGGGTAGATATATACCTGGACATATAGGTTTAATAAACAGCATCATTAAAAACAAGGAACAACAAAATAAAAACATCATGAAACATTAAAAAAGATCACTAATGCAAAATTCTAGGGAAGAAAATTCACTCAAAGTAGGTGTGACATATTTGCCCTCGTTTCACCTTAATTCGATTTTTAGGATTGTAGCCACATCGGTAGACATCAAAACATGTGTGCATACGACAGCTGAGATCCCCCCGCTCAGGAATAGGGCTGGACATGGGCAGTTTGACCAGTGGAGCATCTTGCACACTGCGACGGTCAAGAGTCCATTCTGAGGAGGACTCTATGGAGTGTGGCCAGAACTGAAACATTCCAGTCGCAATCAGCCCCAGCAACACCACAGAAAAGAGGGTGATGTAATAGATGCGGTGTTTGGTCTTCATGCGAGGTATCAGAGCAGGACCCCGAGAGGGGTACTTCACTGAGGCACACATAATGAGGCCAAACCCTGTAAAATAACAGAAGAAGTTAAAATACGGTTTGGAATTACACAAGACTTTACTAACCTGACAAACAAAGAATAAAATAAATGACAGGATAACACATTATAAATGATATACTAAAAAAATTCAACTAAATTTTTTTTTTTACAAAAGGGTGTCAAATCGGAATTTGGCTCTGCATGTCATGTTCTTCAAACCATTTATAAACATTTTTTTGCAGTGTAACATGGGGTATTACTAGGCAAAAAAAAAAGCAAATGACAGGCTATTTTGCTGCCATGAAAGGATGACAAGTTTGCAATAGTTTGTACAGCACAACAGGAAAGATCTCAGAACAATTCATGTTTTACACATTTTATCTTTCAGACTCACCTTAAAATGAATTCAATAATTTTCGCAGTCCAAACACAACTCATAAAGAGCATGTAAAGTAACAGGATCTTTTAATTAATTTATTAACAATAAAAGTCTAAATGTTTTAAGCATTCAGACACTTTTGTTTAGTCTTTGCCAATGAGCACTGATGCATTCCATAGCACCAAAATGAATTCATCATTAATAAAGCCTCAGTCCTGTCTATATCTATCATCACACATGATGGTATGTCAGAGTGAAAACCAATTGATGAGTCTGAAACTAGAAACAGATCTTGGGAATGATACAAACACATTTCTGCAGCATAAACAGTGGCAAGAGAGCTGTAGCCTCCATCATTTTCAAATGGATACCTGGCACCACCAACAGTCTTCCTAAATTTGTCCCACCCATACAAATTGAGTAATGGGGGACAAAGAGGCAAATTCAGACAGATAACCAACAACCCAGTGGTCACTATGAATGAGATCCAGAGTTCCTTTGTGAAGACATGAGAACCTTATAGAAAGACAATTATCAATGCAACCTCCTTCATCAATCAGGCCTTTATAGAAAGTTATTCCTCACTAAAATGAGCATGATAAACCAGACGGTGGTTTGAGAAATCACTCTCAGACTTTGAGAAGTAAAATCCTCTATCCAATTAAATAAATGTTTAACTATTTGGGCAAAATTTCAAGAAGATGAACAACTTTGTCCTTATAGTCAAAAACAGTGATGGCAACATTACACTGTGGAGATGTTTTTCTGCCCAACTAGGAGACTAGTCTGAACAGGGAAATGACGGATAGGAATCTGGACCAGAAACCAACAGAGCATCTCATTGGAGACCTGACAATAAAAAAATATATATAAATAATAAAACCAAAGCACCTTCTCACATTGCTCTATCATCCAGCTCTGGTGCCCATTGTAATCGGTATGGCTGGTGGATAGAAATCAGCATGACAGGTAACCGAGAACACTGACCAGCCTGCAGCTATGGAGCCCCATATGCATCAGGCTGCAATGCATTGTGTTCCGACACCAATGAGCACTGAACGAGTTATTGGATGGTACTAACCACTGCAAACTGTGAACTACCCACAAGATTGTCTGTTTTAAAGAAGATCTAGTTCTTGTCACAGTCGCAAAGATCTTTCATTTTTCCTGTTGCCATCACATCATCTTCAAGAACTGACAGGAACCCTGCTGCCGGATATATCCCATTCCTTGACAGGTGCCACTGTAACAAGATGATCAATGTTATTCACCAATCAGTATTTCCAACAATGTGACTGATGTGTAAAGGAGAGTGGGGAATTAAACAGCCTTTCACTATCAGGTTAAAGACGTGATAAGTCAGAAATGCCACCAAGACCCTCCAGTAAACAAATGGGACTGTAATCATGGGGTCATGTGGCAGACATATATAAACAGACATATAATAGTGGTCAGACAAGTATAATGATTTCACTAACATTTTTGTTTTAAATTAGCAGGGGTAGTATGCAATTCATGCTGTTGATGTAGAACTCACATTCAGGCTCACTATAGCAACAGATATGACAAAAATAATTTGAGATTATTGACACTAAAGTGTTATGTACAACGTTCTAAATAGTGTAGAAAAAGTTGCACTACTGCAGAAATTTCTAACGTTGGTTATTCGTTTGAGACACTGCCAATAAGAAACGTTCATTTAACAAACCCACAGGAGAAACTGTTTTTCCAGCAGAGGAGACACAGTAAACTCCCCTCATGTTAGCCATGTCTGAACAAGCTAACTTGCTAAATTCTGGCCAGTCAAGGACAGGAAGAAATTGAGAATGAAATGCTTGACTAATTACTTTATTCCGTTTTGGTATCTGTTGTTCCAAATAACTGCGAATAAAATAAGTTGATTTACTGCTGTGTGTTGGTTTAGCAAGCTAGTGCTATCCGTACATTTTTACTAGCGGCTAGCCAGCGAGTTAGCCGGCTAGCTTTCCACTACAAAAACTTACCTACCTTGGCTTCGTCCTGTGAATTCACCTTTAAAGAAGTTCGTCAAAAACTACTTCATAGCTGTCTGCTAATTTAAACGAATGGCTAGCTACACGTATTTTCTTCCACAATCCCATAAGCATCCCTTAAATGGGGATGTAAATAACAGCTGTTCACGAAAGACAGAAAATGTGCAAATATCTGTCCTCTGAACTGAGCGCCATCTACTGTATCGACCACTTACACCATCTCCATCCTCTAACATTTTACTCTCCCAGATGTTATTTAAATGTACATTCTTTAGACGATGAAAAAATAATTACTGAGCAATATATAAAAATGTGCTCTTTTTCAGATTGCTGCCGAAATAACACAAAAGTAGTTGGTGAGACTGGATTTTAGGAACTGAGGTGCTCTGATATCAACAGACAAATTTAAGGTTTGGTCACAGGAACCGTGTGGAACTCTCTGAGAGTCGTTCTTTTCCTTCATTATCCGGTGTCGACCAGAGGAGGGCGGGTTCCCTTCTTAAATCTGGCTTATCAAGGTTTCTTCCTCCAGTTTTAGGGAGTTTTGTCTCTGTCGCCCTCAGTTTACTCACTTGGGGCTCGGAGCCGGATTCTGTAAAGCTGCTTTGTGACAACAGTTGTAAAAAGCGCTTTATAAATAAAACTGACTTGACTGATCACTGCTCCCGCTTTAAATAGCTGCTCTCTGCTGCACGGTATGTATGGGTGAAATGCAGAGGTTGAATTTTGTTGTGGCTCACTGTGTGCCGTGCTGTGTTTCACAATGACAAAAAAGTCACATTAACTTTTTTTTACACAAGCTTTTTGGCCTCATATATATATATATATATATATATATAACACAAAAGTTATCTTCTGATCAAGTTTCTATTTACTTAGTACTTAAAAAAGGGGTTAGCAATGGTCTAATGGTAGGTTACTTGCCTACAGACCTATAGATCAAGAGGTCCTGTGTTCAAATCCCACCTCTAGCACTACCATTACTGGGTCTCTGAGCAAGACCCTTAACCCGGAGTTGCTTCAGGGGGGGACTGTCCCTGTAATTAGGACATGGAAGTCGCTCTGGATAAGAGCATCTGCTATATTTTGAAAATGTAAAATATTCATGTTGAGAAACATTCTTATACAATGATCTCCAAATAATCTCTGGTTATTTGCTTGAAAATGAGCTATTTTCAACTACAGATCCATTAAAGGTCCATAAAGAATACATATCAGTTACTCAAACTGCACAGGATATATAGGACTCACTAAGCAGCATTGATAGCTAAAAGTTTTCCCCAAAGAGGCCAATGGAAGAAATTCTGCAAAAGTGGGTCTTCAGGACAGTAGTGTGTTAAAAAAAAAATTGGATCAATTCCTGCAACAGATTTAAATAATTTAGTTCTGCTATTGAGGCATCCTGCCTGAAAGGATTGCTAAAAAAGTTTGGTTTAGCAAATAAAACACAGACTCAACAAGTACTAGATGTCAAAGAACATGACACACCTCTTTTAATCAAGACCAATGATGTGGACAAGCAGTGTCATTTCTTTTCAGAATGAAGAATGAAACTGAATTTTCATTTTAATACCATTCAAAGTAATGAACTGATACTATAGATACTAGTACAAATGCATAAAGGGATAAAATCACATATAATATGCACTATTCCAATAAAGATCACGTTACAATACATAAGGTGATGGCGTCTTAGAGAAGGTGCATACATTCACATGCATGCACACACACCTGCGCACATACACACACACACACACACACACACACACACACACACATTTTAGTATGGCTCGAATGTGGCTTGAGAAGATAAAGTATGTACACTATTTCTGTACAAATGAATTGTCGTCTATAAATACATGTCCAAATATCAGTGCAAGTTGTCCCCTCCATTTAGGATAAAGGGCTGCAAAAGGATGCTGTTGCCAGACTGAAATTTTCATAGTTTCTGTTGTTTGTAATGTTATCCATTCTATGATCCAGTACTTCAAAGTTCCAGCTGTGAAGTACAATTTGGTCACGGTTTGCAAATCCAACTCAAAAAACATAGAGATGACATATATACAGTTGTTATATCATCTTTTCATCAGCCGTTTCCCTTCTTCTGTTTCGTTTCTTTGATAATGATTCTTTTTACAGTATGAATGAACTATTGGATCCCTCTGAACAAACACATGGCAAACACCATTGCGAAGAGCTGAGGAGAAAGAAAAGAAAACAAAGGAATTAGGATTAAAGGCTACAGTAAGAATGTCATGATGATTCCACAATTTAGTAATTTGAAATTTGACTAAATTGTACCAAATAACGAACAATTATTTGCAACAATGGGTAATTTGCACATTATTTGCACACACACACACACACACACACACACACACACACACACACACACACACACACACACACAGTACGATGCAAAAGTTTTAGGCAGGTGTGAAAATGCTGTAAACAAAGAATGCTTTTCAGAAATGGAAGTGTTAATCAGTTATTTCCATCAATCAACAAAATGCAGTGAATGAACAAAAGAGAAATCTAAATCAAATCAATATTTGATGTTACTACCTTTTGCCTTCAAAACAGCATCAATTCTTCTTGAAGGAACTCCGCTGGTAGGTTGTTCCAAACATGACTGTGTTTCAACCTACGTGTGACATTGGTTGATCATACACCGAATATAATCCTACAAAATCCCTGACTTTGAGCAAGTGTACCTATAAGAATTGATGCTGGTTTGAAGTCATGAAGGCAAAAAGATAGTAACACCCAATATTGATTTGATTTAGATTTTTCTTTTGTTCGCTCACTTTGCATTTTGTAAACTGATAAAAAATAAACAATCATTATTTATATTTCTGAAAGCATTCTTTGTTTACAGCATTTTTTTTCACACCT
The DNA here is from genome assembly GCA_017165825.1 of Hepsetus odoe. Classification (NCBI taxonomy): domain Eukaryota; kingdom Metazoa; phylum Chordata; class Actinopteri; order Characiformes; family Hepsetidae; genus Hepsetus; species Hepsetus odoe. Next base: position 9,056,275 of record CM029380.1, on the reverse strand, counting down.
GCCTAAAACTTTTGCACAGTACTGTATATTATATATATATATATATATACACACACACACACACATACACATATATGTATGTGTATATGTATATGTATGTGTGTATATACATACATGCATGGAGAAATGTTACAGATGACGTGTTTAAACAGCTCTCTCCTTTAAAACGCCTCCCCCATTTAATTTGTCACGGTCTGTCTGGTTTTATGGCTTTAATGCCAGTGCTACTTTTGGTTTGTCCACTAGGTGGCAAAATAGAACAACGGTAACAGTTCAATCAGTAGGTTTCCACACAACGTGTAAACAAGTTTATAGTTTGTTCATGAGCAAGAAAATCAAAATTGTGACCTTACTTCAATTGTCAGCACTACAATAGCTAGAGCTCCAGCCATATAGATGTAGGTCTCAAAGTAGTCCACCACTGCTGAATAACAACCCTGTTGCAAAAGAGTAAATATTAGTGTCACAAAGAAACCAGAGTGGCTTCATCCACCACAGAATACTCTTTCTCTGGCAAACCTTTCCAAAATGATCTCATTCTCTGTGTCTATCACACACAGTTCTAACTGGTAATAACATAACAAAAAACTAATCATAACATTACATTGCTTGTTTATTATTATTATATATATTATTATTGTTGTATATTATTATATATTATTATTATTATTATCACTGTATTGTATATTATTATTAATTATTATTATTACTACTACTACTTTTTTTATTACTACATTTATATTCATATTTTGCTACTTGTTATTTATATGTATAATTCATTCAAAACTTATTACCGTGTATATTACTCTTGTATATATATATTAGATATATATAGATAATTTATTATTTAGTTATAGCTCCTCTACTTTTCTCCTGTACTTGTTCCTGTTCCTCTTTCTCTATATCTTTATATATTTTTTCTTTTCTTGCTGTACACCTGTCTTTTTTATAAGAGCCCTGTAATGCCCAAATTTCCCATTCGTGGGATAATAAAAGATCACTCTACTCTACTTATATAAAAAAAAAAAAAAAAAAAAAAAAAACCTTGTTGCTTAGTGACTTTCTGAAATAACATCAGAACAGACCATATTTCACATTTGTGTTTGTCAACAGAAAAATAGGTATTTTATTCTGATTTAAATACAATTAAAAGCTATTGTGTTGTGTGTACCCCTTTTTTTTTTGAACAAACATCCTCAATATTTTTGCTACATTTTTTGGACATACAGTACTGTGCAAATGTTTTAGGCAGGTGTGAAAAAATGCTGTAATCAAAGAATGCTTTCAGAAATATAAATAATGATTGTTTCTTTATCAGTTTACAAAATGCAAAGTGAGTGAACAAAAGAAAAATCTAAATCAAATCAATATTTGGTGTTACTACCTTTTGCCTTCAAACCAGCATCAATTCTTATAGGTACACTTGCACAAAGTCAGGGATTTTGTAGGATTATAGTCGGTGCATGATCAACCAATTTTACCAGACAGGTGCTAATGATCATCATCATCATCACACGTAGGTTGAAACAGTCATGTTTGGAACAACCTACCTGCCGAGTTCCTTCAAAAATTGTGTGCAAGTGTAGCTAGAAGAATTGATGCTGTTTTGAAGGCAAAGGGTGGTCACACCAAATATTGATTTGATTTAGATTTCTCTTTTGTTCATTCACTGCATTTTGTTGATTGATGAAAATAAATGATTAACACTTCCATTTTTGAAAACATTCTTTGTTTACAGCATTTTTTCACACCTGACTAAAACTTTTGCACAGTACTGTACATTTCTCTTGCAAATCAATGCAACATAATGCCAATCTAATGTAAATGCAATTCAGTGTGCAACTCACTGTAATTAAAAATGTAATGACAATTACACTTGATAGCATAGCAAAACAAGTCAATACGGTCTATTTGCATTTACCATTTATTTTCTCTGTTCATTTATGGACGAATGTGTTCACCTATGCATATTCATTTGTAACAGTTGCCAGTGGTGCCTGCTAACCTTGCGGATGGGAATGATGCTCCTGAAACACTCCTCTTTGTTCCTCTGGCAACAGACCTCAGGCACCTCTCTGCTGGGATTGAGACGTCTGAAGAGGCTCTGCTGATCAAAGTCCTCAACACTGTTCACCCCACAACATTCAAACTACAGGGTGATCAATAAAGGAACACAATCATCAGCACTAAAGTAATCTGTTGGCAGCACAAGTTGCAGAATGTAAATAGCACACGTAACAGTTATCATACAGTTGTCATGATGGTATTCCAAGTGGCGGTGAAGACATCAGTGCTGTTGCTGCCTTGGTAATATGCTTTCAACTCCTTTGTGAAGTAATCTCTGGTGAGCTTTTGATATACAAGAAGACATAATCAGTAAGGAATAAGGTTTACTGCAATGGAACCATATTAAAAACAGACAGCACTCACATGTTCCCGAAATATGAAGGCCAAAATGGCAGCAGCCAGCTCTGCTAGGAATATGAGGAGGATAAGCAGGAAAAACTGCAAAATGTAAAAATGTAAACCACATTCATTTAGATACAACAGAAGTATCTTTATGTATCATAACTTCCATCCTCTGTACTACCAGAAATTATATGTATTAGAAATGTACTCACAAACAGTAGTAGACACTTATTTTCCCGTATTGCTCCACAACAGCCCAGGAAGCCCAGCAGAAAAAGCATGCCACCCATAGCCAGGATCACATATACACCAGTGAAGAGCAAAGGGTTTGCCGCTACAATCTCCCTGAAGCCTGTGGGGTCCACCAGCACCCAAATACCAACACCAAGCAGAAAAGCACCACCAAGCTGTGGGAGGAAAAAAATTATGAAAAACATAGCTAATCAACATTTTCAAAAAGACTGAAAGAGTGCAGGGAGATCCAGTGAATTTAACTTTTCACACTATTAAAAAAAAAAAACACACAACATATCTAATTGGGATTGTTTCCAGAGAAAAAAATAAATACATAAAAAGGCATACACACTACAAATTACACATAATAAACAAATATATAGTGCTTGGTGGTACTGAACTACACACACACACACACACACACACATACATACATACATACATATACATATATATATATATTATATATATATATATATATATATATAAAAAACCCACATACATACACAGAATTAGTTCAGTATTTTAGGCATGCAAGGCAATGGGGAAGCTGCTTGTTGAGATCTATCTTACTGCCTTCTTCTCCAGTCTTATAGCTCTCTCATTGGATATTGCATAAGATCATGAAAGTCAAAATTTCTTTTTCTTTGGCTGGCCCCTGATGACTCAGGAGCTAGACAAGACGGCTTAAATTTGCTATAATTTGCTATATTTAAGCAAGTGTAGCATCTTTATTAATCCATATCCCCCCCCAAAAATACTTAACATTTGCTAGAACTGCTAAATGTATACAGCTGTTAGGTAAGCTAAAGAAAGAAGGAGGCAGTAGGAAAGACAACAGGAGTATTTGCAGAAGGTCAGCCAACTATGACACATAATTAGCAAAGATGTCCTGGCTAGAAGTTGCTTTCTCTTAGTTAGAAACCTCATATTTGTGGCCACATTTAAGCTTCATCTGATAGTAACTAAAGAATACTGTAATAAGCTTTTCATAAGAGACAGGTATACAAATAAGAGTATTCAATTGTTGACAAAAAGAAAGCTAACAAACTGATATTTGTTGGATCAATATTCTTTCAAAATGCAACACATCACAGAGCAGCACTGGTGTTTTAATGACATAAATCAAACCTCTAAATTAACAAAAAAAATGTACTATAACATAACGTCTGGACTAGAACCCATAAGAGCTTTTATCAAGAGACCTAAAAATGGTTGTCTACTGATGCTCCAGATCTAAAATGTTTGACTATATTTATTCTGTCAAAAAAGGAGAAACAAAAAATGTGTGCCAGGTTTGTGGGATTATTCCCAAGGATGCCAGAAATGGTGCAGATGTAGCTAAAGGTACTACTCACCAATGTTAATTTCTTTGATCACATGGATTTGTGTTTTATCAGACTATAACTGCCTGCACACTGGAAGGAACAGCTGAAACATCCCTGACTGGGCCATTCAGCTAAACAGAATAACCTTTACAGTTTTACTGTTTAGCTAAATAGTGTGTGTGTGTGTGTGTGTGTGTGTGTGTGTGTGTGTGTGTATGTGTATATAAAGAGAGAGAGAGACCGCTGTATTAACTATTCACACTTTATAGTGTAAAGTACAGTGGCAAAGGGAACTTCAAAAGGTTCCAACAATTCTTCCTCTGAGCACGGGAAGCAATGTGGTCTCTGGCACAAGATGAATGTGCTTCCTCACACTATAGTTTTAAAGTTGATTAAAGGTGGCAAAATGGATTGTTCTGGGGAGTCTTTTGAACCACATATGGTTTTAGGAAAACAAGACCTGCTGGCCACATAAAAGCCCAGAAACCATCCATTAAACATGCTTAGGAAAACAGGAAGTGAAAAACATTCAAACATGATTCCAAATCGGAGTCATATTGTGACTATACCAATTTGTCTGCTGTACTGTCCCTGAAAGACAAATATACCAAGAACGAAAAACAACAACAAAAGAGATCACGAAGTGATTAAAGCTAAGGTCACTTTATTGTTTAGATAAATGAGCTAAAAATCATTAAAATAAAGATGTACTCACAAATATAAAGAAATTGAAGATGAACATGAGATACTTGATACAGCTGAGGCAGTCCCCCTCCATGGCTGTGCCTCTTGCAGAAGCCTCCCCTTGCCCCTGAGGACACACAATAATAGAGTTGTCATTGTCTGAGATGCAGGGAGATACTCACTCTATTTGAAAAGTGGGGATGGGTCTCTGCATGTGCTGGGTGAAAAGTGAGAGCTTTGTGCTCTTAACTTAATTAAAATGAATGAAATCATTTTGTGTCTTCCGTACTAAAAAATGCATGCATTTGCATCGGAACAGATGCACTCTGTTTTGGGGGGGGGGGGGTGTAGGAGGAGGGAGGGAGAGAAAAAGATCAGATTTTTAAATGCATCACTGACAGCTTGGGCATTCATTTCCACTAGAAATGCTTTATATAATTGAAATCACCAACAAACATTCTGAAAAACAATTTTCATATGAACTAGAACCTCAGAAATAAAAGCACCAGAACATTAAACCTTACACTGAAACATGGCTTGATTATGCATTTAAATATGGGCAAGTATTGAAAGTATTGAGTGGGAGTGTCCTAGTGGCAGAAAAACACCATCAGGACTGTCGGAACACATTTGGTCCTATTCACACCAGGAGCAGGACTCACCAGACTAAATAAACATGTCCTACCACCTCCTCAGACCACATGCTGCATGTTATAGCCTGCCTATGTGATCCTCTAAGAGCCTCTAATGAATCTGAACTCTGCTTTAATAATTCTTTTTTAATAATGCACCAAGCCTACAAGAACCATCTTACAATCATCCATGAAACTGTAAACAAACAAAGTCCTCTGTATCTGCTGATTTATTGTAAGTTGCGTCTTCATTCTGCCATTCAAAATTGTTTTTTTTTTTTTCAGTTGCCAACTCCCCCACCCCCCACCAAAAAAAAAAAAGCATTTGCTTAATGCATTTTTTGAAAGGGGCCATTTATATTAATAAGATAAGGGGTAGGTAGGCCTTTTGTGAATAGATGTCCCTAGCTGACAATGCACTCTGGATAATTAAAGGCTATTACGGGAATTTGGGTTAATGAGTAGACTGTTCATTAAAACACTGGGCCCTTGGTTTACCTCCAGTCAGTAGTGTAATGCTCTTGCTCCATAATAAGATGATCATTGGGCCAAACTGGTGCCTAGTGCACATAATGTCGGCATGACTCCAACTTCACTCTGCATGCAGTCAGTGCATGGTGACTTACAGCAGTCAGTTAGTCCCCAAGGGTTGCCTGCAAAAATAGCCCTGAGCAGCTGGAAGATTTCACGGCTCCCTACAGTAGACAGCTGTGAATAATTTGAAATCCCTTCAAATAGGCATTTCAGGCATAATTTAATAATCCTTTCTATCAGCTTTTCTAATAGCAATTTCCTGGGAACCCCAGGTAAGTACTGCAAATAGCAGGATAGAAAGGAGCTCTGAGGAACCATAGTAAGATGTAGTCATGACTTTCAGACTAAAATTCTCCACATTCACAGAGCAGTAATTAAATACAGTATCTCACAAAAGTGAGTACACCCTGCACATTTTTGTAAATATTTTATCAATGAAGATATGACACTTACAATGCAAAAGTGGTTAGTGTACAGCTTGTATAACAGGGTAAATTAGCTGTCCCCTCAAAATAACTCAACACACAGTCATTAATGTCTAAACCACTGACAACAAGTGAGTACACCCCATGTGAAAAATGTTCACATTGTGCCCAGTGTTAATATTTTGTGTGGCCACCATTATATTCCAGCACTGCCTTAACTCCCGTGGGCATGGAATTCACTAGAGCTTCACAGGTTGCTACTGGAATCTTCTTCCACTCCTCCATGACGGCATCACAGAGCTGGTGGATATTAAAGACCTTGCATTCCTCCACCTTCTGTTTGAGGATGCCCCACAGATCATCAATAGGGTTTAGGTCCAGAGACATGCTTGGCCAGTCCAGCACCTTTACCCTCATTCTCTTTAGCAAAGCAGTGGTTGTCTTGGAGGTGTGTTTGGAGTCATTATGTTGGAATACTGCTCATGGGCATCATGCTCTGCTTCAGTATGTCACAGTACAAGTTGGCATTCATGGTTCCCTCAATGAACTGTAGCTCCCAAGTGCCAGCAGCATTCATGCAGCTCCAAACCATGAAACTCTCGCCACCATGCTTGACTGTAAGTAAGACGCACTTGTCTTTGTACTCCTCACCTGGTTGCTGCCACACACACACACACACACACACACGACACCATCTAAACCAAATAAGTTCATTTTTGTCTCATCAGAGCACAGGACATGGTTCCAGTAATCCATGTCCTTAATCTGCTTGTCTTCAGCAAACTGTTTGCGGGCTTTCTTGCGCATCATCTTTAGAAGAGGCTTCCTTCTGAGATGACAGCCACGCAGACCAATTTGATGCGGTGTGCAGTGTATGGTCTGAGCACTGACAGGCTGACCCCCCCCCACCCCTTCAACCTCTGTAACAATGCTGGCAGCACTCATACGTCTATTGTCAAAAGACAACCTCTGGATATGACGCTGGGCAAGTGCACTCAACTTCTTTGGTCGACCATTGCGAGGCCTGTTCTGAGTGGAACCTGTCAGGTTCAACCACTGTATAGTCTTGGCAACTGTGCGCCAGCTTAGTTTCAGGGTGTTGGCAATCTTCTTATAGCCTAGGCCATCTTTATGTAGAGCAAAAATCTTTTTTTCAGATCCTCAGAGAGTTCTTTGCCATAAGGTGTCATGTTGAACTTCCAGTGACCAGTATGAGAGAGTGTGAGAGCGATAATACCAAATTTAACACTCCCCATTCATACCTGAGACCTTGTAACACTAATGAGTCACATGATACCAGGGAGGGAAAATGGCTTATTGGGCACAATGTGGACATTTTTCACATAGGAATGTTATTATGACATTAATGGCTGCGTGTTGAGTTGTTTTTGAGGGGACAGCAAATTTACAGTTATACAAGCTGTACACTGACCACTTTGCATTCCATCAAAGGGTCATATCTTCAGTGTTGTCCCATGAAAAGATTTAATAAAATATTTACAAAAATGTGAGGGGCATACTCACTTTTGAGAGATACTGTAAATAGCTATGGGTTTGGAATTCAGTACCCACATTGAACCCCTTTGAGTACCCACATAATGGGATTGTCATGACATGTAAGCTGAAATATGATTCTATTGCTTTTTTTAAAGATTTGTTTTATGCCAAGTATTGTGATTTGTCAAATTTCCCTTCAATATTTCTATTAAATCAGCAGAGGCCTAGTGGTTAGGGAGTTGGCCCCACATCGAAAGATTGTGGGTTCGATTCCCTCACAAGTAGGTTGCCCTGAGGTACCCCTGAGCAAGGTACCATCCCCGTCACTGCTCCCCGGGCAGCTTTCAATAGCTGCCCACTGCTGCACGGTGTATGTGTGCATGGGTTAAAAGCAGAGGTCCAATTTCGTTGTGGTTCACGCTTGCTGTGCTGTGACCTCGCAATGATAAGGGTTGTCACTTTCACTTAAAGCAATAATGAATAGTGAAATAGGCAAGGCAACTTCGGAAACCAACACTACTACTGTTTTGGTCATTTTTTGAGGGGCTCAGAATGACCAAGTTGGTAAGGAGAATTTAGTACTAACTGAAAATTACAACATTCCTCTTACCTTTGTTAGGTCTGATGCCACTTGTGACATGATGAGGCCTTTTAGAGATCCAAATTCATCACATCCCAAAGCAGCAGCAGCAGCAGCGATAGGTTGCCCTGAGGTACCCTTGAGCAAGGTACCAAAGTGACGTCCCCGTCACTGCTCCCCGGGCGCTTTCAATAGCTGCCCACTGGTGCACGGGTTTGAGTGTGCATGGGTTAAATGCAGAGGTCCAATTTCGTTGTGGTTCATGTGTGCTGTGCCGTGACCTTGCAATGACAAGGGTTGTCACTTTCACTTTACAGCAAGGCTAAAGAGCATTCAAATTTTTCAGTTCCACCTTGAATTGTGCAGCTTGACATCCCGGTACCTCTACATCCCTGTAAATGCTGCCACATTTCAAGTTGAAAAGAATTTGAATGTCTGCTCTACTCATCTTTCAGAGCAGCCTTATTGTAATTATCAAATTTAAATAGCCTTTTGGAGCTACATCTGCACAATGGTTTTCTTGGGTTGGCTGAGATAATGACTTTGTTGTGTGAAATCTTTTTGTTCAGTGTTTGACAAGTATGAATGTTTATTTGTGTGAATGTGAAATTAAAATGTTAGCATATTTAGTCAATCAATGCCCACCTGAATAAGAGGACACACAAACACACCAAAAAAAAAACAAAAAAAAAAACAAAAAACGCTACACTGGCATAAAAAAACTGAACACTGGCTGTAGATTTTGCTGCATCACACCCAGACAGTAGACACTCACTGACTGCAGCAGACAGTCAGTTCATCAGGTCCTATATCCTCCCAACAGGCTTAAAATACATTAATATATTGATAACAGTCCTACTTACATAACTAGCCTCTGGACGTAACTCAATGACAGAGGACATATATAATAGACACCGAGTCATAAAATACTTTAATCCACAATTTATAGGTTTACAACCAATCTTAAATCTCCCTGTTAGGCTCTACATCACTATACCCATGCAATTTGCTTTTGCTTAGTTCTGCTCGTGGAAATCTACATTGAGACATCCAAAATAACCCTCCCAATCAAAGCTCTAAATATACTAATTTCACTCCAAAGGGAAAAAAAAAAAAAAAAAACCAAGTAAATGCCTGAACACTGGTGAAATGGCAGAACCTTACTATGTTTAGTTATGCTTCGAGGAACCTCATGAACCTGAAAAAGACTCTTCACTGCTTGATAAGCAAAACAAGTAGTGAGGAACCAATAAAGATGACTGAGCTTAAGTTTCTGCATGCAGCTCTGCTCCAAGGCCTCAGCCAATCACATGCTGATTCTTCCCAAATAAATCAACCTGTCACAGCTGCCTGGGGGAAGTACAGCATGCGGAAGTTTTTCCCCCATATCTCTTGCAAAACAGTGGACTTAGATAGCCCCATCCATCAAGAATGAAGTCAAATAGTACAGCCCAGAAAGAGGAAACACATACAAACTTGTTCATCAACCTTGGGTTCTATGTATATATTTTGTTTAAGAGCATTAAGAGGATGTTACTCTTCAAACCACCTTAGCAAATTTAATTTACTTAACCAGTTTGATAAGGGTCTTGAAATGCATAATGCCTCAGTAAAATTATAGTAGAATATCTGTCAGGTCAATGTGTTTCAGTTTTAAACTTGGTAGAATCACTTAGGTTGATTGCCTGTGGCCTGCTCACTTGCAGTACCAGTTCTGATGAGCAAACATTTTTCTTATGACCTCAGCCCATCAAAAACTGCATTATTCCTTTGAAAATGCATAATTTATATGCATATGCGGGGGGATGTGACTACGAAAATACAGCTTACACACAGGCATTTATTAAATGAAAGTAATATCGCATATGATTCCAGCATTTCACTGTGTTATATTCCAGATGTCATGATTTAACTTTTAGTCATGCTCTAGTTGCTATGAGAGCATTCAAAGCCCTGGCAGCAAGTTGCTGATTTCAGAGGAATACATCCTCCCCTTGTCTAGGGTCTGCTGAATTGCTTTACATCAAAGACTAGGTCTGATCCTTGGGAAGTTCTTACATATAATCACCATTTCTAATATCAGGCTGAAAAAAACTTTCCTGAGAATCGTAACAGTCTACTTCAGACATGCTAAGAATAAAAATACTTGGAATAAACATTGGCCTCACTCAGTTTTTACAATTTGGTGTTTTTGGATGAATTTAAACAAGGATTCTTCAAAAGGGATGCACACAGATCCAGTTGCATACACTCACCACAAAATACATCAATGCTGACAGTGCTGAAGAGAATCTGTGTGAATCATGTCATGAGGTGAATGACACTTTTCTAGCTGAGCCAATAAAGTCAAGATACAGTTATTGAAATGTCTTCCCACCTACTGAATGTTCCTCTCAATGCTTTAGATGCAGCACCATCTGAGCCTGTTCTGCCAGCTCACTACAGATTTTGCCACTACTTTCTTTGATGACGAGCAATTCCACTTTAGTCTCTTCTCCCAGTAGAGCACCATGAATAATAAACTTTCTGTATACATTTTGTATTTCATTTTAAAAAACATTTTATATCTGTAATATGCAAAATAATAAATACACTTGTGGAAACTGAAGGCTCCTTTTAGGACTGCACTGTTCATTTCTGAGGCCAAAATTACAGAGTGGCAGACCACTAGCTTCCTGCCTGAGGTTAGCTGAATGCTAAGTAGGCAAATAATGTGAAAGATCAGGGGCTTTTTTTTTTAAAGAGAAGCCCTAAAGGGACAGACACTTCAACTATACTCTCATCCTCTATTGCCTCAGTCCTTCAACTGCATCCTTTGCATTTGAACTCCTCCTGGGCAAAAATCTATCAGTAAATAAGAGTTTCCTGTACAAGTCATTTAGGTGGCAAAAAAAACTTAGTCACATTTGACTTAAATTGTGCAGTTCTGATAAAAATACTTTTCATACGCTAATATATACAGGCTTATGAATCCACATTAGAGTGTTCCTTTATTAATTATTTTAATTGAAAGCTTCTATAAGGCTAAGTATAACTTGTGCATGTCATTCTCTGAGACATTCTGATCACCAAACAGTGCTGCTGTTTATGACTTCTCTAGCTTTGAAGTTTATTCTAGGGACTACATGCCTCTGCATTCTAGGGAAAACACTGCTGTGGAAGCAGGGTCTTAGATACTTAAGCATCATCTCCTAAGTATCTTGTGTCGGCACCCCATTCTACCACAAAGAGACACTAACCATTGGAGTAAGAATGAATCAATAAGCAGCACTGGCTGACAATCAATGTTTGATTAATCGCTTGCTGCACTGAGAAATTCTTAAGGCATTCTTCTGCCACTCTTCTGATGCCACTCTTCTGATGAGTCTTCTGGGCACAGTCACTTCACAGCAGACACAACAGAAAAAAGGATTAATAGTTTTGTTTAGGGAAATGTGTACTGGTCCATAAAAAGAAAAGTAAAATTAGAGCCCTTCCAACGATATTATTGAACATCCCATCCATTTTCATATATTACATAAACAACAAACATCCAAAGATTACTGACTAACAAAAAATAAATAAATAAAAATGACTAATAAATAGTCTGGTATTGCTTCTGTGCATTATTTCTAAGCATGGGAGGTGATTTTGGGGAGAAATACCACTCAACCAGCCCAACAATATAATTTTAATTGCAGCTTTACTTGGGTGATGGGTTCTAGTAGTAGGGATAATTACCTTACTTATCATACTTAAATTACATAAACTACTTTAAATAATAGGAGGTTAGATTAACCAAATGTGACATATTTTGTAACATCTTGTTAATTCAATAGCACTTTAATGATTTAATATCATTAAATCTCCAAAATCCAAATAAGTATTATGTCCCATTTTCACTTCTGAATTACCCGAAAACCCTTGCTGTAACAGGGAAAGGCAAAGCTGATATCCCTAAAACAGAACAAGCATTAACAGCATGACTTGGGCGTTCTTGTTATTTTCCCAGGCGTAATTATTTTGAAAGTGGAAGGAGGTTGTTACTCTTGGACAAGATTGTTCTTTGGAGTGGTGTCTGAGAGCCAGCATATCTACTATAAATGAGTGATGGACACCATGCTGAGCAGTTCCTCTTGCCAGAGGATAGTGGTCATATTTTGGAGGGGGCCAAAGCTAAGTGATACAAGCTTGCTTGGAAGGAGAGATTCAATGTCTTGGCAACAAGTTGAAAACACAGAGAGGTTTTGAATTTTAGGGTGTGAGCAAAACAGACCAAAGCTGAGGAAGCTTCAAGCTTGTCTTCAAATTAATGAAAAAAAAAAAAAAAAAAAAAAAAAAAATCAGAGGTTACATTCATGAAGCTGTTCATAAACTGTCTGGTCACAAAATCACCAGGAAGCTGCCCATACAGCAGCAATTCTTCTGTGAAACTTCAAGTGTCGGTCATTAGGCAGAAACCAAGAGCATTTATAAACAGCCCAAATGCATTTGGCCAAGAACAATTTATTGTGAGAAGCCCACTGCATAGTGCTAAACATCTGTCAGCGTTCTTTTGTGACTTAGACAGGCAGCAATAACTAACTAGGACCTTAGGAAAAAAGAACTCAATAGTCCAAACAAGATCCCAGCTGGTAAGTGATGGCCATTGGAAGGAGGGTGGGTGACAAGTTTTATGCTGTACTTGCACCAATTCAAGACTAATAATTAAATTAGTTCAGTTCTAAGTGCCAAGTCAACTTTAAGATTGCTTTCAATGTAGAGTTTTACACAACAAATAAGCATGCACTCTTAAATAGGAACATACACACAAAAGGATACAGTTATTAAAACATTATACATTATTATTATTGATAGTTATTAGTAAGCTTGCATTAATATAAATCTGATTAAATATTGCAAAGGCAACCTGAGGCAGAATAAATCAATTTGCAGAATAAAAGCATCCATACACAAACATTAAAAAAAAAAAAAAGAAGATTTTGTAAGTATGTTTACTTAATGTGAGCAGCAGTGTTTACATATTCTTGCACATATTAAATTTTTTTTTTATCACTTCAGAATGTGCTCGTATGAAACACCACTATTTATCTATAGCAGAAAATACATCACTTATTAAACAGTGCATTTTTCCTTTTTCAATTTTAGATGAAACTTCAAAATGTTTAGAGGCAAACTAACTGGTCCTAGGGTTGTTTGGCTAGGGAAAATTAAGGATATTCTGAAAGCATTTTTCTTTTATGCTGTCAATAAGGTAAAAGAAGCATCAGGAACAGCAGTATGGATTTCCCTAAGAAATGGCACGAGAGAGATGGAGTGAATTATCCAATGAGCATAACAATGATCAATTAATTTGTACAGCTAAAATCAGTAAGAGCATGCCTTGCTATGAATGTTAACATGTTTGTAAAAGTGGGGATAAAAGACAAAATTGTTACTCTGAGATGCAGAGAGTTAAAAATGAGCCAACAGATGTAACTATTATTTTCATTATTCACTATTCATAAAAGGTAATTATTCAAAGTATTTAAAATTATTCACCATACCATATGTACCTGTAAATGTCTCTCCCTCTAAGCTGCTGGTACAGATGATGTTTCCCAGTCCTTCACCACCTCTGTGTAGCTGTGAATAAGGCCAGAGCAGATATTGTTATGTAGCTACAACACACCAAGTCATACACCTTTGGCATGTAATCTTGTGCTGTACACACTAGCCCTGTGCAAAAAAGCAATATTATTGAATTGCAGTAATGACAAGTAATCCAATGGCATTGTTTCATAAATTATTTTTACCAATGTGGTGAAAATTGTTAATGAGATCTTCACTATTGAAAAAGAGAATTAATAATACTTTGAACATTAAAAACCTGTATATACAGTAAATGTTCTATATTTAAATTCTTCACACTTCTAATTTTAAGTTCTTTAGGGGACCAAAATCAAAACTTAAAATCAAATTTAAATAGGGGAATTAAACAGAACATTGCACGTACATTGTTTTATTAATTTGAGCTGCTAAAACAAATATAAAAGTTTATATTAAATATACAACATTTGCTCTAGCCATGGAGGTAGCTAACTGATTGCACAATCATATGTATCTGTCTATGTAACTGTGTAAGGGCAGCTTAAGAACATTTGGTAAGTAGCTCAGAGCCTCAAATGTCAGGAAACTATTGCTTCATAGTTATGAAACAAATTTGTGAAGTTACAGACAAAAAGACTATGTATAGTTTATAGGCTTCATATGAATTACAATGCATAAACATAATTGTTTTACATTTAATTCATACATACACTCTGGACAGTTTTAAGTTTTTGCTAGAGCTAGATCTCAGCACCCACAGACCACCAAAAACAGCTTATTAGCCAGGGCTGAGTATCATATAGGGCACATTGCTAAAGGCCCAAAACGTTCAACTGTTTCCATGGAAACAAACAGAGGAAAATGAAGGACCAATAAAATGCTGCATGCTGTTCAATGTGGGGAGCACAGCAGAGCAGATCAAAGAGCAGAACAATGAAATGTTCAGCAGAGCCAGACTGGAGATGTGAAAAGGCCAGGGCATCATGGATCAAAGGAGAGGGACAGCACTACTGAACGTGATCTTTTTGCGTGATTACGCAGTAGTCTAAATGAATATGGGTAAAGGCCTACCAAAGCAGGAAGGGTGTGCAATGAGAATTCCCTACTACTCATTTTAGAATTTCCTTTCATTCATAATCAGTCTGAAAGCAGCACCTATCAACACATCCTCATAATCCAGTGGGCTGTAAGATCCTTGGAAGGAACTGGTCACTATGTTTATGAGCAAGGATGTTGAACTTAACCTGTAGCAGTGCTAAAATTTAGCCTTGAGTGTCACCACAGCTGTCCTGCTGCAGACTGACACATCCTGCAAGAGGAAGCCCTGTACTATAATGTCACTACAAAATGAGCAATGATTTCCAAAACCCATAATCTCCAAGCAGATGGTTCAGTGATAGCATGACATAACTCCCTGTAATAGTGATGTGGCAGTGGTCTACTGGTAGGGTGCTTGCCTATGGACCTATGGCTCAGGAGGTTCCAAAATCAAATCCCACTTCTAGCACTACCACCACTGGGTCCCTGAGCAAGACCCTTAACCCTGAATTGCTCCAGGGGGACTGTCCCTGTAATTAGCACATGGAAGTTGCTCTAGACAAGAGTATCTGCTAAATGCTGTAAATGTGATAAACCTGCAATTATGTATTAAATGAATGAATGTTCATTAATAAAATGGTAAGGAGAGTAGGAAGAATGAAAAAAAGAAAACCAGTATAAAAATGACAGTCAATCATGTCACTTTTATTTATATAGCGCTTGCTATATAGCAACTGTTGTCACAAAGCAGCTTTACAGAATCTGGGTCTGTAGCCCTAGTGACATCCCTAAAAGGTAGAAGTAGAAAGCTTGTGATGAATGAAGACTCAAAAGGGGAATCATCCTCTTCTGGTCAAAACTGGATAATTAAGAAAGAAAAGAAAAGTGAGATTTTTGTAAGTTAAGCAGTTTTAATTCAATAAAATGTCAGTTAATAGCAGCAGTTCTGTTTTAGTCAGCATAGCTTTGGTTAGTCTTGATCAGTTACATTGCTTAGCTACAAACCAAGAGTACAGGCAGGAACAGAAGTCTGATAATGATCTAAGGACTATCCACTCTGAAGGCTATTACAGAGATGGGGTACTTTGAATGAAAAGCTCTTTCCGCTCTTGAAGTTTTCAAAACTCTGGATAGCCAGATCCAGCCAGCTTGCAGTTTTCAGAACTAGTAGATAGCCAGCACCTTGCCAACTAGGAGAACGTGGAAGTTTGTAACTGGAGATAAGCTCAGAGAGATAGAATCTCTCTAGAATCTTAGATATAAATGGCAAATTAGAGATTGTCTGTAATCTGAAATTTTAAATTGATCAAGATTTGAAACAAAACAAAAACGTTTAAGCTTTCCCTGGAAAGTTCAGGAGCTGTACTAGAGCTTCAGGCTTCTCTGGCAGCTGAGTTAAGTGAGTATTCATTAGACAGAAGGGCACTGAATCATCTGTGTGGGACAGTGTGGCTCTAATATACTTGCCGATGCCCACGCAGCCAGCCGGCAACGCTTTATTCAGTCCCACATAGGTGGCCTTCCTTGTATCTATCAGTTGAGGATAATTAGAAAAGCTATAGTCGCAATTACTAGTAGTGGACAGTTAATGAGGTTGTAACACTGACATCTTTAACCTTTACACAAGCAACATGTTAGTTTAAACTTTAGATGAGATTTGGCTATATATGTAAGCTATTTAAACAATAATTATTAATATAAATTATTTCTATTATGCATATTGATGAATGTTACTGAGCCCTTTGATAAAGAAGATTAATGTCTTTTCCAGGACAGCCTCTTTTACCAACCACAGTTCATCAAGGATGATCACCATCTTCACTGATATTATAACAGCAATAGGGGTTAGCAATTAATATAGTAATTAGTATAGAGAACATATTGCGTATGATATTTTCTTATTGTCTTCTTGTTTAAAAACTAATAAAAAAAAAAACATTGCAATGTTTGTTACAGTTTTAGATTAAATTAGACAGAATACTGCTATGCGTATGATTTGTTGCCAAAATGTCAATATTTTAAACGTGTTGCCCAGTGTTTAAATAAATATTACTGATATCCCACTTCTGACATGAGCTCTGGGGCAGCGGTGGCCTAGTGGTTAGGGCGTTGGCCACATGATCGGAGGATCAAGGGTTCAAACCCCTTCCCAATAGGTTGCCCTGAGGTACCCTTGAACAAGGTGCCATCCCCATCACTGCTCCCCGGGCAGCTTTCAATAGCTGCCCACTGCTGCACGGTGTTTGAGTGTGCATGGGTTAAATGCAGAGATCCAATTTCGTTGTGGTTCATTGTCTGCTGTGCTTTGACCTCGCAATGACGAGGGTTGTCACTTTCACTTTTTGAATATCACTATGAACAGACAGTGCAATTTGATTTACAATGACTCTTTTAGATTTCAAGATGGACCTCATCATATAGTATAGTCAGTAAATTAAACTGCTTGTTAGCCATTATATTTTGTAAACAATTAAATCTCTGAAACCATTACTAATTATCTTATTTTGGTATAGTAAGACAGACTGCATTCAGCAAGAAAGAGTCCACAAAGATGGACAAATATTAAATTTGGCTTAAAAGAATAAATTAAATCTGTTAAAAGGTTTTAATTAAAACCTTTGACAATAAATCTCCTCAACTCTATAGCCCACTCATCTAACTGCAGAAAAAAAAAAAAAAAAAAAAAAAAAAAAAAAAAAAAAAAAAAAAAAACTTTCCTACAATGCCTCACTAAAAGCACAACAAAAACATAAGGTTTGACAGGACTTGAAGAATATAAACAGTAATACTGAATAAATTATGTTACTCTTTAATGGGTCCTGGCTCTACTTTTCCAAGCAAAAGGGCTTGTAACCCAATAACACAGTCCAGGTTCTGAAACAAGTCTCTTTCAGCTGTTTTTTAAATGCGTATACACAGAAAAGCATGAGGGACCAGAGAAATCCTATGAAGGCCAGAAAAAGGCATTGGCACAAATGTGCCCTTGGGACTTAAGTCAACCCTCTTCAGAATAAGAGACCAGAGCCAAAAAAAAAAAAAAAAAGAATGGGTCTCCCATCCTTCCCTAACAGCAGCCTGTTTCAGCTTGATTTAAATAAAGAAACAATCGATTTTCTTCTAAATGTTCACTTATCAATAATATACTATAGCTTTTCCTATAACTAGTGCTGCAGTTCATTGAAGAATTAAACCAGAACTTGGTCAGAATCACACATTATTGTTAACTGATTATCATTTTAAAAAATTTATTATATATAATATATATAAATAAATAAAAAAATATATAAAACTGATCAACTCCAAAAAAACCAATAAGGGCAGTGTAGAGCAGCCTCCACAGACAACAAGCTAATGCCTGACTAGAGCAGTATTGTTCCCCCTGTTGGCTAGTAGGTTGGATTCTAAAGTAAAGAAAGTGTTTTATTGCTTTAGCGGATTAAATAAAAGGCCGCATTTTATCAAGAATGCTAAAAAGAGTAGAAACGTCTAAAACATGTCTAAAATATTTAATACTGGTCAGTCCATCTTTTAAGTCAATAAAAAAAAATAAATAAAAATTCCAAAATCAAGTGTAAGCCTTCAAAGACAACCAGATGCATTTCCTCTAGCAAAGTGGAGATAAACTCTGCTAACTGATGGACTGGGAACCTGTCCAATCTGGTTCCGTCTTTTACCCCATGTGCATTGGCATAGCCTTCAGCACCACAGATGACCCTACTCAGGCTAAAATGTTTAAGAATGAGTGAGAGTGATTTTCTCCATAAAAGTAATGGAGTTTGTTCCCCAACTGCATTATTTGTCACACTTCTAATTTTTGCTTAGCTCACTATCATAAAACTTCAACTGCACTCTTTTTTCCATGGGTGACTAATCGATAGCAGAAGACCTTTTCTGTTCTGTGTATTTTCTCTCTGGTGGCTCAACAGAAGATCTTGTTAGTTTGCCTGGTGTTCTCATTTGATCACAGTCCTAGGGCCAAACAGATGTCAGCACATGAAATATTAGGGTTCATACTTTACTGTCACAGAGCTTGCCAGCATACGTTTATAACTCTATTCCTTATTCAGAGACTCTACAAATATTCCATACACATGCAGCTTCTACCATCATATCCCAGGCCAAAATACCCACAACATTTTTCTAATATAAGAAATTGCCATTTTTAAACTTGCTTTTGATAAATGTGATCTAAATGTGAAAAATTATTTTTCTAACATTGTCATGGTTGAAAAAGAAGTTTGCCTCAACAGCTTGCCCATAGCCTAACAGGAATAAAAATAATTACAACTACGACCAATTATGACACTATATACATTATGGGTATAACCAATCAACGCACTCAAAAGCTGTTTCAATGTTTCACCCACAGCATAGCTGGATTTGTCAAAAGATGGACCATGGGTCAAGAAAAGCAAATCAAACTAACTAAGCAGAGTTAATGAGGTTTGCGAGAAGGTTGTTGGATGTTGATAATTTTTGCTTATCACAAAGCTCTATCATGATGAATTTAAAAAAAAAAAAAAAAAAAAAAAAAAAAACACACAATAATAATTTCTTTAAACTTTACATTTTTTTAAATTTGTTTTATTGTTTTTATTTTCCTATTTTTACACCAATTGTTCATTTGGCCCAACCACAAACCATCATTCCACACTGGTGTGGGGAGGAAAAAAAAAAAATAGATTTCTTCAATATGGCATACCATCTACTTCCTCTTCACGACCCATTTATAAAAATGAATGTGATAAGTGTATTTTGACAGACAGGGTCCAGCGAAAGTAAAAGGAAAGATTTACCGGAGAGTATTGAGATCAGCTATGTTGTATGGGTTGGAGACGATGGCACTGAGAAAAAGACAGGAGGCGGAGCTGTAGTTAAAGATGCTGAGATTTGGTTAGGTGTGACGAGGATGAACAGGATTAGAAACCAGTATATTAGAGGGACACCTCTAACTAGACGTTTTGGAGACAAAAAGGTAGAGAGGCAAGGTTGCGTTGGTTTGGACATGTCCAGAGGAGAGACGAGGATTATATTGGGAGGAGGAGGTTGAAGATGGAATTGCCAGGAAAGAGGAAATGAGGAAGACCAAAGAGGAGGTTTATGCAAATTGTGAGAGAGGACATCAAGGTGGTCGGTTTGAAGGAGGAGGATGCAGAGGACAGTGTATTGAAGATAATTCAATAATAAATATATTTCACTGTAAATTTACAGACACACATTGTTATATTCAATAAGAATCCTGTAATCTCTAGTGTGCAATAATTTCACAAAACTGCAATATGCTGTAGGCTAGCTAACCAGTTAACCTGAGGGGATTTTAGTCATTTGTTAGTTATTGTAACTTCTAAACACAAAGTGAACTTAAACACGAAGAGGAAAAAGAGGCTAAAATGTCTGATGAAAAGATTCACATTTATACACGTTATTTAATAATTCAGTATTATTGTTATTGGGCTAAAGTGACCCTACACTGGAAAAGCATCAGTGAACAGGGTAAAAGCAAGTTATATTTGAATATGTGTCATTATAACAGAAAAATCATAGTATAAATGAACCAGATAATGTAATGTTTTACTAATTAAGTTTTTAAAGTCTTTAATTTCAGTTTCCTTGACCATGGCTGCCATTTGATGAAATAAATGTAAAAATAAGATTCCCAGATTTTCTTGTCCCCAGACGATTCATTAACATGATATAAAATCAGTGATTGCACCAATGAAATAACAGCTGAAGTTACCAAAAGCTTGATTTCAAAGTGTAAAAAGGCCAACAAGAAAGTTAATTATACATAAAAATAAAAAAAATGTGGTATTTCTATGGTCATAATTAAAAGTGATAGTCACTGTTCTTGTTTTATTTTTATAGCACTACAGTTTAATTTCAGTAGTGGAATGGTACGTTGAATTTCTTTAATTATACTATTTTAAACATTTCAAACAGCCTACAATATTTGATTAGTGGACATCTCAATGACACTTGGTGGGTGATATGCTTATTATACAATAAGAGCAATAACACCACCCTGATGCACTGGCATACCCCCTATGGAATAATGATGAAATGATCAGACAAAGTTATGTTCACAGTAGAATCATTCTCAGAATTTCAGCAAGTTCCTCTCACACAGTCTGGAAAGCAAACAGTAACTCTGATTTATTACTCCACTGTGTCATCAACCAGAGCTGAATTTTCCACTGCTTTAAAACTAAAGCAAACCAATAATCAATAGCAATTATCGTTAAGATGAACCATAAATTAACTGTATTAGGGGACTTCATATTGTTTAGATAAGCAAACTGAAATGAAGTAGCTCTGTGCTTTATGAGAGGAGAGTAGAACATATTTAATCATACCATCAAGTGTTTAAAGACCTAAAAATAAAAAGTTAGGCCACAATATCATTACTGAAACCGCCTCTTCATCTTCTTAACAGCATCAATAATAGCTTTCATTCATGCACACTGAATAGAAAGTTGTGCTGCAACTTTTGTGAATTGTGAAGAACAGATCTCTCTCAGGATCACCTTCTCTGAAGCATTAATTGAAACATATGAATGTACTGTTTTCCATCAACAGAGCAGTACCAAAAAGGTTGAACGGGGAAACTAACAATAGGAGACATTTAGTAAAGCTGGGAAAATTAACAGCAATATGCAAATTACTGCTAAATGCCATACATGTAAATTGCTGCACAGTAAGCAACAGCAAAATAAGGGGAAGGCAAAATAAGCATTTTATTGCTGCAGTTTCACAGGTGGATCTGTTGCAAAAAAAAAAAAAAAAAAAAAAAAAAAAAAAGTCATGATTTCGAAGGCTTGGGAGCCATAAGGCGAGTTCATCTGTCTCTCTGTGTGGATTTGATCCATGGGGGATGCTGAGTTCACACAGACTGCTATTACCTCCTCTCTCCCTGACATACTGACAGAGTAGGTTCTCTATAAATGAGGCAGCTTCAAATGTTTCTCTCTCAGACATTGAGTCTTGGGTAAACACCTCATCCTTAAAAACTTATGGGTAGTTCAAACTTTTTGCTTAACATGCTTGAATCTGCACATGACCAACTATCAGGCTGTAGCGATCACAGTGTTCACTGAACAATTTCCGTATTACTTTTAATATCAACCTCAATACATGGGACAAAACCTTTGGTACACCAACATGTGTTTTAATATGTACAAGTGCTCCCTAAATAACAGAATATAACAAAACAAACACATAATCCAAACAATGAATGTACACGTATTGAGTCCAACAGTACTGATCAGTCTTTTAAAGATGATTAGTTGGCAAACGGAACAGTTTTACCACGAAGGTGATGGAGTAGGGGATGATTGAAAGGACGGTTGATGTAATCCTGGTAACTAGAGTGAATTGGGTGTCCAAATAGTTCAACAGGGTTAATCCACAAACAAGGAAGACGAACTCTGACAATCTTTGTGAACACAATACACATGCCACAAAAGAAAGGATTTGAGAGATGGAAACTTAGTTTCTCTCTTGTACTCCTTCTCTCACAAACTTTTACCTAACCACTCTTCCCTCAGTCTTTCCAAACATTGCCTTCTTCCTGCTTATTAGTCACCTGATTATATCAGGTAAGCTCTTAAAGGGGAAGTGTGGTATTAATATGGGGGCTAGAGCACCCTCAGGCTTTCTGGAAGAATACCATGCTGAGCCTAGGGGGTACCTCCCTTATGGCCATCGGCTATGGTAGCATTATGTCCTCGCCCGTTTCTCTTGTGCCCTGGTGACATTTTTTCCCCCTCACCAAGTCCTGTAGTTGGTCTTCATGCTCCAGGAGGGAATAACACTTCGACCTAGGGGAGGGTGCAACATGGATGAACCAATCAAAAGGTCCCTTAAGAGACCGGCCTAGCAAAGCGAAAGTTGGCTAGCCAGGTGTCCCAGTTCTGATTTTCCTCCTCCACGTATGAAGCAATCATACCCTTGAAGGTGCGGTTGACTCTCTCGTTCAAGTTGGTCTGGGGGTGATAACTGGTTGTGAATTTGTTAAGCACCCCCCCCCCCCCCCCATCATCTTGCAGACCTCTTCAAAAACTTAGCCAGTGAACCGACTGCCCTGGTCTGAAACAAGAAACTTGGGAGTTCCCCATCTAGTAAAAACCTCCTTCACTAACACTTCGGCGATTTTAGGCATCTTGCTGTTCCTGAGGGGAAACAACTCCACCCACTTTGTGAAGTAATCAACCACTACTAGGAGAAAGGAGTTTCCCTGGCCACTCCTAGGGAAGGGCACCATCAAATCTATGCCTAACATCTCCCCCTGGGCTCAGTGACCGGTGTGGATTGTAACAGCCCCACAGGAGGCTTGTTGGACGGTTTATACATTTGGCAGATGTGGCAGTTTCGTACATGTGTCCAAGTATCTTGGCAGACAGTGGGCCACCATGCCACTTCTAAAATCCTCAGCAAGGTCTTCAGACGACCAAGATGGCCCCCTAATGGATTATTGTGGTACCACTAGTTGGTAATTAAAACCTTGATCCCCCTTTGGCACGCATCGGTAGATAATCCCATTCTGGTCCACAAAGGCGATTTTGGATGGATCCCTCAGCTCCCTCAGTGGCTTTACTTCCTTCTGGACCTCCTGGATCCAGGGGTCAGTTAGTTGGGCTGCCCCCATTTCAGGTAGGGACATGGGTAGGTCCATCTGTGGTTTCCGCATAGATGACACAAGCGAGACATACCTGTAGAGGGAAAATTCTGGACAAGGCGTCAGGCACGATGTTTAAACATCCCTTTCTGTAGGTGATTCGGAACTCAAAGGGTTGTAACCGGAGGGTCCAGCGAGTTAGCCTAGAGGAGTTCTTCGGGTTGTTAAAAGCCCAAGTGAGTGTGGCATGGTCTGTAACGACCTCAAATGACACTCCCTCCAAAAAAATGGCACCAGCGCTCGACTGCCCACACTACCGCGAGGCACTCTTTCTCCGATACAGAGTAATTCCTCTCGGCTCTGGTTAAAAGTCTTGAAGCAAATGCGAGGGGTACTTCACAATTCCCTTGGTCCTGGGTTAAGACCGCCCCCAACCCCAACTCACTTGCATCGGTGTGGAGCCAGAAAGGTTTGGCTGTGTCGGGATGGCCCAGGACAGGAGGTTGTATCATCGAGTTCTTCAGGTCTTTAAAGCCCTTTTGGCAGGTATCGCCCCATACCCAAGCTGCTCTTTTCTTCAGCAGCCCATACAATGGTGCTGCCTGGTCAGCTTTAACCAAACATGACTTTATATTCTAATTAAAAGCTAAATTGCTTCCTATAATTAAGTGAAAATATACATCAGCACAACTATTCAAGCCATATCAAAATCTTATCAAAGCACCATTGGGGGCAGCGGTGGCCTATTGGTTAGGGAGTTGCCCCCGCATCGGAAGATTGTGGGTTTGATTCCCCACCAGCAGGATGCCCTGAGGTACCCCTGAGCAAGGTACTGTCCCGGTCACTGCTCCCCGGGCGCTTTCAATAGCTGCCCACTGCTGCATGGTGTTTGCATGGGTTAAAAGCAGAGGTCCAATTTCGTTGTGGTTCACTGTGTGTTGTGCTGTGACCTCGCAATGACCAGGGTTGTTTATATATTTACAACAAAACTGAATGTCGCTCTATCAGTATGATTTTGAACTGTAGAGACAAAGGCCAGTTAGAGATACATTCTAAATACGGCAGTTAAATTTTTAGAATTTGTAAAGCTTTGAAAAATCAAATACTCTGCTACTGTCAGAGAGACAGAGAAAAGCATGGCCCAAAGGCAGAAGATGATAAGCATTAAATGAACCCATAGTAATATAAGCACAGAAACATTTGAGGAAAATGCTAGTCAAAGAATAAGAGGGCATAAGGAGATTATACCATACTGAATATTACTGTAAATAATGGAATGTGAACACACAGAATGGTTATATTCAGAATCATTATACCAAATGAATGGAGGGAAAAGTAGAGTAGAGTAATCTTTTATTATCCCACGAATGGGAAATTTGGGTGTTACAGGGCTCCCATGACAAAATCATGTCAGCATTAAAATTTTAATCTAACTTGATAATTCATTCGTCTATGCATTATCCTAATCAAGTTTACAAGGGGCTTGTTAGTAAAACATGATAGCATCGGATAGATTACTACATTTAACTAATGTTTCAAACTGATTTCTAATGAAGTACTATATACTAAAGATGGCCACTGTGTTCTGGAAGATCCAAACATTTAGGTAATGCTGGGCTTCCATGGCTGCATATTTCATTAATTTAAGAAGTTCAGTTAACTTAATGCAATATAACATTCTATGTGGTTAGAAGTTCAGTTAAATTATGATGCTATGTAGGCAGATATATACATTAGATAATGGCATTCCCAAATCAGTGTATGGAATGTGGCACACAATAAGTAATACCACACCTAGCTGCTAGGATTTACACAGTACCAGAAAACTGTTTAAAACCCAAAAATTTTGGGAAACTCATTTTCATATTAAGCTAAACAAACTGACCTTAATTCTTGCTTTCTGAGGGGCCAGACATAACTAAATTTAAGCTCCTAAAAATATAAATATCATCAATTTGAGTACTGTTAAATGTTCAGCACAGCTAAATGAGTATCAAAGACTTTCAGTGTTGATCTACTGCCAAGGAGACATTTCTCTGAGGTACAAATAGCTCATGATGAAATGCGGAGAAATCTTTAAACCATTTAAAAGGCTAGGCAACAAAACATGCATTAAGAGTGAGCGTGAGTAACGTAAGCTGAGAATCAATGGCAATCCACCACAAATCTACATTAGGACCCCACAGAGAGGCATCATCTGGTGCACTGCAAGTCCTGAAAATAATTCTACACCTAGCTATATTTTTATATAATGAAACCTTACAGAACTACTTTTAAACATGGTATAACTTCTTTTCACAGTGCATCCTCTGTTCTCAAATGAAGATGTTTTTCAAAACCCCACCCTTGGAGGCTTTACATCTAAACAACTGAAAAGAAATAAATACAAGAACCCCTTCAAAAATACCCAAACATGGAGGTTGCTGTTTTCGTAGCCATAGAAACCAGAGATCTAGAATGAGGTTCTATCACAGCATGAAGAGGAGCAGAAGCCAAGCAATAAAATAAACTAAAAGATACACACTGTACTTGAGACATACATTATTAAACAAAGGGCTATAGATGTAGCTGCTGCAGTTGGCTAACAATTTATTAAAACAAGGCATCTACAGGGATGCACAGTATTTTAAAATGGGAGTGCTAAAATGTAATAATAATGTAAACAGTGATATAGTGAAAAACAGTAATGTAAACAGTGATATAGTGAAAAAGGTTGTACATTGTGTAACTTTCATGAAATAAAAGGTATCACAACAAAAATGCACAAATACATTATTTAATCAAGCCAATATTGCACACGCTCTGCCTTTGACATTATGCAAATGGACAGAACAGTGAACAACATGATTGTTGATGCGTTGTGTAAGCATTATGTCACGTCCACAGTTAAGTTGCCATGAAGATCATGGATGCCAAATCTTATCCAGAAAAGGCCAGTATGGCTGCATGTTTTCATTTGAAAAAAGAAGAAACTCAAATGTCTGAAAAATATGTGCTCTAGCTTTTATGTAATGAAAACATGATGCCAAATCAGCCATTGCTGACACACAAGATTGGACACACAGCTGAAGATTAAATAGCAGAATGTGTCAGTGTTTTTACCAATATTTCACAAATTGCACTGCACTAAATCAATTTAAATCAAAAATGCTTAGGAAAATAATTCAGATAAATGTCATATTACCAAGCCCTAGTTGTAAGCTTCAGAAACACCTGATATCATTATGGCTTTAATTAATTTCTCATTTGCCTAATGGAGCATCATTTCATGCACTGTTGAACTAGAACAAAGAAAGCTTTTCAAATTAAGACTAAGTGCACTCTTTAGAAAAACTAGCTTTTTTCAGGACAATTTGGATCATCTTCTTCTGATTTAATTAAGAAGTGTGTGTAATCACACCTACTATTTAAAAGAACACAAACTTCAGTTTCCTTTTACACTTCAAGACTGCTGACCTCACATTACTCAATATGAAACAGGTCTCTCCATAATAGTAGGTAAACAACCAAAGCATTATAGATTATTCTTGTGCTTTAAAACTAACATTGAAACAGTGCATATGATAGTTTAGTCATTCAATGAAACCATTAAACTGGATTCAATCCACCACTACCTGTCCAAGCACCAAATGTCATCTTAGAAGCGCTGCAAGATCTTCAGAAGGTCATTTTTAAAAGTCAGCTTGCCCAAAAGTATGCGTTCCTTCAGCAACTGACATGCCCTTAGCGCAATGATAGGGAAGTCAAACAGAAAGGTCATAGCATAACTGTTAAGGTACCAATGCCCCAGAGAGTTCTCTTTAAAACAGAAGTAAACAATTAAAGATATTTTTGTTTGCAAAATAAGAGAGACAGACAGAGAGGATAGGAATAAAGCCAGATCTAAATAAGGCCAAACCAGGATCAGAAAATGCTTTCAGAAATACTACAAAGCCTTAAAGCTGCATTTTATTTGTTGTA
Organism: Hepsetus odoe; assembly: GCA_017165825.1. Taxonomy (NCBI): domain Eukaryota; kingdom Metazoa; phylum Chordata; class Actinopteri; order Characiformes; family Hepsetidae; genus Hepsetus; species Hepsetus odoe. Next base: position 9,028,772 of record CM029380.1, on the reverse strand, counting down.
AATGCATGTGTTTTATTTTAGCATTTTCATTTTGTCTACTAATTAGGACCATCAGCCAAAAAAAACTAATAAATAATGTACTTGGCCTAATCCATGCTCTGCCCACAAATACACGCTTTCCCCAACAACTAATGAGTTGTTAACTGTTAGAGACAAGCTTAAACCTATTTAACTCAATTTAGATTGGTGTTTTGAGCTGAAATTCAGGTTTAAAATGCTTTGCTACCAAGTTAATGCATTTTATCCATGTTAACATTAATTCTATTACTTGACTAAAAATCACACACAATCAATTCAGTAAATATCAGCATAGCATGAAATGTTGAAACAGCAAGAGCAACGTAAAGGAGAAGAAAGGCAGTTATTTTGTTGAAAAAAGCCCCAGCATAGTCAAACACTGCTTAGTTCAAGGTCTGTTTCCCTGCTGAGATACCAGAAAAAGGCAAAGAAACGCTCACATGTAGCAGATGAAAGGAAGAGACAGATGGGACTGCAGCTTGTCCCTGTACATTTTGCAGCAGCCCCATACAAAGACACTCAACCTACACACAGGGAGAGGCCATGGTGGATGCCTGATTGTTACACACAGCACTGCATCCTCTTTCACTCTCCTAATTAGCTGGTGCACAGTATGTCACAGCTCCCTGTCTTGCATCTGAAAACAGCCAGGAGTACATACACCTGTGACTATATTACCCCCTCCCATACTGATTCTACACAAAGGATAAGATGGGTCTGGCTTACTCCCTCAGCACTCTGGCCCACATTTATTAGGGTGATTCTGAATCCTACGGAGTTGCCATTGATCCTGAGTAGGAAGAAAACATCAATTCTTCAGGCAGGTGGAGCCAGCTCAGTGAAACTCTTTAATAAGATGCCGATCAAGCCCTGCAATACTTTTGATGTTCAGAGGCAGGTACAGAGCTCTGCAGTAGCAGGGGGCACACTGAATCACATTCCAAATTAACACATTATTCATTCCATGATATAAGCCCTTTTTCACATTTATATAATTATTCATACATTATTATGCATTTACATAAGTATTATACATTTAAATACATTAAATAATTTGGAATTACACCAATCCCACTTATATAAATTTTGTGGGTTTTTTTACATTTTTTTTTAATATCAGCCCTTTTATACAGGCCCTATTTAAATATATATATGTTATACATTTAAATGTTTCAAGGGCTAATATAATGCAAAACCTAACTTTTTTAAATGACTGGGATTGACGAGATCTAGAACATTGATAAACTTTAAACATGTCATGCACTCCTCTGTAAAAGCAGACAATATACAGAGACTAACAGCATGTACTATTTTTGTGATGTTGACTAAATCTGTGCATTTAACAATTCAGCTTATGGCTATTTAGCACTGCCTTTGTTCAAAGGTTTCAGATTATTTATTGAATGTGTGCTAAACATCAGACTTAAAGGCACTTTAACAAAATAGCCTGTTTATTTGTAAGGGACAAAGAAATTGGGTGTGTAAAAATGAATGCTTAATGGTTTTGGTACATGCCCACACAAAATCATTAGAAGTGGAACAAGATGCAACAGAAATAAATAAATTTGCACAAAACAGACTGTGGTTGACCACAGCCCTTCTGACAAAGACTAACAGGAGTGTTTACCTTGCTGTTCCTTAGCTCTTCTGCCACTCAAAACAAGATTTACACCCTTTTCAGAAACAAAGCCTTGACCAGGCCTTGTCTGCCTTACACTGGCACCATGTGTAAACAGCAAACTGCCAGTCCTGTTTAAATGATTCATTGTTTCAGTTGGAGATAAGCAAGAGAGTAGATCTGTCTGATGGCACAAAATCAGTTGTAGTATTGGCACATTGACCCTTCCTCCCCTCTTTCTTTCTCGGTAAATGTAACTAATCTCTTTACTTGCGGGGTGGGGTGGTGGGGGTAACTAGGCCTAAACTAAGCCTTCTCTTCTCCCACAGTCACTCCAATAATCCTGCCGCCTGCAAATCTCCCCACTCACCTGCCAATCAGCTACCGGCCCGCACGGCTGCTCCTTTTAAGTAGCTCTGCCTGTCTTAACTAAAGCCTAGGGATGAAAAGCAATAGATAGGGGGTATAAAGACTTGTGCTGATCTAAAAGGGATTTTTCTGACAACTTTATTTTCTCTAAATGATGAGCAGATCACTGGTGGCAGAAAAAGTCATAAAAAAGACATTAAGGTGGGGGGTTGGGGGCTTCAGAGTGACTGCACATCCCATGTTTTGAAAAACACACTTTCAGATGTCAACTTCCTCCAGGAACGTCTTGTGCACTCCTTACATACATTAGTGCATTAGGAAGGGAAATCGCTGAAGATAAACTCTCATTCCTAACGTACAACAAAGAGTCGGTTTCCTCATGATAAAAGCAATGGGTTATGGGCCAAGAACTTGTTTTCTGAGTTTCCTTCAAGCTTAAATTGACGTGCTGCTTGATGAAGTCCAATAAATCATTCTGCTTGATCACGATTTATAACTAGAGGAATCAACTTGAAAAGCAGGTCGCAGCCCATGGAAAACAGATCTGAGGAGGGGGTTGGCAGCTTCACTACAGTGGCCAGCGACTCAGAAATGGGGAGAACAGGCACACGAGTTGCGTTAAGAAAACGGGCAAAGATCTTGATGTCAGAGCCTAAACAAAGGAAAATCAGCGCGACCATGCACGTAAAAAAAAAAAAAAAAGAAAAAGCATAAAACGTTCAGATACACGTTGTTTATGTATGACAAGACAACTACACTAACAACATAGCACCACGGCAAAAAAAATTTGAGCCAGACAAACCCTGGATGTTGGACAGGATATACTGTTCTCCAGTCTCTGAAAATCGAAAGGTATTGCGTTGAATGTGTGCGAGACATCTCACTCAGCAGAGCTTGAAAACGGTAAAACTGTTTGGAAAACAACAGACAACTCGCGACCAAGTAAACCAAACCATTCGTTTAGAATAGCGACCAAAAACAATGCACAGATATTAGATCAAATCAAAATTTGACGTAAACTTTGTAGTTTCGTGGAGTTAGCTCGTTGATGCACAAGCCCCAACGTGCTTCAGCGAGCAAATCCACGCCGTCCCAAGAAACTTGGGCTCTTGGCCAGCGTGTGCTAACATTATTATTTTTCTGTGAAGAAATGATAAGTCCTCTTACCGCAGGCCTGTCACGCCTGTGTCCTCAACGACAGTGGCGCTTTCCGAAGGCTATCCAATAAAGTAAGTGTTTAAACCAGACCCGCTCCTGCTGGCTCATCCCTCTGAGCTCGGTTGAATCTTTGTCACGGCTGAGCTCGAGCTCCGCTCGCCTGCGCTCGTGCAGCCACTACCCAGGGGCGGGGACACTTAGCAACGCAGCTAACCACCACCGTGCTCTCCACAGAGTTCAACAAACACCGAAACACATGGGGGAATTTATTTAGGTCTGACCAACATTAAAAACCTCTCAGAAGCAAATTATCACCATGTGTTGCTTATCAAATTTAATGTCACTTTGCTTTACTTTGGAAAAAAAAAATTGAAAAAAAAAACAAGTTTTACACAGAAAGGAACGTCACGTCACTGTCTGAATATAACAACAAAAAGGCTGTTCAAACCTACGACTTTATGTGTGCACACTTGTGTGCACAAGGGCTCCTCAAGATGTGCTATGAATTATTAGTGAGTGAGTCTGATGCCCGTTCATTTTGACTGACCTCACTAATTAAGTCTGGCTCATCTCCCTAAGTGCAGGTTTGACATGAATGTAACATGCTGTTTGTCATTGTGAAACATCGCACAGCACTCTGCATTTTAACCCATATACACACATGCAGCAGGGGTAGCTCGGGGTGCACAGAGAGCAGTGACGGGGACGGTACCTTGCGCAGAGGTATCTCAGGGCAACCTACCAGTAGGTTTTTGAGAAGGTTGCCCTGAGGTGCTATGTTTCACAATGACAACTGGTCAACTTGGGTCAAAGTGACTAACTGTTATTGTGAAACACAGCACAACACACACCTGGGGAGCAGAGATGGGGACAGTACTTGCCCAAGGTACCTCAGGGCAACCTACTGGTCTGGGATACAAACCCACAACCTTCCATCATAACGACCACCATCCTGGGGCCTAGTCCCTAACCACTAGGCCACTGCTGCCCCAAAAACATATTCAGTAAAATAAAATCACAAAGGTTATCTCATGCTGTATTATTTCATGATTTTACTAACTCATAGGTAATTTTTGATCAAGTCATAAGTAATTTTTAACTGTTTTAGAAGTTTTACTCTTTCACATAGATGTAAACATTGTGTTTAGTGAATAAAAAAAATGTATGATTCTGACTGAGGTCAGTTTAACAGCCTGTTGAAAACAACCAGTTCAGAAGAACAATTTGTCATTCATGACAAAGACCACTGGTTTGATAAGACTTTGTAGGTATTTTGTTGGTAAGTTAGCTTAGTGTATTTGAAGCACCTGTTTAGTAAATTAATTACCTCTTTATGGCTTTAATCAAAATTTTTTGTTGTTGTTGTTTGCTGATAATTTTGCACCTATTACAGTAGCACAAAGTACTGTACAGTACTTACAGCTACTTACAGTAGCCCATCCTTTAAGACTAAAACCCTAAAGGTGCAGGTTTTTCTCAAAGGAAAATAGAAATGCTCAGTCCTCAACCAATTGCTTGGACCCAGTTAATCCTCTACTGATGGTGATCAGATGAGTTCTGCTTTATACTTTGTGTTCTTTTTGAGGTAGGGTTATAATAAATATTATCACATTGTCATGTCTTCTAGACCAGTGTGGAGAGGATCCTTGAAAGAAGAAAAGGAGCATTGGCATATCTGCATATGTATGTACCTTGGCTTAATAGATTTCTAGTCAGTTAGTCCACTGCTTGGACAGCAACAATGTGTGTGTGTGTTTTGGTGTGTGTATGCATGTGCTCACACCCGCCTGCCTTCAGGCTTTGACCAGCAGACTTTGTATTGACTGTGACATCCAGTGAGTGCTCTGCGCTGCCTGCAGGTATTCTAATTGACTGATCTGGGTTCTAGGAGGGTCCTGGGAGAGCTCCATGAATAATGCCTCCAGGCAAGGTGACCCAATCTGGATTATTACATGCTCTGCTTGAGGCCTGAGGCTGATATTTATAGACAAGACTACAGGTTCAGTGCTCTGTTGCTCACTTAACTTTGCCTCTTGCTATCATAGAACTGCATTTCAGCTGCTTTGCATTGTGGCAGCAGAAGTGGTCACATTTTTTATAAAGTGGTTGTCTAAATAAAATACCTCAGGGCCAAAGTCTGAACTCTTTCATGGAATTGGAATGCTCAGTGTCCTGCAATTACACCATTGCAATTAACTAGGGTGTCCAGTTTTAATAATAATAAAGAGCAAATGTGATTGACTAATTTAAAAAGATCTCTCAATATCAGGCTAAATTTTAGTTTTGAGTGTCACTGACCAATAGAGTAACCTCTCCTGCCAAATAACAGTTCTTTCTTCTATACTAATAGGCAAACCAAGCTTCACGGTTTCTCACAGATTGTTCTCTAGGATAGTAAGCCAGAGAGCAGTACCACAAGGGAATACTCATGACATCTGGAATCAAGACTAGGCAGCAAGCCCTGCTTCCACCCACAACTCCCTTTCACCTCCTTCCTGACATGGAACAGTTAAGGTAAATGCTCACGTCCATGATTCTTCCATTATGTACTGGAAACTTGTGCTAATGCCAATAACATAGAGGCAAGTGCTAGTTGAGTTATGATGTTTTTCTGAAGATATGTCCCTTATATGTCAGTCGGATTTCTTTTTTTGTTTTGTTTGTGTTTTTTTTTTGCCTAAACAAGGCAGTTTTGGCATGGGTTTTAGCAGTAATTTCAAAAGCTACGTTTCCATCTTAGTTTGCTGAACTAACTCCATTAGTGCTGCTCAGTGACCTATTCTGTAATTGTAATTATCAGATATTTCCCCCCTCTGGGAGCCCTGACAACTGTGAATCACACCAGTGTCTTTCACCGTTTGAGCTGTTGGAAGTTCAGCTGTCTGTTGTACATGGCAATTTACCTTTCTATTATTGCTACTTTTCCAGCTAGCGCCACTCTCCCCAGTGGTCCCTGCAGGCAGTCATGGAGCCATCAGACTTTCTCATTGTTAATGTTAGGCATTCAGGTGGTGCAAACATCTGCACCAGATATGAAGCCAAGCCTGCATTCAGGATGAAAACAATAAGAGACATGCCATGTGCAATACTGCTTGTTATGGATGAAGAGTTTTCTTTTAGATAGTTAGGGTTTTAAGGTAGGTATTGTAGCAAAGAGATCTTTTCCTGCCTGAGAGCACTGCAGGATTTGAATGTAACAGATAAGTATTATTTAGCAGTGGTTTAAATCCTTTCTATATGTGCAGTCATATATATATACCTCACCCCTTACAGTAAAAAGCATCTAACCGTATCACCTACTATTGATGTTAAAAATACTGCCAAAAATGTATCATGGATGTACTGATTGTACATATTACTGTGTGCAAAGGCTTTAACAATGGTAAAAGTCGTCACAGTACAAAGCTGTTTTTCACTTAGCTCCATTTTTCTGTCCTCTCCAAGAATGGATGCCTTCTATTCTCTCTGTGTCATTTCACCTTGGAGGACATCAACTTTTCAGGGAAAGACAGGAAAACTTGGAAGAAGAACTTAATATAATAGCTATTCAGATTTATAATCTTGGATCAGTTTTTTCATTCACCTGTCATATGTGAGTCATCTGGCTATACACAGAGAGAAATGCAGTGAGTGTTTGTGCGGGTAAGGGGGTAAGGGGAATGTGTGTACTCAGGGAAAGGTCAGCTTCAGGGGCAGCACAGTGATGTAATCGCCACAGGTGGCTTACAGCTTTAAGCCACCAGCCAAGAATTCTTTTGAGAGGCATCTCTCTAAACAACCCCTCTGACCTTTACTGAATGTTAGCCCAGGATGCGGTGGTTTCTGTCTGCTGCTCAACAACTTTTGATCTGTTCTGAAAAATTCCTAATATATATATATATATATATAAACATATATTATATATTATATGTATATTAATATATGTATACAGTTGAGGCCAAAATTATTAGCCCCCTGGGAACATTATTTTGGAACATTTTTCTAAACTTCTTCCCAATGTTTGCAGCATTGATGAAACTCGATATAAGCAAACATTCACCAGCGCTATTTAGTAGCTTTTGGTACATTTGTAATATAAAAAACATTTTTAGGCTTGCTTTATATCAAATATAGTAAAAAATGGGGTGGTCAAAAATATTAGCCGCATGTGAATGTTTGCTTTCAAAACACACCTACAGTAATTAACCAATCAGCTTTGAAACCACACCTGTGCAGTCAATTGGCTTCCTAGCAACACCTGCAGTCAATTGGCTTCATAACAACATTCAATCAGACTCCAAGGAACAGGGCACTTTAACACATGAGAGGGATTTCAAGAACTCTGGAGAAGAAAATAGTCAGAGATGTCAGCAAGGAGCCCTGCACATCTGCCAAGATGATTGTTGCTGACCTGGCCTCTTCTGGAGTTGATGTTTTAAGGAACACAGTTGTGAGGGCTCATCATTGTGGTGGGCTTCAGGGCCATCGTCCCAAGAGCGGCACATCACAGCCCGACTGAGGTTTGCCCATGAACATTTGAAAGGTAAAGATGAGTTTTGGAAGTCTGTGCTTTGGTCTGATGAGACTAAACTGGACCTGTTTGGGCACATGGATGTTGCTTATGTTTGGTGAAGAAAGGGAGAGACCTTCAATCCTAGGAACACAGTTCCCACAGTTTAAAAAAGTGGTGGGAGCATCATGCTGTGGGGCTGTTTTGCAGCCTCAGGCACAGGGAGCTTTGTTCGTGTGCATGGCATCATGAAAAAAGAAAATTATGTTGACATTTTGAGGGAGAATATGCAGAAATCAACTTATGGTCTAGGCTTAGGTTGTCGCTGGGTCTTCCAACAAGACAATGACCCAAAACATACATCGAAATTAGTCCAACAGTTCCTCAATGATACCAAAACCAAGATCCTGGAGTGGCCCGCACAGAGCCCAGACCTCAATCCTATTGAGAATCTGTGCCGGGTGCTCAAAGTGAATGTCCATGCCCGGAAACCAAGCAATTTAGACCAGATAGAACAATTTGCAATGGAAGAATTGGCCAAAATCCCTCAGAAGATCTGTGCCAACCTAGTAAAGAACTACTCTAAGAGACTGTTGTCAGTTCAACAATCTGGCTCAGAAAGGGTACACTATTGACTATTAATGGCCAGGGGGCTAATAATTTTGGATGTCTCATTTTTGCCCTTTCTTGTTTCAACCTGGGGGGTGGGTGCTGGAGTCCAACTCAGCTCACACAGGGTGAAGGACAGGGAAACACCCTGGACAGGTCACCAGCCCATTGCAGGGAGTAAATGGTCTTTTTCATGGAGAAATCAAGAGTGTTGTCTAATTTCATAAGGGGGGCCTAATAATTTTGGCCTCAACTGTATATTATATACATATACACACACACATACTTCTGCAATTTTCAAATGTTACTTTAATAGTTTTGCTAATCGTGAACAAACTAAGGCTAATGTGTGCAAACTGTGAACAAACACCTTGCATTTTCCTTGAGCCATTTAAAATTGTTATGAAAAAGGTTTGGTCATGTGGTTGATGTTCTATGACGTACTATTATTTGTCTTAAATACATGTCTAATCTTAAAAAATGAAAAAGCACTGCATAAAGTAACAGATTAGATGTTTTCAAATTTAATGATGTTACTCAATGTGACTTAATAAAAGCTTGGCAAATCCATCACACCTGACTTACCCTGACATGATCGTGCCAATACTGCAAACTGTCCATAAGCTAAAACCTAAACTTTTTAAGCTCCAGAGGAAAGTATTACCTTTGTGGCAGTGGCTGGAAGCTGCTGTTTAATAATGTACCACTCTCTTAGTTGCCTGTGGGAAGAATGACAGCTTGCAGCGGGGAGAGACAAAGCTATTTCCAGTACTGGATCTCATTGCATCACTGGACACTCATTTAATGCCGCTATACACATTTGCACATATGTGTGCGGTATGGACCACAGTGTACAAACAACAAACTCATTTTGAAAACAGAAGCAAGGAGACTGGTAAATTTAATTAAATGTAAACATCTCACTGTAAATGTGAGGCTTTTGCTTGATGTTAGTGGTGGTGCCTCATTTGCACAAGTGTGTATATTAAAATAATGGTATGTCTGAGTCACCTTAGCCAACACAGAAGTGTGTGCACAAAGGATCAACAGCATGTAGCTTTTAGCTGTGTCTAGTTTATGGCCCCCATCATGAGCCCTGTTCCAGGCCCTGCAATTCTGCAGAAACATTCTCTCATTAACTCCTGCAGGCACATGCTGAGGCTGTGACAGTGCACTCATGTTAATGAGAAGTCTTTGACTCATGAGCCTCACAGTGTCAGAAATCATCTCTCCCCATCTAACAGCTCAGTTTGCTGTTTAATTTAAAACAGTCCTGAATACAAAAAGATAGAGAGGAAGGTCTTCATGATTACTTGATTAAAATCGCCTACTAAAAATAAGCCAGTCAATTTTAAAAAATGATTACTGTTATTGATAGAAAGGAAATTAAGTGATTAGTTAAATAACAAAAATAAACACATAAACCTGCAGTATAATAATACATGTTCAAATTCTCTTGCTGGTCTCTCCTATAAGACCTATAAGATTTTTTTTATCTTGAATTTATGTTTTTTTCCAGTATTGGAGCCAATGAAGTCTTGTGGAGCCAATTAAATTAATTGCATAATTTGTTAAATCATTTGGTCTTTATCGTTTTGGTCTTTTTATTTCACAAAATAAAAAAGTGCTTGAAGCTTGATCATTTTATAATAACTATCAAGGGGTGGGATTAATAAGGCTGCAAGTGAAAAGTTAGTTCTCAGAGTTGATGCATTGGACACAAGACAAATGTCCAAGAGTAAGGATGCAAATGACTTCGACAAGGGCCATGTTATGGCTAGACTACTGGGTCAGAGCACCTCCAAGTCTCCAGTGCCTCCAGCTTTTGAGGTTGTCCCAGTGTATGGTGTTTAGTACCTACTCATACTGGTCCAAGGAAAGACAACTTCATTAACAATTCATGGATGTATGTAGGAAGTGAATGCTAGCCTGTCAGGTCTGATCTCTACAGATGACCTTCTGTATCATAAAATGCTAAAAAAATGTAAATGGTCTGGTGAATGTACATTGCTAACTGGGGGAAGAGATTGCATCAGGATGGATTATGAGTGGAAGGCAGGTCAGTCGAAGGAGTGTGATTCTCTGGACAATGTTATGCTGGGAATCTTGGGTCTTGGCACAATAGTGATTTCCACAAAAAATAGGCAGGTGATTTTAATGATTGTTGTAGTAATTAGTGTAGGTAATAAGCATTTATTTTGTTTTGGGAGAACTGCTATTGTTAAGAAGATGACTTGCTTTTTATATTGTTTTTCTAGCTGTGGGTGTTAAAAAATAAGTTACACACCAGGTGTCTGTATTTTAAGTACTGGGGGGAATATTAAGTGTGTGTGTGTGTGTGTGTGTGTGTGTGTGTGTGTGTTTTTTAGAACACTATTCAGAAGGCTTTATTTTTAAGAGTTTAAGAAGCCCTAGGTGCTCCTAAAGGAACACCACTCTAGATATGATTAATGACTCATGTCTTTGAAGCCATGGTCAGCATTGTCCACAAAGGCCTGTGGATGTCCATGGTTAGTTTCCACTACAGATTAACACCTCACAGAACTGATCAAAGAGGCCCGTTGATTCAGGGACTGATTGTTTAGAACATTACTATAGACCTTAGCCCTTTGTGGATTACATTATAAACCACTGTTTAAAAGTAGTACATTTTTAGACTAGATATAAAGAGGACAAAGAACTCTGAGGTAATCAGTGGACTAATCAAGTTTTCTCTTAGTAGCTCTGCATGCAAGAGTAGAGGCATGAGCTGATGGGTCAGTTTAGATTTAGTAATGTTGGTATTTCATAATGGATAGGTGTTGACATAGTGATATAGTACCAAAATATCTGATAGACAATCAAACTATGCAGTCTGTAATATTTTTAAATGGTGAACTGTTGAATCATCAGTAGGCTATGCTACAAAAATGTGATTACAGTTAGCTATTGCTTAGGATTAGTAAGACTAGCAAACAGAACTGTTCTTATATTTAAATTCTGGCTTGACTTTACTGAAAAATTATATTTTTTAGGAAAATTTTATTCATGCCGAAATGGTGCACCCATGAGAATCAAGTAAGCATAGTGTATTACTTTTCTCAGTATTTCATCAGAAAGTGGTAAATCTAGTTTAATTAATTTTATTTCATTATACTAACAGGAGTGCAGTAGAGTGTTGCAGTGGGTAATACTGTCCAATCATAAAGATTCCCACAGCAATAAGGTTCTGGGTTTGATTCCCAAGTGAGGCGACCTGTGTCTTTCTGTACACTGGTTTCATCCCACATTTCAAAGACATGCTTGTCAGGTGGATTAGAAAGTTTAAAAAAGCCTCTAGTTGTGAGGGTGTCTGACTGTGTGTTTTCCCAATGATGGACTGATGATCTATCCAGGATGTTTTTCTTTTTTCTTTTTCTTTCACCCTAATGCAAAAAAAATTGCAGATGAATTTGTCTTTTATATAGAGTAATGTTTGTTTCAGAATGCTTACATCATCACTAATTTCTGCTGTATATCCTGCATTATTGAAATTGACATTCATTTTAAACTTTGCTTAATGATGCCTGGGAAAATAATGGAAGTGCAGCAACAAAATCATTTAAATTAGGATTAAGGTCCCAAATCATAACATGCTAAATAAAAATCCCCAAGTATTTAGGGTATTAACAGATGCAATCTCTTACTCATGTATAAGACTGGTGGCATCAGAGCATGTATCCCTGCCCCCACTTTTCATGTAAAGCAAAAATGAGAAAATGTGTGTATGTGTGTGTGTGCCTGTGACTGTGTGTGTGTTTTGTTGTTGCTGCCATTGTTGATATTGAGGTGAATTGTCTCAAACTGATCATTTATATTTATGCTTAATAGACAATATTTCATTAGTTAAAACCTGACCTGTAGCTTTTTTTTTCTGGTTGAAAAGATGGTATGCTGTCCTGGCAACTCCAGAACAAAGAGTTCAATGACTTGCTTCGCTCTTCCTTAAGGGCTTTGGCAAGCCTTATAGTTTAGCCAGCTTTCAGCTTCAGCTCATACACCTTTAGCTGTAAGAGGTGAGGGTGTAAATGTAACAATTACTTTTGCAAATTGCAGCCATTTCAAATTTGCTCATGGTTTAATTTAATAACACAACATTTTAGTGCTGTCTGTCTGAATGCTTGCATATAAATAAATGTATATAAATATACATAAAATGGAAACATTTTGTAAAATGATGAATGGATCAATAAAAATAGGGATATAATTATAAAGTTTCAACAAACTATATTCTTATACCCCAATTAGCCATTTAATTATTTATGTCATCCTTGTATCTTATTCTTTTGCCAATTTTATTGGCTCTGCTTACTATACAGGTATGCTTTTTTAATTACAGAACAAATGGACACACAGTGCCCTCTATACTGTTTGGGACAAAGAAAGATTTTCCCTTGATTTACCCTTCTGATCTACAGCGTACATTTTTAAATTAAACAATTCAGACATGATTTTAAAGTCCATATTCCAGAAGTTAATGTATTATGTTTTTTGCATACATTTCAGTTTCACAATGTAGAAATTACAACATGTTTCATACATAGTCCCCCCCCTTTCAGGGCACTAAAATGTTTGGGACTAAACAATGGTCGGTATATAAATGCAGTCATTTATTGGAACATAAGCAGATAACATGTTTCTATAAACCTCAGAATTCATTGTGCAGTTGTACAGCAGTTGCATCATCAGTGAAGATACAAGTCCCAGTGCCTGTATCCATACATGTCCAAGCTGGAATACCCCCACTGCCATGTTTAAAAGATGAGCTGGTATGCTTTGGATCTTGGACAGTTCCTGTTCATCTTCCTTTTTCGGTTTCTTGTCATCACTCTAATATAGTAAGTTAAATATAAGTTAAAATGCTGTAGAAATACTGTTAAAATACTGTAATATGGCCATCTTGTTTTTGTGACTAACTAGTAGTTTGCACCTTGTAGTGTAGCCTCTGAGTTTCTGTTCATGAAGTCTTCAATGGCTAGTAGTCTCTGACAAAGACACACCTGCTTTCTGATTCAGTGTCACGTGTGTTGGGTTTTGGGCACGCTAGAGGGCGCTCTCTGTCACGTGTGTTGGGTTTTGGGCACGCTAGAGGACGCTCTCGGTCACATTTAGGGTGTTTGTCACATACAAGGTGTTTAGGGTACGCTAGAGGGCGCTCTGTTCTGACTAAGCACACCTGAGCCCCTGCGGGCAGGTGTGCATCATTGGGGCTGACTATTTAAGCCCCGATGAGTCAGAACAGAGCGCGGCTCATTAGATAGGCTATGCCTGCACGTAATGGTGGTTTTTGTCAGTCAGTCAGTCAGTCAGTCAGTCAGTCAGTCACCTGAGTAGTAACTGCAGTCTGAGTTCTTGTTTGTTTGTGTTTTCTCCTTTGTTTAATAAACTTCTGTTCTGAACCCCTGGCTCGGACCTGACGTCCCTCCGGTACCACACCACCGTTACAGAATGAGCCGCCAGTACCTGGACGTCGCGAGCCACGATGGCGATATGGAGTGCGTGTTGTGGGCGACAGCCAATGCTGTCGAGCAGTCGCTGCAGCTGATAAAGTCCTGGGAGACAGGGGCGACTTTTCCAGACCTCCGCGAACAGCTGGACGGTGAGGAGTGGGTGCGACGGACACCGGCGGCCACGGCAAGGGAGCTGGAGCGCCGTCTGAGGAATGCGACGTCGCTGCTCCCACTCGATATCATCCTAGATCCCGAGCTTCGCATGGATCGGTTCGCGCTTTGTCTCCGGATGCTGAGCTCCATGGCTAAAGGGACACAGCGCTATCTCAACGCGCTGGACCGCGTGCTCTCTTCCGCACGCGACATGGAAGGCGGGGCTTCGTTGACGGCTGGCGTTACTCAACGCGGAGGCACGGCGTCTACCGTGCCGCAAGCCGTCAACGCGAAGCACGGCGCTTCACCGCAAGCCAGCGTTCAACGCGGAAGCATCGGCGTTTTACCGCGTCGCGAAGCGGCTCAACGCCGAAGCACGGCGCCTACCGTGTCGCTAGCTGTCAACGCCGAAGCACGGGCGTTTCACCGCGCCGCGCTGCTCGGCTAGGAAGCACGGCGTCTACCGTGCCGCAAGCGGCTCAACGCGGAAGCACGAAGGCAACTGCACCGCTCGCAGTTCAACACAGTGACTCAGCGTCGAGAGCGCCGCGCGCCAGCAACCATGATCCGCCAGCGGAGAACACTCCGCGCGCAGCTGATAGCGAGAACACGGCCAACGCGAGTCACCACAAGAGGTTGGTAGCTAACGCACCTTTCCGTGTTCACAGCGACAGCACGGCGCCCCCCGCGTCGCACCGCGCCTGCACGACGCCCCCCGCGTCGCAACGTGACTGCACCGTGCCCACCGCGCTGCAGCGCGCCCGCAACCACGATCCGCCAGCGGAGAAAGCGCCGTGCGCAGTTGATAGCGAGAACACGGCCAACGCGAATCACCACGAGAGGTTGGTAGCAAACGCGTCTTTCCGTGTCCACAGCGCCTGCACGGCGCCCACAGGGAGGAATGCAAAGAAGGCCGCCCGCAACAAGAGAGGCGAGGCAATGGCAAAGAAGGCAGTTCCTGACATAGAAAGCGGCATCCCAGAGTCGATCCGCAAACCCAGCACCACGAACCAGTCTGCTGCATCGAAAAAGAGGAAGGTTCGGGCACAGAGAAAAATCAAACATGAGGCTGCAGTAACCATTCAGGCGCAGGTAAGGAAACACATACACAGAAGGTCCTACCTGAGGCTAAGGTGGGCAGCCAAGACTGTACAGCAACATTATAGAGCTAACAAGAGTATGAGGCAAGAAATGAAGTCCCTAAAGGAGAAAAAAGGGGCTGTCGTTGTTCTACAAGCAGCATTCAGAGGAATGAAGACCAGACAGGCTCTGAAACTGAAGCACCAGGCTGCAACTAGGATACAAGGTGCGTACAGGGCTCACTGTGCTCGAGCACGATATTTATGCCTCAAACAGACCGTTATTGCGACCCAGCTGAGATATCGGTCCACACGTGAAGCCAAAAAACAGAGAGGGGAATTCCTGAAATTGCGCTCCGCTGCCACGTTCCTGCAAGCCTGCTTCAGAGGTCAGAGAGTCAGAAAGATGGTGATCCTGCACCATCAGACAGCCTCCTTGATTCAGGCTGCGTTCAGAAGACAGAGAGAGGTAATCAAGTACCAGGCCATAAGGAGGTCAGTCATCTTCATCCAAAAATATTATAGGTCCTACATCAGGGGCAAAAGTGAACGAGAGATTCCTGGTGTTGAAAAAGTCAGCGATACGCATCCAGGCCACCTTTAGAGGTTATTTAGTGCGGAGAAACATGAACGCTATGAACCAAGCTGCTGTCATTGTTCAGGCTGCTGGGAGAGTGCACCAGCGGGGATCTGTCTTCAGGAGGCCGCGCTGGGCAACGAGTGGTCGTCAGAGGCGGTTCGGAAGGCGGAGACCGGGACTTCGACTTCGACAGAGGTGTCAACATGCTGCGAGGGGCTTGCAGAAGTCAGTCAGAGAGGAGCCGGTGAGAGATCGAGCCGTGTGGCGCAAAGTGGCGAGGACCATCCAGTCCCACCTCAGAGGTGAGCAGATCAGCCGCAGAAAGGTCCAGTTTGCAGAACAGGAGGAGTTGCTTACAGGATGCTACCAGCAGCTGACCGAAGGAGCCTTCATGCTACAGGTGAACGCCGCGGTCTCGAAGGACAGGAAGAAGGAGACATCGGTTCAAGGAGAAGGTGAGCATCATGGAAGGAGCAGCCAAGTCAGAGAGGTCTCTAGCGTTAAGATACATGCTGTGATGGTGTTCCAAAGAGAGGTACTGAGGAGAACACCGGAACAGAGAAACCCAACTGTATGCCAGACAACGAGGAGAGTTGTGATTCCAACCAGTCAGGAGAAGCTGGAGGCTCAACTAGCCGCTTTGGAGGAGCAACTGAGTCAGACCACAGCAGAGCTGAGAAGGGTGCAGGACCACAACATTGCTCTGCAGGCGGAACTGAGAGAGGCCCAAAGTGAGGCCGGTAAGCTCAGCGGGCTGGAGAAGCAGGTTAGTGGTATGGAAGCGAGATTGGCGACCCTCGAATCCCGACTCACTCCACAGAAGCCAGTTCATTCTGGGACCCTGGTGGGTGGCACCAGAGCCGAGCAGCTGAAGAACAGACTGATGGAGAGGCCGGGAGAGATTCCAGAGGTCGAACCGCTGCATGATGGCTCCCAACCTCTCGTTCATCCTCTGAGTTCAGCAGACTCGGAACCAGGCGATTTATGGAGGGAGTCCAACAGAACCCGTCAGAGTGAAACCAGAAGCTGGGAAGCGGCGTCGCCGGGCCCCAAGCGGCCGGGAAGTAAGACCGAAACAGGGAGAGGGACTTCCTATGTAAACCCTGTAACGTCTGTGTATGGCTCCCTCTCAGGTCCAGTCGAGTCCAGGCTTTCCGCGGGGTCAGGCGAGGCCCCCAAGGACTTCAGAACCCAGTGCAGGCACCGGTCCAAGGGATGGACGGAACTGCTGGGATTCCCCTCACCACCACCAGCTGCCCGACATGACTGGTCGGAGGCCCTTTGTTTTTTTTTTTTTTTTTTTGTTTTTGTATGGACCTGACCATGTGTCCCGACTAGGGACTTTTGTGTTGTTGTTTTTGCCTTCCCCCTGAGGTTCGGCAGCGTTCGGGCGCTTCGGGAGCCGCGCCCTTGGGGGGGGGGTTCTGTCACGTGTGTTGGGTTTTGGGCACGCTAGAGGACGCTCTCGGTCACATTTAGGGTGTTTGTCACATACAAGGTGTTTAGGGTACGCTAGAGGGCGCTCTGTTCTGACTAAGCACACCTGAGCCCCTGCGGGCAGGTGTGCATCATTGGGGCTGACTATTTAAGCCCCGATGAGTCAGAACAGAGCGCGGCTCATTAGATAGGCTATGCCTGCACGTAATGGTGGTTTTTGTCAGTCAGTCAGTCAGTCAGTCAGTCACCTGAGTAGTAACTGCAGTCTGAGTTCTTGTTTGTTTGTGTTTTCTCCTTTGTTTAATAAACTTCTGTTCTGAACCCCTGGCTCGGACCTGACGTCCCTCCGGTACCACACCACCGTTACATTCAGTTGGACAAGCATTTGGGGATTTTTATTTAACAAAGTGAGGATTCTTCTGTCATCAGCAGTGGAGGACTTCCTTGGCCCATCAGTTCCTTTGTAAATACAGAGCTCACCAGTGCATTAAAAAAAAAAAAAAATTAAAACAGTTGAGTTTGGTAATCCTAAGGTTTGATCAATGTCTCTAAAGGTTTTATTCTTGTTTTTCAGCCTACTGCACAATGCAGAATCATGCCTAGGTTTTTTATCCCCACACTAATGAAGCAATGAAACACACCTGAGTAATCACAAACACCTTTGAAGGCAATTGTTCCAAGAATTATGGTTTCCTGAAATGAGGAGGACTATGTATAAAAAGTGTTGTAATATCTACATTGTGAAACTGAAATGTACACAAATAACTTAAATAAAGTATGAATTCATTTTTGAATTGTTTGATTTAAATGTGTGTGTGTGTGTGTGTGTGTGTGTGTGTGTGTGTGTGTGTGTCCAGAGCTTTCCAGGGCTTGGATCTGCCTGGTACAGCCCTCAATAACCCAAGCATTACAAAGTGTATATCATGCTGTTAGGGCTTGGAAAGCTCCCTTCTTCTACACGAAGCCTAGCATTCCCCCTCCCCTCTCACTCTACACAGACTGATAGGAGAAAGCAGGCTCACTTTAAAGCGGGGCACTTTCTCTGACCCTTCGAAATCCTAGTCAGATGAGACATATAAAAAGAAGTAATACTGCTCTCTGAGACCCCCAGGAAATAGTACCTAAATACCCTTACAGAGACTCCAATTATATATCAGAGACAGAAGGTGGAAGGTGACCATCTCTTTCAGGCTTTTCAGGCTTCCCCTGTGTTGAAAATAAGTCTTGGTTAGGTGAAGATTTTAAAGGAAAAGTTTGGCCAAAATTTAAAAAACTTAGTTGCAGCTGTCTTAAAGCCTGTATTTTGTCTGTACTTCTATCCATTTTCTTCACTTAACATAATGTCAAACAGAGTCAGAAATTAAACAAAAACATCAAACATCAGTCTAGGCTGGGTGAAAGCATTTGGAATATGGAGAATAACTGAGAAATGTTTCTATTCCTTTATGTGATAAACAGACAAAGAATGGGTCTTTGTTTCATTACTATGTGAATATAATGCTCAGACACTTTCTTTCACAAAGCAATCATTTTGTAATGAATTTGTTTTGCTGTTTTGAATTGAATCTGTCTGCAGTCAAAAGCAAAAGATTTTCAGAAACTGATGAGGCAAAAAGGTGAAAAGAATTGTTTTTTATGTCATATGTGCTGGAGTGTCACTACATTTGTCTTTTCTGTATTCTTTTCATTGTCCAAGTGCATTTCATTTTATTTCACTCATCATGCCACCCTGTTCTTCTTGTTACATAAGAGCTGAAGGACAGCATGAGCCAGCTGGGGCTGTCTTTTCCCCTGGCTGTCATTGCAATTTCATTTTCTTCAAAATGAACTCCTACATCTACACAGATTTGGGGGAGGGGTGTGGTGGAGTGCATTGTATTTCATGTATTTCTGGGATTAGTGTAATGTAGCATTTTGAATGTCACATACCAAACCTTTGGTTGAAATGCTGTGGTATATATGTCCTATCACATACCAAGAAAACAAATTCCGAATCAATACCATATTATTGGCCAATTACACAGAAGAACAGGGTAAATGTACACTTTACCTTAGGGGACTAATGTCTGGCTTCCTACTACCTTTTAACTGCAGTGTACAAGGAAATTAAGTGTTATGAAATGTATAGAGTACTTAACATATTAACAGGTGAAATATGTGAAATAAATTTAATACTCAGAAGCATTCAGCATCCCCAATAGACTTCCCTTGTGACTCACAGTCAAGCTTGAAGACCGATCCAGAGCCAACATTGTGAAATCATTCTACTTATTGTCATAATGGCACTTTTTAAATCAAAACACTTTCTGAGATTTTTTCTTTTTCTTTTTCTTTGCTGTTTTCTGTTTTTCACAATTAAAAAGTTTTTGGTCCCTATATCTGTAAATTGGGCATTGACATAATTTCTCACCTGGCCTTACAGTGATGCTGTCCCAGTGTTAAAATTTGTTTCTGAGCTTTCTAGTGTACTGGCCATACCTGCTTGCAACCCTGAGGTTATTGGTCTTTCAATTTCAATTTCAATTTATTCTTATATAGCGCCTTTTACAACACAGTTGCCCCAAGGCACTTTACAATGGTGGTGGATGGTGGAACAGGTTACAGTGATAGATGTTAAAGCCGGACAACTACGAAGGAGAGGAACCAAAAACTCCACTATGCCGAGAAAAAAAACCTCTGAGGGTCCAAGGTCAACCGGCTACCCAACCCCCTTGGGTATACTAACAGTACAAAGTTAGTTTGGTTTTAAACTCCAGGATCAGTGAGGAGTCCAAAGTTGCTTCCAGGTACCGATGAGCTGCCAGGGTCCCTTGGCGCATCAGATGCATCACACAGACCAGATGGTAGCTCGGCATTGGACTCAGGTGATGACCACAGCGGGCCCACCCGGACATGTGGGGAGAGAAATGGAATGGGGATGGTCAGTAATGAGCACTGGCCTGATCATCTATAATCATCTGCACCTGTTTCCCCACTGGTTTATGCCTTGATGATTGCTTCATTGATTAATAGGTACATCAATAGTTGTGGCTTAACAAACAAAAAACAACCCCCTGAAGTTGGTCAGATACTGGGAATGGACTGAAAATGACAGCCAAAAACTTTGAAACCTGGAGAACTATTATCAACAATTAAAAAATACATGAAAGTCTGGCTTTTTGATAGCAAAATATGAAGAAGTAAGGAAGGGTAATTTTGTGCTGTACTGCTTGTCTCCTATATTGAATAAAAACTAGGTTTGTCTCAACAACCTGTCTCTGATTCCATGAGAAACGGTTTTATAACACATACTTGGAGCATGTATGCCTTTGTTCCAGAAGAGCACACAGCAAAACATTTCAGACATGCATCATCCTGCCAAGCATTGTTGCAGGCCTGTCTTGTACTGCATGATCTACTGCAACTCAAGCGCATATGGCTGAGTAATGTTTAAGTGTCATGGGAAATGATTTAATGGCTATGCAATCTTTACTTTAATCTATTTGAGTAACACTGTACTGCTGCTACTGAGTACTCTCCATATGCTGTGAAATGAATATTGATGAATATAGATATTAATGATGAATAGGTATATTATAGTGAAGTGAGCACGCAGCTGCCTTGTATTTTCACTCATCAGTCAATTCATCACTTCTTCCAACTCTATAGGTTTACAGGTTTATAATTGCTGCCAGCTGTAGGACATGTGTTGTAGAGCAACTTGTCACCCCTCTGTCCTCAATTAATGGATAATGAAAAATAACCACTTCAAGACCACATACTGATCAGACATGGTTTGACTGGTTGACTTCTGTAAACACAACAGCCATAACAACATTACAGTGGCATGTCAGTAAGGCCTGTTAGCAAATGTAGCAGTTTTGCTTCAATTTGCACTAATCTCTTTATTTACCAAAATCTTGTTTTTAGCAATATTCCAGTGGTAAAAAATCTGACATACGTGTCTCCATGTTGAAAGGCTACAGCGCTCCAGATTTCAGCACTCATTAAATGGTCAATTTATCAGCTTATTAGCAAGGCCTAGAGTTAATTTCAAACTGTTAGAAGAGGGGAAATGTTGAGCTTTTGTAAATAAATAGCCAGCCAGTGAAGGTGTAAGGTATATCTTGTGAACAGATTGTTTACAGTTCGATAATTTAAAAATTTATAATTTTAAAAAGATGACATAAGGATAATTTCTGGGGGCAATTTAAAATGACAAATATACTCAGTACTAGTGCTGTAAAGAAACGAAGATAAAGAAATGTAAAGAATAATCTAAGATTAAGAAAAGGTGATCAGTAAGGCAGACAAAGATATTGTTAATCGGGCAATAGCAGATACTGTATGGGCTCAGTTAAGGAAATAGTGACTGGAAATAGTGGTCATTTTATGAGTGCAGTTAAGGAAACAGGGCATCGGTGGCCCAGTGGTTAGGGCATTGGCCCCAGAATCGGAAGGTTGTGGATTCAAATCCCAGACCTGTAGGTTGCCCTGAGGTACCCTTGAGCTCCCTAGGTTTTTTAAGCAGCTGCCCCCCTGAATTTCTTTGTGGTTCACTGTGTGCTATGCTGTGTTTCGCAATAACAAAAATAGCCACTTTCACTTACACTTCACGTTCACTTTCACTGGGCAGCATTAGAGTCACAGCTCACCTCTGGAGGTGTAGGGGACAGAGTGTAAGCTCTACAGCTCAGGAAGGCAGTCAGGCCATGGCGCCAAGCTTGCTGATTCAGTACAGCTGTTTAAACAGCTCCAACTCCTCTCCACTTTCCTTCCTGCCTCCCTGACCTGCTTGTCCTCCATGCCCACAGGACGAGTCAGGGATAGTACACTCTAGCTTCAATCTCACCAGGTCTGATCTGCTTATTGAGCAGTTGCAAGGGTGCTTGCCTAAACATGAAACATGGAAATATTACACAAACACTTACTTCATAGGAAACAAATCAGCTAAAACTATGCTGTTCCATTAGGGTGTAAACATAAAGGGTCAAAAATATTTTTCCTGACAAATGACCAACGTTTTTGAACTGTGAACTTGCCAGTCCTCCTTAAAGTCAAAACACTTACTTTAAAAAAGCATATAGCCTCCCTTAGGTCCTTTATAGACCTCAGCTGGGAAAAAAGGGCTATCCAGACAAGGCTATGGAGGGGAGTGTCTACCAAAAAAGGAATCTGATTTTTTTTTCTTTTTGGACACATTCTTAAGTGGAGCCCTAAAGCTCAGCTGTTTGCCACTCCTTTCTGAGGAGAAGAAGCCAGCCATACACTGCAGATTAGGCCTGGGCACATGACTGAATCTGAAAAGCATACTCAGGCTGCCTCTGAACTTTAAAGAAACAGCAGATCAAATCCCACCCTGGATTTAATGCACAGTAAAAATAAAGACAAAATTAAGGCTGCTGCTTTTTTAGCTATGTGTCTAATTTTTCTCTACGATAGTTTGTCATGCAGTGTCAGAAACCACTTAAGCAACTACATTTAAGATAGATATATCAGGTTTTTTTCTGTGTGGAGTTTGTATGTTCTCCCTGTTTGTGTGGGTTTTCTCTGGGTGCTCTGTTTTCCTCCCAAAGTCCAAAGACATGCACCAGAGAAGAAGCAAATTCTGGTTACCAAACAACATGACTTGGTTTTTCATCAGAACAGTTCTTCAATCATACAAGGAAAATAACAGTTATGAAAAGAGCATTCTTTCACATACTTCAAATAGCTTTAACAGTTTGGATGCTATAGAAATAATATTTTAAAATTAAATTATTATTATTATCCCTTGAAATATTGCTTGTAGCCTACTATTTTTACAGCAACACTGTGTCCACGTCGCAGAAGAATTCCTATTTAAGGCCCAGGAGACAACAGCATCTCTCTGTGAGCCCCATAAGCACTGTAATATAGTCTTTTGAGTTACCAAAATGACTTAAAATAAATAAAGGATGCATATTTGTCAAATAAGCTGTTGTTCTTACGGCATTGCACTTTATCCACTAGCACAAACCAAAAACTTATGATAAATTAGGAATTTTTAGATATAATAATAACAACATCATGCATGTTGTGAAGAATCTGATCAGTTACTGTGATTTATGTAGTGTTGATGGCAAAATATGTGTGAACATTTGCAAGTATGATATGAAATGGAATGGATTCTGTCTGTGCATTAGTTAGACTGCGTATATAAAAAGTCTATAAAGTGGTAAGAAGCAATTCCTTTGGATTTTCAGGACCATGGTTCCAAGTACTCCCAGCTTCTCCGGTTATGCTATCATTAAATTCTAAACAACATAATGTGGAAAATAGAAGAGTCACAACTATATTTACCACAGCAACAGTAAATGATGCATCGCCCTGGCAGTGTCCTCAGGAGTCCAGAATGCAAAACCTCATGTGTTGCAACAGACATCACAATGCCTCTGCATTTACAGTTTTGTTTTTGTCATTGCATCAAACCAACACAGAATTATGGGGTAAAATGGTTTTGGCATTGGTGAAAGACAATTTCACAAACTGAACGAATCTGACAGTCTCATTTCCATTTTCCAATAATGCATCTTTATTTTGGGGTATGGAGAAATTAATTTTTTTGCTGGTTTTCTGAAAGGTAACTTTGGCATGATCCTTATATGACGGAACTAGTCCCTCTGAACGGTTTCAGATATTAAGTTAATATTTAATACAACCGATTCATTTTCAACCCTGAGGAATATTTGATCACTTTTCCATAAGCACAGGGCAAAAGTAAAATGTCTGACTCAACACATACAACAAGCAGAGGTTTATACTGCAAAAATAGTAATAACAGGTTTACTTCACTGAAATAGGCTGACTGATAGTTAACATACAAAAAATATTTAGCAATATTTCAGAAATACATTCTAGAACTCATTATAAAACTCTGACATACGAACATACAATTTTTTGCTGAAATTTAAAGCCTAAGCTCAAATGATTGTTAGCTTAGTGCTAACCTATATCTAGAAAGAGACTGACATATATCACAGAAAGGCTAGATTTAGCCACACAGAAAAGATGCTCTAAAGGTTCCTAGTAAAAGGATAAATCATGAGTCTTAGTGATTCATCATTACTGAATAGGAGTCCTACATCTTTAAATAAGAAAAAAGCCTTTAAATCATTATACAAAATAGGCAATACAATGTATGTAAAGTTAAAGTGTGTGACCTTTTTTCTGAAGTGAAGTAGAGGTCATCCTCAAGAATATCATGCAACGCTCCCTCACAGTAGCCCATTTCATGCTGTTTCAGCAGGAAAACATCACAGAAAATATCCTCACTGGTAGCATGCAAGACCCAGGGAAGAAATAGAAATTAGGCAGCAGCAACAGCATAAGGCAATGTTCTTCATAGGGCAATGATAGCTCTACACATTTATAAATGAATGATTCCTCATGGTTTTTGACTTACACTTTATGCTCTAGATAAGTGGTTTAGTTGTGTAAAATTATATGAAAAATTATGGTTGTTTAAACTTTAAAGAGCTCTTCACACTTGCAAAACTTACTTACAAAACTAGCTGAATGCATTACTGAATGCACATGCACTTAATTTTTAAAGAACCTGGCATCTAAAAAAATTGGAAACTTGTTTGGAAGGAGGCACCAACAGTATTAAGATAAATGATATATTATGGCATAGGGATGGATGGGGCCTTGCAGCCACACAGAGAATTAGAGTGAGTATGAGGAACTAAAATTAGTTTTTAATAAGGACTGAGTAAGTTAGCCAATAGATGTCTTGTAATGTTTTGTCACTCTAGCAGGTGTAATGAAAGATAGAATTCACTCCCACTGAAGTTGCGTATGTTTGTTCCTGAGCTCTTGCTGGATTTCCTGGTCAGAGTGCCCAACTTTACCTACTGCTGAAAGACAACAGAATTGCTGACATTGTGCATCAGTATGGGCCATAGTAACCACAGAACAGCAAGGTAAGTTTCTATCAAAGTGGTCAGTGCTTGAATAAAGGCAGTTATTTCAGAATGTATGACTCTGATTTTTATTGGAAAAGTTTAACTCCTTAACATCCATGCATTCTCCACACATTTTTCCACTCCTTACTCCAGTAATGAGATAATAATTAAATCATCTTGCATTTTTACCCATTTTCTATTTAAAGGTTTCATTTTTAGTTTAATCTTAGTTTATGTCCATATCATGGATTTGACCACACCACTGTTTCAAGCAATGTTTAGAGCCATAAGGTGAAGGACTGCAGCTGAATCTCAGCTCTGGCCAAGCTTTTCAAATGTATAGACTTGAAAGAAAAAAGTAAAAAGAACTTTGTGGTGGGTGTGAAAAACAAGCATGAGTGCTCACCCGTCTGTGGTTTAGTGAACATATCCTGTCTGTCAAGAGTTGGGAAAAGCAACAGTACAGTGATATAAATTTCTGGCACATTGTTCACTACCTCTCTCAACAGCTCATTTGGTTCCCACATACCTCCACATGTTTTCCCCACAGTATTGCCTGGAACAACCTTACCTTGAGAAAAGTACTTGAATCCAGATATATGCAAAGAAAGCACATATACAGAACTCATGGAAGGTGCGTTGAACTTGGATCAAAGCAAGCAGGCTCCATATAAAAACATAACTTTTTAAAATATATAATATAAAGAATAAACTACTGACTGTAATGCAAAGTTTAAACAATACAAAGGGATCTGTCTTTTTGAGTGCCATTAAATCCTGTATAGCTACTCAATAATTGATGTATGTATGTATGTCTATATGTGTATGTAGGTTTTGATGTTTAAAAGTATCTAGACACCCCTTCTAATTAGATAATTCACCCATTGCTGACACAGGCTTTCACACAGAATACATAATTTTAGTAGAAAACGGTTGTGGTCCTTAAGGGTTCCATGTGGGAGATTACTACCATGCTGATTTCTCAGGCTACCAGATCAATGAACCAGAACTGATTTGTACACAGTGATAGACTTGTAAAGCTAAACATAGTGTCTGACATAATAATAATAATGTATTCCATCTCTGCCCTGGGGCAGCTGCACTGTACTTTGTCATATACAGGGGGTGCTGGTGGTCTAGTGGTACAATACTCACCTAAGGACCAAAAGGTTGGAATCCCACCTCTAGCACTACCACCTTTGGGTTTCTGAGCAAAACCCTGAATCCCAAGTTGCTCCAGGGGGACTGTCCCTGTAGTTAGGGAATGGAAGCCGCTTTGGATAAGAACATCTGCTAAAGGCTGTTAATGTAAATGTAATGTTTTGTATTGTGTCTTTCCACTGCATAAACTATTGTCTACCCTTGTGTCTAATGGTGTCCTCTGTGTTACACCATGATCCTGGGGAACGTTACTTCATTTCACAAGTGTACTGTGTTATGAAATGACAATAAAAACAAGTTGACTACTTGATATTACCAAAAAGTTACCAAGTGTGGGGCATAAAACCTAGCATTGGGCTGTTGAGCAGTGAAATTATGTTTTCTGGACTGTGGGAGTAGTCAGACATTAAACACTCTTTGGAATGGAGCACTATTTGTGATCCAGGACTAATCCTCCAATAACAATACAAATTTTGCATAATAAAATACTGGACCAGTTATTCATTTTATGTTTAATAATTATATACACCAGCACCAGTATTTTGTATTGCATTGTTATAATTCAATACATGATGTAAGATTCAAGATTCTTTATTATTTACACAGTTACACAAGTACAACCTGCAGTGTAGTGTATCTTTTGGTCACTCTTAAGACTGTGTGATAAATAAAATAAATATAAAAATCATTACACACTGATCCTTCTATATATTGAATGCTGTATGTTATGCACTAGACCAGTTACACTAAGTATGCTATACAGTTATACACTGAACATACAAAAAAAAAGTCACATATGTTTCCATCCAGAGTTGGATACATTTTTCGAGATGATGGGTGAGTCGGACCACAGCGCAAATTCTTCTCCAGCACATCCCAAAGCTTCTCAATGGGGTTAAGGTCTAGACTCTGTGGTGGCCACTCCATGTGTAAAAATTATGCCTCTGTTCCCTGAACCACTCTTTCACAATTTGAGCCGATGAATGCTGGCATTGTCATCTTGGAATATGCCCGTGCCATCAGGGAAGAAGAAATTCACTGATTTCTTCTTCCCAGATGGGTCTTAACTCTATTTTACTAGTTTCAGCATCTCCTTAGATGTTTTCTTTGGTGCTGGCTGTAAATGGCTCTTGGCAATGATGTGCAGTTTTTCTGACTCCTGAAAAACAACATAGCATATTTCTATGACACTACTGACAACCAAACTAATGTACATCACTGCACACAATAGAGTATATTGCATGTACTGGAGAATCTATACATGGATCAATGCATGGATATATCTGTAGCAGCTTCATATGTTATATAATTAAATTTGTATTTACTGTAATTCAGTCTTGCTTTTTTATTTTATGGAAAGTTTTCAGCTGAAAAAAGGACAAGACAGAGCCAATAGCAATGCATTTTTGAACACCTTTTTTATAAACATAGTGACAGTAACCCCCAACATGTCTATTGACAGAGCCTCACTTTGTCTGTATGATACTGGGCAATTCCTCCCAGGCCTTAGTGCATTACTCTAACAAGACAAGGCCATCTGAAGGGGGAGACTCTTGACAAGGTTAACTGGAGAGAGGGGTCCATCTGGCTTGGAGGAAAGGGGGGGGGGGGTTGTAGACCCTGGCTTCAGGCCAAGCCCTAGTCCTGCTGCTAACGTGCTCATGTAGATGAGAATTCCATTTGTGCCACCAGCAGTCCTGTTGAGCTCTACTATAGCCCTAGAGCCACTGCAGCATGGATCCTCAGCTTCTTTGGAGTCATTCTCCTTCCCAACTCATGCTTTTTCCCTCTCATAGTCCCTGCCTCTGTGAGAAAACAGTTTAAGTCCCCATGGGGCAACAAGCTCATCTAGTTTAAGTCATGCTCCACTGCCTAAGTGCAGAAATAGATTGGCAGGGCTGAGGCATTCTGCAAGCAACCCACAGATAGTAGATACATACAGCATACAGCACACATACGGCAAACCAATCTCTTTTAAATTGCATATTGAAATTAGCTATCAATCAATATCTGCTTGAAATAAAGTGATATTATTATTTAGAAGGGATTACAGCTCTTAATCTATATATTCTGATTAAAAAAGTGATGTCTTTTTTGTTTAGGTCAAGATGGCATACACTCAGTTTATCCTGTACATTGCCCTTTTTTGCTCTTCTCTATTTCACTAATTACCAGGCTTCCTCCTTCCCGTTTTTTTCTCTGAAGTCAAATTAGATTAATTTCAATGAGGATGACCAGTGTGTGTATGTGTGTGTGTGTGTGTGTGTGTGTGTGTGTGTGTGTGTGTGTGTGTGTGTGTGTGTGTGTGTGTGTGTGTTTGAGAGAAACACAGAGAGAGGGAGACAGTACAATGTCCTGTACTTGCACCCACACATGTCTCTGTGCCTTCCTGCAAGCTGCTGTGTCACACAATGGTCATTACTGCTAGGTGGAATCTAAGGAGGAGTTAAGATGAGCACTGGGGTGTAATGAAGCCTTACCATATTGCAGGGCAATGACTGCACAAGTGGTAAGGAAGATAGCTTGAAAGGTACTTGGTGTGACATCTAGACAGAAGAAGCAGAATAAGGAAATCTGGTGGTGGAACCCAGATGTTCAGGAGTTCATACAAAAGAATAGCCTGGCAAAGAAGTGAGATAATCAGAGGGAAGAAGAAAGTAGATAGGAGTACAAGGAGATGACGTGCAGGGTGAAGAAAGCAGTGGCAAAGGCTAAAGATTAGTATAGGGTGAATTGTATGAGAGGTTGCACAGTAAGGGTGGAGAAAAGAAGCTATAGCGATTGGCTAGACAGACAGAGCTGGGAAAGATGTGCAGTAGATTAGAGTGATAAAGGATAGCTAGGGTAACATACTCACAAATGAGCAGAGCATGTTGAGCAGATGGAAGGAACACTTTGAGGGGATGATGAATGAAGAGAATGAGAGAGACAGAGAGAGAGAGAAGCTTGGATCATGTCAGGTTAGTGAACCAGGAAGTGCAGCAAATAAGCAAGATGGAAGTAAGGGCAGCGATGAAGAGGATGAAGAATGGAAAGGCTGTTGGTCCAGGTGATGTACCTGTGGGAGCATGGAGGGATTTAGAAGATTCTCTTACCAAATTGTTTAACACAATCTTTGTTGGTCAGTCACAGTTGGTCAGTCACAGCATGAAGTTATGGGTAGTAGAAGCTAGGTTAAGAGGTGATGATTAGTGAACAGCAGTATGGTTTCATGCCGAGAAAGAACACTACAGATGCAATGTTTGCTCTAAGAGCGTTGATAGAGAAGCATAGTGAAGGTAAGAAAGAGTTGTATTGTGCCTTTGTTGAATTAACGAACTTTGTGGAAAGGATATGACAGTGTACCTAGAGTTGTGGTATTGTTAGAGGAAGTTAGGAGTGGCAAGAAAGTATATCAGAGAGGTACAGGATTTGTATGATGGAAGTGTGACAGTGGTGAGGTCTGCAGTAGGAGTGACACATTTAAAGTAGAGCAGGGATTACAGTTAAGGCCAAAATTATTAGCCCCCCAGGAATTATGGAACATTTTCTAAACTTCTTCCCAATGTTTGCAGCACTGATGAAACTTGATATAAGCAAACATTCACCAGTGCTATTTAGTAGCTTTTGGTACATTTTGTAATATAAAATACATTTTTAGGCTTGCTTTATATCAAATATAGTAAAAAAAATGGGGTGGTCAAAAATATTAGCCCCATGTGAATGTTTGCTTTCAAAACACACCTACAGTAATTAACCAATCAGCTTTGAAACCACACCTGTGCAGTAAATTGGCTTCCTAACAACACCTGCAGTCAACTGGCTTCCTAACAACATTTAATCAGCATAAAGAGACTCCAAGGAACAGGGCACTTGAACACATAAAAGGGACTGCTGTTACTCACCATGCCAAAGACAAAGGAAATCAATCTGGAGCTCAGAAAGAAGTTACTAGAGGCTCATGATAAAGGGGAACGCTACACTGCCATTTCCAAGCGATTCACAGTGTCTAGAACTGCTGTATGTTGCATCATTGCCAAGTACAAGGAGACAAATTCTGTAAGACACAAACATGGCCGTGGCCGTAAGCGCAAGATTTCAAGAACTGAGAAGAGATGTCAGCAAGGAGCCCCGGACATCTGCAAAGATGATTGTTGTTGACCTGGCCTCTTCTGGAGTTGATGTTTCAAGGAACACATTTGTGAGGGCTCATCATCGTGGTGGGCTTCAGGGCCATCGTCCCAGAAGAACCCCTTTACTCAAAGAGCGGCACATCACAGCCCAAATGAGGTTTGCCCATGAACATTTGAAAGGTAAAGATGAGTTTTGGAAGTCTGTGCTTTGGTCTGATGAGACTAAACTGGACCTGTTTGGGCACATGGATTACTTATGTTTGGCGAAGAAAGGAAGAGGCCTTCAACCCTAAGAACACAGTTCCCACAGTTAAACATAGTGGTAGGAGCATCATGCTGTGGGGCTGTTTTGTAGCCTCAGGCACAGGGAGCTTTGTTCGTGTGCATGGCATCATGAAAAAAGAAAATTATGTTGACATTTTGAGGGAGAATATGCAGAAATCTGCTCATGGTCTAGGCTTAGGTCGTCACTGGGTCTTCCAACAAGACAATGACCCAAAACATACATCGAAATTAGTCCAACAGTTCCTCAGTGATACCAAAACCAAGATCCTGGAGTGGCCCGCACAGAGCCCAGACCTCAATCCTATTGAGAATCTGTGCCGGGTGCTCAAAGTGAATGTCCATGCCCGGAAACCAAGCAATTTAGACCAGCTAGAACAATTTGCAATGGAAGAATGGGCCAAAATCCCTCAGGAGACCTGTGCCAACCTAGTAAAGAACTACTCTAAGAGATTGTTGTCAGTTGTGGCTCAGAAAGGGTACACTATTGACTATTAATGGCCAGGGGGCTAATAATTTTGGATGTCTCATTTTTGCCCTTTCTTGTTTCAACTCGCTGTATCATTAAAATATCCTAATTAAACTTGGTGGATATTGTTTTTTATAGTGCATTTGTTTCCAAAATAACAAACACTTGTTAATGGTCTTTTTCATGGGGAAATCAAGAGTGTTGTCTAATTTCATAAGGGGGCTAATAATTTTGGCCTCAACTGTACATCAAGGATCAGCACTGAGCCCATTCTTCTTTGCAATGGTAAAGGACAGGTTGAGGGACAAGATTAGGAAGCACTCCCCAGACTATGATGTTTGCTGACGATATCGTAATCTGTAGCAAGAGTAGGGACCAGCATAAGGAGACCATGGAGAAGTGGAAATATGCTCTACAGAGGGGATTGAAAGAAGAAAATGCAAAGGACCGGAAGTAATGGAAATGGACGATCAGCTGTGCCCACCCCTAAATGGGAGAACCCAAAAGTAGAAGAAGAATTTTAACATGAGTTTACAGAACCAAAAGTATGTCCAAATTTTAATGTACATATAAAATTATTTCAGGAATTACATGGTACTCATCCATTTATCTTAATATTTACTTATTTCTTTTACATCCAACAGTACTCTGAGTGTGTGTGAGAGAATTAGGGAGTCATAGTAAGAGAGCAGCTGCTGATCATGTGAGGTCAGAGTTGCATTCTCATTTAAGTTTATTTTCTAGCAACAGAGACACAAGGCATCTCAGCACTAATGTATTCCTCCATAGTCTGATTACAGGTGTAGAAGAGAGGCTGCCAAAGAAGCATTACCACAGGAGAAAAGAGGAAGAGTGATGCAAGCCGCCTCACTTTGACAGGTGCATTATCATAGGTTAATGGAGCACAGCTGTGGTGTAACTGTTGTATGCCATGTGTGATTACCACTCAGGTAAACAGCATCTCTGTGTGCCACTTCAATTCTGTCCCATGGTTGGATATAGGCCAGAATAAAGACAGAAAGTAGATTATCAGAAAGCTAGAAACAAAAGCAGAACTTATTGCACTGGGAGAGTGGTTTTCAGAGCATGATCAAACAGCATATTCAATTCATAACATGAGCCGCCAGTTATCTTAATCATTTGTACAAAATGAAACATAAAACAGGACTGTTTTCCTGAACACGTGTCCAGAATTAAAATGAGGACAATCATGTTAGCTGTGTGAGTTTGAAGCCCCTAAAAAGAGATTGCTTATGCAAGTGTGTATTTCTGATTTGAAATCATAGTTTCTAAAGTCCTGCATGCTGTGTCAAAATCCTCTGTTCCAGAAAAGAGGCACTACGTTTATAAAAAATGAAGACTTCCTAAACAGCTGCTTCGGATTCGGATGTGCAAATCTAGGAAACCACTTTAACTGACATGGAAAAGCATAATGTATAAGGATCGTTACATCTTAAAAAGGTTCTTTACACTCATAGTTCTCGTTAGCAAGAATGTTATTTTAAAGACAAATAATAGATCTTTAAGGAACCATAGTGTTTTTTTTTCTATGGCACTACTACAAAGAACTCTTGCTGGTACCTTTTTTAAGCGGAAAAATGAGCATGTGAACATGCCAAAAAACAGGATGTAGCTGGTATGCAGGCTGGACACAAAGAATAATAGCAGGTGGAAATGGGGCCTCCATTGTTGCAGGGAAGGAGGGACAAGATCTGTCAGTTAACACTTTAGAGGAAAAGGTCAGGCATTGTACTGAAAGAAAAGCAATGCTGAATTTCTGGGTCCCTGGGGAGTGCTGGAAATAGCCTGTGATTGACAAATTTTGAAATTTGGCACACACAATTTCCAAATCTCCAACCTCTAAGAATTTCAGGTCTACTACAGGGGTGCCCATATCTGGTTTTGGAAGGCTGGCATCCATCAAACTCCACCTCAAACATACCTGCTTCAACTCATCTAATTTCCAAGTGAGCGTGTTAGAGGTGGGAAAAAACGAAACAGTGCTGGAAACCTTTGCATGAGGACAGGATATGGGCACCCCTGGTCTAGAACATTCTTTTGCCCTTTGTTAGAAACAACACACTAAAAGGCAACAATTTTAATAAATGAATTAAATTACTAAATAGTAGTCTCAGTTGTCATTGTATATAACCACCGGCACAATTATGGAATCAACAATACATACATTTCATTTTATTTTTGTTCTTTCAATTTTGAAATGAAATGGAAAAATTAAAAAACAAATGATACTTGGACTGATCATTATGCCTTTTTACTTTGTCATGAATAAACAAATCACAAATATTGTGATTATATTAAATAAATGCCATATTTTTTACTGATTAAGTAGAGGAAATAATCAAATTGTTTTCTTCAGACAGTGATCATGTTTCATTTAAACAGGTTCATACAAACGTTCCAGCATCGCTCCCTGTCCAGTGCATTGACTTCAGCCATTTATGCACAGGTATACATTGAAATTTTGGGTACTTTTTCATGACATTGACAGAAAATAGGTTTGTTGATTAACTGATTGTTCAGGATGATAATGTTCATGAGTCATCAGTGATTCAACCAATCATCTATACTCCATGCTTGTTAGTCACTGTAATCTTTTCTTCTGTTAAGGTGTGGGTGAGGGTTTTTCTTCTGCTTTTGTTAGTAATGAAAAGCTTTCATTCAGTCCTGTCACATAAAATCTGTTTTCATCCATTAATTTTCAAATTTGATTTCTTTTGCATTGCCTTCAACGTATATTGCTGTATGTTTTTGCTTGCGTTTAGTGTTCCCTTATGCTTCCCTTTATAACCTAGTTTAAACTTGCACCAAATTTTAGACATTGCCGAATGGAAACAGGCTTTGCTATGTTCTGTGTGAAATTTCTTTCTTGAAGGAATTTTATAATCCCTTTCACTGATAAAAACAATGAAAAAAAAAAGTTATGTTTACTTTCAATTAGATTATCAAGTCTGAGTTTTTTCAGGTAATTTTAGAAACAGCCCCTACTCCCCAACTCCAATTAAGTTATTTTACTTAGTCTGGAAAAAAATATGCATTTATTAAAATATTTGTTTCACAAAGCCAGAAGTTTCAGCTTTTATTCAAAAATCTTTGCAACATTTGTGATTTGTTTATTTGCTATGAAATAAAAAGCTGGGTAAGAGGTGATTCCACAATGTTTGCCAGCAGATGTGTTTTCTGGCAACTGCCTTTGCTTACAGAGCTTCCTGATAATCGAGTACTGCCATCTAGTGTACACTGACAGAAAACTCATTGAATAAACGTCACTGTCAATGAAATTCACGTTTAAAAAATTGTGTAAGTTCATTTTATTGTAACAGAATTTGACAGAGCTACATCTATTTTAATAATTACTTGGTATGGAAATATTCCAAGTATATAAAAGGTTTAAACATAGACATTTTTCCATGTACCATAAAAATAACAATTCTTCAAAACCAAAATGATTCACTTTTCAGGACAATTTTTGCTCCACTTTATCTTTACAAACACAAGAAAGAAGAAAAAAAAAAAAAAAAAAAAAAAAAAAAAAAAAGTTTCCTGACCACACTGTCTCAGATCCATTTTTCTTCAAATACACAAAGATTTAAAATCCCTGAACTAGCAGAATTAGAAAAACTGAAACAAAATAAGACTTACACAGGTGATTTGTAAAGGATGCTTATTTGTTCCTTATAGTAATGGCATAATAATAATAAGGGCAAAAAGAGTGCAACTAAACAGGTCACAGTCAATTTACAAGGTAAAGAGATCCATTTTGAAGATTCTAGTTTCATATAACACCTTGAAAGAAATCTCAAACATGTAGTTTAGCAATATGCAGTCAGATTAGAAATGAAGCAAGAAAATTGTAGAAAAAAAAAATTGGGGTTGAAGTTAGCTTGGAGGGGCCAAAAGGCAGATTTGGTTATCGTTATCAATTACTTTTTTAAAATACTGATCAAAAACAATGATCTAAGAAACTTAAAGTATGCCCACTGTACATAAAAAAACTATAACTGTGAAAATAATATCAACATCAAAGAATGGAAAAGTACTTGATGACTTTAAAACTGACATGCTAATAAATGCTAAAAGTATATACAAACTAATAATAGCAAAAGCAACACAGCCAAAATCAACACTGAAGTACATATATATATATAAAAAAAAAAAGAACCATCGCACAATAGATGAAAGCTTTTAGTCTGACTGCTGTAAATAATGGCTATCAAAAGCATGTTGAACAGCACTAGCATGAGCTGAGTGAAATACAGAGAGTACAAAGTGGTTGCCAATCTTAAGCCTTTAGTACCTTCATGTGGGCATTCTCTGAACCAGTCCCTGTGTCACAATATTTGACAACACTTCAGAAATGGCACTGGATACTCAGACCTAACTGCAGACTGTAAACAGGCACGAGCACACATTCTACTTAATCACTAAACACAGCATGTTTAAGAAATATGTCAACTTAGTGGTACTCCCCATGGGTTTAAATAACTTTTCTTAGGAGCTATTACTCTGTAGGGCCAAAATAAGCATTTCCAAAGCGATAGCTTTTCATGGCATTTCTAATCCTGGGTAAAGCTTTGTTTTGTACTTGGATGCATTTAACATAAGACATTTTCTGAACAAGTAAATTATAAAGAAAATCAATATTTTGTGTGAGTGTATGTGGGCATGTGTGTATTTATATATGTATGCGTCTTCCTCAATATTTTGGCACTTTGGTGTAGTCTTCTTGGTGTACACTCTTGCATAGGCCCATGGACAGGATCATGCCAAGAAGCTGTGGAAGAAACAATTACTAGTCATTATGCTGAGCTGAAGTTGGAAAGTTGACAAATGCATGAAACAATTTTTCCACTCCAAAAGAGAACACCACTACCTTACCACAACTGATGCAGCATGTAAAGTTAAGAAGTTATATCTGTGAATGTGCAACACAAGTGAAGAGGAGACATGGAATACCTCAATAACAGCCACCCCAAGGCAGATTCCAAGAATAACTCCATAGTTTGTGAAGAGCCAGCTCTCCACACTGGACATGCAGCCCTAAAGGGATACCACAGAAACACTTAAAATAAGTAAAAGTCTTTCATAAACAGCTTGCCAAAAGCACAGCATGATATGGAACACAAATAATAAGAAGGGAAATAAGGACACCTCTGGTAACGTGCCACAAAAAAAAAAACTGCGAGTAAAACAGAGTAATAACAGCTTCCTCTCAGCAAACATAAAACTAAACTGGTTTAGCTTCTAGACAGTAAGTCTTTAATTACCAGACACGCCTTTGATTTACCCTCTGACAGAGCTGCATTTTCACACTAACCGAACACACCCGATTTTAATGCCATGCCAAATTTAAATTTAAAAGCAATTTGAGAGAACCTTCTGTGCACAAAACCAGGTCTCAAAATCTGTAATCACATTCAGCACATGAGTAAACATATAGGGTTTTTGGTAAGGCTGATTTGATTATAATTGTATTGCAGTCCATTTTATTTGTGCTTTTTCATACTATTTTCAAATATAAAAAAGGTAAAAGACTTTGGTATCTATATTTTTTAGACATTTGTGTATTGAAGGAATTTTTCTGAATGTTAAATTGTTCAAAAACAATTTAATAAAGAAAAATATGAGATTCCATGCTTAAAAACATTTTTTAACAACTGGAATCAAATCATTTTAGAATTATTTATAAATGTATACCTTGTTATAAACAGGCCAGTCATGAGACTGGGCCTCGCAGAAGCCACTGTCTGTGCCGTTATCTCCCGGGATGGAGGTATTGCGGCAGGAGCAGGGATACATCATCTGAGAGCTGTTTATGATCACAGAGTTCTCCTTCCAGTCTGTGTAGCTGATCCAGCCACAGCACTGCATCTGCAATACAAAAGACACAAAGTGGAAAATAACATACTGCCCACATTGCACATAAAAGGTTTACACAACACCACAGGCCAGTTTTGAAGCCAGTTCAGGTGAACAATTAATTTTATATATATATATATATATATATATATATATATATATATATATATATATATTTTTTTTTTTTTTTATACTTTTACCCACAAAAGGTGCACTCAAGTGTGAAACGAACCATTGATTATTTTCTTTGTACTTAAAACTGGAGTCATTATTGTGGCAGTTTTCATGATTTACTGTGTGAACAAAGCAACAATTTTAGATTTTAATAATATAACCTATTAAGCAACAGTTTGCAGAGTAACATAAAGACTATATCTTATAGTCCATCAAATATGGACTATAAGGTTACAGATATTTTACAGATCTTAGATATTTTACAAATTGTGTATGTAAGTGAATATTAAAAAGGATCAAATGAAACTTGCATTCCTTCTCTTCACATTTCCTGTCAACATGTTATGTTATGTTTATAAACATAAATGTTTATGTTATTTATGTTATTTAAATGTTTATATTTAAATGTTAAAAAAAAGTTTTTAATGTTTCTAATCAAGCTCTATTTTACATTATGAAACTGGCCTCTTCTCCCAGACTGTTAGCGTCATACTCCCTCACCTTCAACTAACATTCCGGAAGCAAAGCCTCACATAGTAACATAGTAGTGGTTATCATGGTGATAGGGGGTAACTGACATCTAGTACTGACAAACTCGTACAATTTTCATGTCCATTCTCTACTCACACTCCTCTGGATGAAATCCCAGGCCTGCTCTGTAGTATTGTTCTGTGCATTGTATCTCTTCAGGATTTTGTGCACAATACCGGATGTTTCTGTCCTCAGCTGAAAAAGTTAAAACGGTAACTTTCACAAAATAACAGTAGATAGGCACCAGTGTCATCTTACTTTCAAACAAAAAACAGAAATGAATTTTTGCTCCCATTAACTTCTTAAAAAACAAACAAACAAAAAATAAAAACACATTCATCCTTAAGCTCAACTGTTCTGAATTGACAGAAGCACACTGAAAAGAGAACTGACTGATAACGTTTTCATAACTTCAGATGCATGACCAAATATCCTCCTTGCTAAACAGGGAACTTGTAAGAGCCAGCTGCTTTGTTTCATAAAGTTAATCCCATCCATCCTCTGCTACAAACGCTGTCCTACAAAAGCTGAGATGTAAAAGGTTTTTACACGGGAACCCCTACTCTCCTATTACACAATTATACAATTCTAGTCTCCAACTGACAGGGGAAGAGCTTGCCTTTTAATCCAGGTTGTTCTTTAATGGCTACATGATTCAAGCATTATATCTGTCTTTAAGCTGAATCCCCACTTTAGTGATTAGTCTGATCAGATGTGGCCCTTCTGCTCTTTAAGGAGACAAGAAGTTGGAAGAGGGTCACACTAATCCAGTTTTGTGTTTGTGTGTGCGCACTCCTGACGTTCCTGAATTCTACTATTGTTATTATCATTAATCATAAATCCTTCTGCTTTTTCTGAGACCAAGATCCAGTCGCAAAAATACAGCTATATTCAACTGCCCTCTAAGACCCCAGTGTAATAGCCAGTATGTGCAATAGGGGGCAATGTGCCTTTAAGTTCTGACAAAGATGGTGATTCTCATGGTCTATTTACATTGTTCCAGAAACAAGCTCTAGCAATGAACTCAATGAATTCAACTGGGATAATTTAACTTCAACTCCAATTGAGGCACATGTGGACCATATGTATATGTTTGAGGTATTCCTAGGCCAGTGATTAAAAAAAGAATAGTGACATGACTTACCAAGTCCCGCTGGAAATAAATGAGAACAGCTGCGGTCACCTGAGCAATGAGGATAAGGAGCAGGCAAGTGAAGTACTGTAGAGCACAAAAAATAATAATTATTAAAAATCAATTACAAAAGGAGTCTTGTACATCTGCAACTTCTTTTCCGATTTTGAAATAGAAAGCATTTCTTTTAGTAAATCTACCACTAGTAATGTAACTAACACCATTCCCCAATAACACAGGCCTCTTAAAGCAAGTCATATTAAATGAACAGAACCATTAAGTGCTGTAGAGGAAAGAAATAAGACTGAGAATTTGTATAGCTTCAGGAATGTGTATATTTGCATATATTTATGGGCTTACCAGACCAAGAAGACAGCGGATCTCATAGATGGCTCCGAGACAGCCCAGGAAGCCCATAAGCATGGTGAAGGAGCCCACACCAATCAGAATGTAGGAGCCCACCTTTAGTGTCATGGATGAATCCTCTGCAGTAAAATGCAATACTTAGTGCAAGTATTTTCAAAGTACTGAGAAAAGGAGAATTATAAAAAGAGAAGAAAAGTAGCTGTGCAAGAGATTTTTCCTGCAAACTAACATTCCTACAGAAGTACTTCTATAGTTTCTAAAGCTTCATAGGCATGTAGTGTACAAAAAAGGAGGTTTTTGAATTTCTGAATTTTTATTTTTATTATTTAATTTAATTTAATTTTGCTTCTTGCCCAGTATTCCTTCAGTATTTTTACACCTAGAACAGCTGAGGTGAAATAATATACTTAAAAGCTATACGCAAACAGTACCATTGATTTTATTACAACCATATTTCTTATTTTTATTCAGCTACAGTTAATGCCAAAGCCTTGTGCTCTGCTTCAGGATCATGCCAGGTCTAGTCATGCTCACAATCACAGAGCCTGGCTTGCACCAGGAGGACACAGTCTGGAAGGCATTGGCCACTTTTTGGGGTATAGATCAAGGAGAGTTATGCACTTACTCACACTCACAGAAAAGAAATCACTACTGAAAATCTTTTGAACATCCTTTAACCCAAAGTTTAAGCCTTGTCTGAAAACCCACTGGAGAGTTTGTCATTAAGATGGCCGGACTTTTCAGAAGTAGTCCATCATGTGTTTGCTCATAGAGCAGCCAGAAAATATGTGGTTCTAGCTGAAAAAGAGACCAGAACATTCCCTGAGCATGTCCTGGTCCACTGGCAACAGGCCTACACAGGCAGCATGCCAAACAAAGCATGCCAAACTAAGGACCCTCTGTCTCAATCATAGAAAACAGCCAACGACACCGTGGTGACTCCACTGCAAGAGCAACATCACCACAAGCAGCCCCTCCGAACAATAGAATAGTCTACAGTAGCCTTGGAAAAGCTATGCATAGATTTGTGACAACAGTTTGCACCAGACACAATAGCAAGTCAGATGACTTGATGTAATCAGAGGTAGTCCACAGTGTGCCTGCTATCTTTTCTCCATTATGACTTCATGCGCCACAAGCAATACGTTCAGTGAAGGTGATGATTCAAGAAAGCCTTTTGCATCTCTGCTTTAAGCTTTCATCATAAATAATGAGCAAAGATTTTAAGTGCTGTGTTTGGGCATTTCACAGGAACTTTCTTAAAGGAAATTCATCATATCTAACAACTAAGAAAACACATTCATATGCTCTGTCAGCATTATGGATTTACAGTGGAGTCTGTAGTTTTGACAACCATATTGTCAAGTACTACATGCTTAATTAGTGATGCATTTAAAGCACAAATGTTTTAAAATATGATCAAATCAGGACAGTTATTTCAGATTATGTCTCCTCACAATGATTTGCCATCATAAAATTGAATGACAATTATTCTTCTTTCAGCCGCTCCCCTTAGGAGTCGGCACAGCAGATTAATAGTCTCCATTTATTCCTGTCCTGTGCATCTTCCTTCTTCAAACCAACTGCCTGCAAGTCCTCTCTCACAACACTCAAACCTCCTCTTTGGCCTTCCTCTTTTCCTTTTTCCTGGCAGCTCCATCCTCTGCATCCATCTCCCCACATAATCATAATCATCATCTTTCCTCCCTGTCCAAACCAAAGCAACCTGCTTCTCTAACGTTGTCTCCAAAATGTCCAACCTGAGCTGTCCCTCTAACATACTCATTTCTAATCCTGTCAATCCTCATCACACCCAATGAAAATCTTAGCATCTTTAACTCTGCCACTTCCAGCTCTGCTGCCAGTCTTTTTGCCAGTGCCATGGTCTCCAACCTCTACAGGAAAGGTGGTCTCACTACCATCCTGTAAACCTTTCCTTTCACCCTAGCTGGAACCTGTCTGTCACAGATCACTCCTGCAATTCATCCCCACCCATTCCAACCTGCCTGCACTCTCTCTTTCTTCCACACATTCACTATTACTCTGTACTGTTGATCCCAAATTTATTAATTACTCTACCTTTGTCACCTCTACTCCCTGCAACCTAAGCAGTCCACTTTCCTACCTTTCATTCACACTCATGTACTCTCATGTATGTCTTTCTCAGCAATGAAACTCAGTTTCATTCCTCTCCTCCTTGTGGATCTCCTCAAGCTGCTCCATACTTTCACAAAAGATCCAAATATCATCAGCAAACATCAGAGTCCACAGGGACTATGTCTAACCTCATATGTCAACTTGTCCATTACCGTTGCAAAATTAAATGACATTAGCCCAATAAAAGTAAACTCTTCTCAGAATGCTTAACATATGAAATTCTTAACAAAGCAATTTCCTTGCTGCAAGGCTAACCACTAGACTCAGTAAACCTCAAGGCTTTGGAAAGAGAAGCTTCATTGGAATATGAAAGCAGGGATCCTTGTTTGAATTATGTTCCCCATGACAACTTCTCCAAAAAGGCACCGCCAAAGTGAGTAAATGAGAGAAAGAAGATGTGAGAATCTTTTCAATGTGAATGCAATTATTATGAAATATGTGATTACTATGCATTTTTTGTGTGTACTGTAGAACAAACAAACACTTCAGTTACCCCTTATGCTTGAAGAGTCTTCGTGCATAGCGGAAATGTGAAAATCCTCTGGGGATCAGCTGACAAGAGAAAGTTGTTGGTGGGTGGATTAGAAAAACAATGACATTCTAAAAACTTTCTTTTTTATGATGCAATGAGGGGGATCCAAGCCTATGGACAACTGGGAGTCCCAACAAATGGTTGCCAATCCCAACAGTGTAGAGGAATGTGTCTGTCTGTTGAAATACAGCATACCCAGGGGGGGGGAGAGAGATCAGCCTGAGATTTGTTTAATCAGTCTTCACACTCAGCACTATTCATGACCAGCACGGATATAACTCTCTAAAGGCCAGTGCAAAATCTCCCCATTTCCCAGATTCACTGGATC
The DNA here is from genome assembly GCA_017165825.1 of Hepsetus odoe. Classification (NCBI taxonomy): domain Eukaryota; kingdom Metazoa; phylum Chordata; class Actinopteri; order Characiformes; family Hepsetidae; genus Hepsetus; species Hepsetus odoe. The sequence continues at coordinate 8,986,769 of CM029380.1, read as the reverse complement.
CAGTGAAGAATTCTACACTGAGCATGATTAAAATGGCCTCCATTAACCCCTCTTCAAGGATGAAGCCATGCCAAATTGATGAACTGAGTGGACTGTTCATGGCCCCCTCATTCAAAGCGTCAACAAAGTGAATTTGTGTCAACTGCCTTTAGCTATGGCAAGAGGTTGAAAAGCTACACTGTGACCTCATTTTAATTTAAAGTCTTTGAGACAGTTAGTTTGTGTGTATGTGAAGAAGTCAGTAGTGTGAGTAAAAAGGTAAAAGAGAGAAATAAGAGAGACCTATTTTTCCCCTCTGCAGAGATATTTGCTTACCAATGTTAATTTGTTCTCACTGATGACTAACGGCTAATGGCTGATCTGAGCGTTGACGTGATGCATGATAATGAGAAAGCAGCTAAATGAGCCCAGTGTGGCTAGAGAGCAACACCTGCACACTGCCTCAGACGTGCTACGTCACACACCGGCCCTGACTGGCTCTCACTGCCGGCCTGGTGAGCGGGGTTTATTCTTGGCCCATGAACTCAGGGGCTGCTCCTCAGCCAGCACCAGCCTTCTTGGCCACGTTTGGAAGACACAGACCCACTGACCTAGAGCTGCGTGCAACAGCCTGCGGGATGGAAAACAGATCTATGTGTGTGTGTGTGTGTGTGTGTGTGTGTAAAAGAAAAAAAGAGGGAGAGAGAACCCAGAAAAGGGGGGGCAATGATGAGAAACTCAGAGACCATCTGAGTCCAACAGACTGTCTCACGTGGTACAGCAGTAGAAATGTGAACCAACAGTGATCATCAAACAAAAGCAAACCAGAGACAGATGGTCCAGGAAAAACTTCTGCACTACTGAGTCACAACACAGAAAGGTTTTTGTTTAGAGTTGAACTAGGTTAAGAGCAGGACTCTTCTCACCACTTCCACAGTTCACTTACACTTTAATGAGAACAAAAGTGACAAGTTTTATTTGTTACACCACTTGGAAACACCAGCTGCTCTTTGCTAGTGTGTACAGTTAATAACAAACCATGATTTTTTAGTTAATCCAACTTTCGTTATTTGGGCATTTTTGCTGCAATTTTTGAAAGCAACAATTCTTTTACAAGATGCTGAGCTAATTAAACAGTGGAAAATGGGGATGCATAATTTTTAATGTACTGGTAAAGGAATACTGGAGAGCATCCACATCAATTACTGGATGTCCTCTGTTGGCAAGGGGGACTGCTACTTTAGTTACACTAAGAATGCTGACACTGACTTACGCAAGACTGCAATGAAGCTTTGACTGTCCAAGAGGATCCAGAGTCCGAAGCCCATTATCAGGGCTCCAAATATCTGCAGGGAGAGAGAGAGAGATTAATCACATATTGGGGTAAGAAGGGGGTGCAAAGGGCCCCACATTTTTAATTTACAAGCTGTGACTTGTTCACTCCAAATCTGTTGGAAAGAACTAAGCAGGAACCATGTGAAGCTTGATAGTGGGTGTGTATGCACATGCATGCATGAATGTATTGCATGCCAAAATGTCACAACATGTTTAAGACAACAGCAATGTCTGCTAGCATGTGTGCACATGCATCTTTTGTGTGTGTGTGTGTGTGTGTGTGTGTGTGTGCTTGCCAGAGTGTGTTAGAGACACTAATCCTAGCCAGTAGGGAGCTAAGCTGTGTGCTGTTCTCTGAGCTCTAAGCAGAGGGTTCCAGGACTTCTTTCTTCTCTCCCTCTTTCCATACAGCACTAACATCTGGGACTGATTGGGCCATGCCTCCGCGTGGCAGCTGGGGGAGGGGTGTTACAGCGGATGTGGCCTCTACTCGAGAACACCACTGCTTGCCCTAAACACACCCCATCAATCTCCTGTAGCCACTGTCCACTTTATACAACCCCTGGCAAAATTAAAGGACCAGCACAGCTAAAGGATGTTAACCTAGAATTCTTCAGTCAAAGGAAAATACACAAACCACAGATGCAACATGAAACAATTTTTGTTTAACAGCTGAACATTGACTTTTTGAAACATGCCTCAAACAAATGTATTTATTTAATTAATGGCTTAAATTAAAAATATAGAAAGACTCAATCATCTTGTAATTTGCCATTGAAAGTCTAAAAACTTTTATTAGTCTGTCAAAAAGGGTTGCTACAGGCCTGAATAGTCTGTTAGATTTGAGTAACTGAATGTACTGGAGTAATCAACTGAGAGAATAGAAAGAATAATAAATTCACTGAATAAACTCACTGAAGAAAGAAATTTAACAAAAAGTGAGGCAAAAGATGCAAGTTCCCAGTCAGCTGTGCCTGAAATTCAGTGCAAATCTAAATAAAATTGGAAAGTTATAAACAGAAACTTAAAGGACATCAAATTATCAGGGCAGAAGACACAAATGTGCTGTCAGTTTGAAGGAGAATTGTCTATTTCATTAGTGAAGTTCACACTGCAAAGAATTCAGGCCCAAGAATAAACTGTTTGCTATTTTTTACTGTTTTCATTTTGTGATTTGTTTGTTTGGCAAAGTAAAAAAAGCTGCGTGAACACAAGTGTGCTGATGATGATTTTTCTCAGGAATTGTAGATCTGTAGGTCTGATTGTAGTTAACTGATTAGAGTGCCTTATCTAGTTTAGTAGAAAAGTTGTCCATTCCTCAGTCTACCTAGTCTCTAAGCCAATCTCTGCCATTTATTTTATGATATCAGGATTTTTTTTAAATGAACAACACTATGGAAGAACATGTGAGGCAAGTCCCTGAAAGAGATCACCTTTCAAATGCATGGGGATAATGCTGCAGCTCTTGCTGAATTGTTTTGAGCCTGAGGGATCATGGCCTGTGATTTAGAGAGTATAAGCCTGGATAAGAGGTTTCATTTTCTCCAAGTGGGGGCATAGCCAGGGACAACAGGGGACAGACTGGGTCTCTCATTTAGAGGCTGAGCTGTAAACACTTTATCTGCACTGTAATTATGAGGGTGTCTTTTGATAGCAAAAGAGAGACAAGACATGGAAGGACAGACAGAAACGGTAGAAATGGTACTTCGATAACATGGTTCGTCCCAGTATGGGTGGGGCATAAAAATTTTGTCTAGTGTCATTACATTATGCATTACACATGTCCTAAATAACGTCCAGAGCAACTTTTCTATTTAACATTAGAAAAGGAATATATATTTAAAAACCTTTCATTGTTTTAATCTTTCCATAATACAATTTGGAAACTTGTTAGAGCATGTAAACAAAGCTCACACAATTAATTTTTATTACATGTTTTGTACATATATTTGTACATGTGTACATATTCTCATTTATGCAATATAATTAAAGTTATATTCTTCAAGTATGATTTCAATTTTTATTTAAAGCCACCAAATTCAGAACCACCACATGTATTTAGAACAACCAAAGGAAGAAATACTTAATGAAACATTTAGCAAATATTTTTGATGTTAATAATATTATTACTTCAACATAAAATATTAATTATGCATCTATAATCTCACTGGAATTATAAGCTTTATCTGCATTCTGTTAGAAGTTGTGATAATAAATTTAGCATTAGCTGCCAGACCAACATTAGCAACCTAGTATTAGCCTTCTTGCTTGATAGCTAACAATGAAAATAGACTCCCCTGAAAGATCAAACTGAGAGACATTTTTTCATCTCCAGCCTGCCTTATCTGCTTCATATAGAAGTTATGAGTTGACTTTGGAGGCAGAACCTGTTCGGTCCAAAAATACATGCAAATTTAAAAAACTGCCTTCTATAATCTTAATACATTGTGAAGAGGCATAGACTTCACTAGAAATCTGAAGATGCGATGGAATGATGGAAGCTGGCACCAAGTCATTAGAGCTTTAATTCCTGGAAGCTGCAAGGTGGGTCCTCCATGGATCAAACTAGTTTTTCCATTACATCCCACAGATGTTCATTCAGCTGAGATCTGCAAGATATGGTGGGCAAATAGAGCTCCTGAAACTTCTCTCACATTCCTCACGCCATTCCAAAACAATTTTGCTTAATGATATGGCGCATCCTGTTGAAAGAGCCCATCCTGTTAAGGAATTTCGTTCTTTTAAGACAATGTTTATGAAGGTGAAAGAAACATCCACATGAATCAGAACTCAAAGTTTTTCTTACAGAACACAGGCAGAGTAATGCTCTGGGCAAAGATTCCTTTTTCCCCTTCTATGTCAAAGTGCCAACTCTTCGATACACACAGCTGTCCACATGATGTAATCCATGGTCCAATTCTCACAAGCCCATAGTTTGTACTTTCAGCAGTGGACAGGGGTCAGCATGGGCATTCAGATAAAATTGTGGCTATGCAGTCCCATACATAAAAAGCTGCATTATAAAGTGTTTTCCCATTATAGTCAACATTACATTCAGCAATTTGTGCTACAGTTTGCTAACATAAACTAGATGCTGCTCCAAAAGCTTAGGCTTTCACACCGTTTACCCGGTTTACACGATGGCCTGCTTTGGACCCCTTTTGATAGGTATTACCTGGAAACAACCCTTAAGCCCAACCATTTTGAGGATGCTCCTAGGCAGTCATCTAAGAATCACAATCTGGATCTTGTTATATCTTCACTCATTTTGTACTACTTTCAGCATTTTTTTTTGACTGTTAACTTACTGTCATTAACTCCCATCCCTTAATACTTTAACAAGATAATCAATCTTAATTGTTAATGTTATATAAAACTATCCGATTTTTCCTGGGGGGGGATGGTTGTAAGGTTTATGTTTTACATATTTGTGTATTTGCTGATATTTATTCAGTCCAATTTTACTTGGTGCTTTGAAACAAATACTTTTCTGTCAATAAGCTAGCACAAGTTGGTTTTCTAAAAGTTGGGTTACCATAACACACAATAAAGGTGCTTACCAGCCATAGTGCTCCCTACATTAGATACCATCCCCCATCAAACATTTAGATCACACATAGGACAAAATTAATTATAATATACATTTGTCATACTTATTTTATATAGTCAATTTTCTTTTCATCATAACCAATATAATATATTATATATATATATATATATATATATATATACACACCATAACTTTAAATTTGAGCATGAGCCCAAACCTAAGAAGAAACAACTTGCAGTGAACCCATTTTCAAATGCAAAACAGTACAATAACCCAGTGCTGCATGTTGAGAAAATGGGAACATGCAGCTGATAGAAGGAATGCTGTTTAATGCATCATGCGTGCCTAACGTAGGTTTGAGGAAGGATCAGCTTTTAAAATCCACTGCAGCTAGAAGAACTGGGACACTCAAATGAGAGCAAAATGAAAGCCTGCTTGATTTATCCATTTCATTATGCAAAATGAGCATGTTGGAGGAACGCCTGTGTGTTAATGCTACTTAAATCATTTCAATTTTATGGATTTCAAACCTATCATTATTAAGGTTAAGCAGTAATTTGCTGAAGGCTTTGACAAGCAACAACAGATGCTATGGATAGATGGACAATGTGCATACACCCATTAACCTGTAGTAGTACTAGTAGCATTAAGTAATCACTACTACTACAATAATAATAATAATAATAATAATAATAATATTATAATAAATAATAATATAATAATAATGTTGTGTGAAAATGAATACACTGTGACTAATTACAAAGAGAAAGACACTTACAAAGAAGAGGAGGTTGAACAGAAACAGGAAGTACTTTGTGGCTGTGATGCAACCTTTCCCCATTTTGTTGACTCTAAAAATAAAAAAAACAAAATCAGAGGGAACACATGATTTAAAACTTCAACATATGACATATTAAATAAGTAAGAACAGCACAAAGAAGATTCATATAAAAAAATGTCTTTACTGTACTTAAGAGTTGATGACTGCCAAAACGATTGAGCTTTGTAAGACACATTTGTCACCAGAGACAAAGATCAACAATAGCATATAATAGCATAATAGCAATCAACAAGTTAAACTGGTCTTTACTGGATCTAAAGGGTCGTGTTCTGTAATATGTGCACCAAATGACATCTAGGCCTCCATGGACACAAACATAAATGTTCAATGTTCAAATGTACATTCTCAGCAAAAGAGTACCTTCTAGGTGTAACTAAAATGAAAGACACTGCATTTACAAAGTGTATGATATTCTAACATATCGAATATTGGCCTGCTCAATTATGGTAAAAGGCCATAAAAAAAAATTTTTTCTTCTTTAATTTGTAACACAATTAGTCACTGACAAACCTTATCCATTAATTTAAATGTTTTCTTTTTAATAGCATTAGTAATAGCAATAGTAATAGCAAGTTTGTGTTTGTTTTGTATTACTTTAAGCTAAACATTTGGACCATTTCTTAAAAACAAATAAACTTGATATATTCAATTTTATGAAAACTATTTAAATTATTTATCTTAATTTAAATCAGATGTGCACTGTGACAGTGCTTCTGTCCAGCTCTAATGCCTAAAAACTGAATATGGATACAATAACATGTTATTCAGGTTCATCAAGCAAACAGAAGCATATCACAAAGGATGGTTCAATATTCTCTCGTGCTGTCTGCCACTACAGCACAGCCATGAACTGACCCACATTCAGTTTGCTGTAAATGGGTTAGTGTTAGTATCGTGCCATTTGGAAGGCTGTTGGAATGAGCAGTGTACTGTGGGAGTCTCACTATCCTGACTAATGGAAAGTATTGACTAGCCATTTACAAAACATGAAAGTCACGGCAGAGCGTCACAAACACATAACTGCATCTAGTATCAAGAGAACACAGTTATGCTATGTCACCACCCATTAATAATCAACAAGATAGACCTAGGTGGATAATTCTGAATGTGCCTATGGCAACAAGATCTTTTATGTCAGTCATTAAGAGAAACTACTCTGGCTATTGAGATTACAGTGAAAACTAACTTCTGAACAGTGTCATTTGTGTAAGCATCAAACATTTTGACATGCCATATCGTCCACTAATAGTGTGTTGCCTTTTCAGTAGGACATAAAATGATCAATAAAAAGGTAATTGCTATATGTTAAAATCATTATTGGCATTAGTGGCATTATTATTTTTGTGCTTTTTAACACTTTATAAATTTATTTTTTATTTTTTTAATTTTAAGTCCATCGATTTTTTAGGAACTATTGCATAAATTAGCGAATGATAAAAGAAACTAGACATCTGAATTCAATCCTAAGAAGCAACCACATAAAAGGTTCTTTCAGGACACAGTTATGAAAATGATGACTGTTAACGGAGACATTGTTTACTTATAATTAAGAGATAAGCTTTCAGATTCAGATTTGACATTTCACCAAACAGTTTAAAAATTAGCATTTATTAAGCTACACTGTTACTGTACAATTACTGTACAAGTTTTCAAAAGATCCATCAGAATATCTAGTCTCTGAAAAGACTTCTCATGTGTTTAACTTTCTGGCTTAGCCTAGCAAAGTGTTGGAGAGAGCTGCTCTGCTGGGCAACTAACAGACTCCTAGTCAGCCAAACTTATAAAAACCTTCTTGGCTCAACCCCCCTTGTCACAGATTTTAAAAATGTGACTATTTTCAATCCCTAAATACCCCTCAGAGCAAAGAAAAAGTCTACAGGATCACATTACCTGTACAGCCTTGTATTTTTCCTCTCTGTGACACTCCTATTGCTAATGCATGTTTCTTGCCCTTTACTTCTCTTTCACAACCATGAAGAGACATTTTTAAAAAGAGAAAAGTCTGAACACTAATTATAAAGCGAAACACATAATAAAGGAACCCAAGTGAAATCTTGGACATGGTCTATGCAGGAGTGCTAAAAGCACAAAACAGGAATGTTAATGTTATTATATCTGGACCTGACTAAAATATGTGCCGCAATTAGTTTTTAACTAAAAAATTAATTAAGCCAGCAAAACACTGAGAGGATCATATTTCTATGCTTGGTTATGTTTCTTGCCAGTTTTCTTCCTCTACGCTTTCCTTTAAGCTTTTCTTCCCAATGTTTCAACAGCCTAATTAAAACAGGACTGTCCAGTATCCAAATATGCCTATATAGCATTATGCACAAACAAAGCAACTTAAATAATGACATGTGAAATGGGATAATCTATTTCAGGTATGTGTGTATATGGTCCATTGGGGTAGTGTGTGTGTGTGTAAGAGTGGCAGAAATGCTCAGTTCTCACTATGAAGTTCATCAGCATTCAGCTCGTCTACCACTCGTACACCAAGGCCCTGGTTAACACCCCATGAACCCTTCCTCCTCGTAACCCCCCCTCCATACACACAGACAGGGCCAGCTTTGATTTCCCATCACAACAATAGCAGCTTTCAGTTACGCTTTTCACAGCTGACAAAAGGAGAAACTCTACACACGCTGAGGATGCACTCTAGCTTAAATTTACAACACTGCACAATGAGGCCTAGATAAGAGCTCAGCCTTCAAAACGCACAGTGGAAAATTGTTCAGCTATACTGAAACCAGCTCAAAAAAGAAGCACACGCTCCTCAGCCCAATCTAAATGAGACTGCTTTTGACAGCAATTGCCCCCACAAATGACCCGACTCAGCACCCCAGGAAGCCAAAACGAATACATGGCTATGGAAGGCCCACCTTGTCTCTCACCATTCGAGACAACTTAATTCAGTCTCCACCATGCCAACCACGTTTCTATGGCAACCATACAGCATTATAAAATAATGCGGCGCAGGGTGCCTCCTCTTGAGAAAGCAAATAGTCTCACAATCTGATGTTAGTGACAGCATGTAAACAGGAGACGAGAAAAGAGCCTCACACGCAGCCATAACCAACCCGACCTCAGCAACCTCATCGCGACACAGTCACTTCAACCATGGTTAAGACAACAACCAGCAGAATAGCTTTAGCCATTCTGAGGTGGGCAGGTCTCACTCCTGCTGGAAAGATTGTGATTACTGGATGCAGCTGTTACTGTCAGAACAGCATGGAAAAAGTGATGCTATAAACAGATCAAAATGAAAAAGGAAAGCAAAAGTGCAATAAGCTTTTAGCATAGAGGGTGGTGAGTTGGGGAGGGGGTCTTACATTGCTTGAAATCCCCTTATGGCAAATATGAAAGCAAACCAACACAGTGAATTCGTTTACAAATGGGTGTGCAAACAAAGACTGAGTAACAGTCAAAGAATGCAGTTAGACTTGAAGTCTGTATGTCTCTTCCTTCTCAGTGACAAAAAATAAATAAATATATGAAATGTACTCTTCAGAGGCAATAAAGTTTATGTTAATCTAACACTGTGTTGCTCTACAGATGTGACTACACAGAGCATTTTTAGAAGACATCACACATCATGACGGCCACATAAATGCATACAGACTGGAAATAATAACATTAAGTAACCTTAGACATAAAGGCAGAGCCCTGTGTGTGTGTTCAGGTCCTGGAGGCAGCATTGTGCTTCATGTAAGGGAACATCTGAGGCAGATTCCCAGGCACTGAGACCAACAGAGAGCAGATCATGAAAGCTGACCTACATACACAGTACCAGTTTCCCAGCTCTTTATAACCAGTGCTCCAAGCCCCAGTGCGAGATGCCCCATTACATTAATTAACTAAGACGGAAAACCTGACAGCCTTCTGAGCCCTAATGTTGGTCAAAATTAAGAACTTCACACACATGTCAGAAGTAGATGAGCACTGAAGGAACCGAATCTCGTTGTTTCCCTTCAGACGCCACAAGATCTAAGAACAACCGAGCCTCGTGCTGGCGGTCCGAACGCCCACTGTAAACTAAAGGGTTAAACATGAAAACCACCATCTAAATTTAGCAAAACAGTGAAGAGTATTGAACATTGACCCGCTGCACAAACTTTTACCTCTTTACACACTGACTCCCAGACCTGCAGTCACAGAAAAACACCGCGGGCTGTGAAATTAGTCCCGCTTGCTTTTCGGTTTGAACGACTGTTTCCAATTCACAACGCGGCTTGGGCTCGAGGCACCGAGCGGAGGCAGTGAGGCAGTTTAAAACTCACCTCCGCAAAAGTTCTTCTGCTGTTATTTAGACAAAATTACAATTAACCCCTTGTTTTCTTGTTGAATTATTAGGCTAACGTCGACTAGCAATTTATGTCAACTCAACTGAAGCCTCGCCTGTTTCCGACAACACAGGGAGGTAAAACAGTTGTGGAAAAACTGATCCACACAAACACTTTGTTGAAGTTCAGTGCATTACTCACCTGCTGTTTTGTGGATGTGAGAACGAGAGACTGCGCAACGTGACGGCGAATCGAGAGAAACTACTGTTCCTGAAGAGCAACTCTGAAATGAATCAGTCTAACGAACCGATACTCTCGAATAAACCAATAGAGCCGATTCACATCACAATTTTTTGCGAAAAAACGAAGTTATGTAGAGTGAGACACCCGACTAAAAGAATGCAGTGATTTTATAGGTAACATCATAAATGTGACCTCAAATTCTCTCCACATAAAACAAAAGGTAACACAAAGAGGAACATCTTAGGAGGAATATTTACTCCGATTTTAGTAAGTCGGTTCTTTCTCTGTATTGCATTTTGGTATAAGTAATGAAAACCGGTCTGACTCGAATACACAATTTACATGAAGGATGCTCGTAAATCAAAGAATAAATATGTGATTCACAGAATCAGATCATTCAAAAGAGTCGGTTCACTAAAACTGATTTAAGGATCCCGTCACTAAGGCGATCAAAGTGAGGGCTCCATGAGGGCACCTAGTGGCAATTTAGAGAACTGCATGAAGACTGAAAACGATGTACTTCTGCTTTGTGAGGCGTGAACTTGCTACCACAAAACTGTTTCAGATATCGGAGAGGAAGACTAAACAAAGTATTAATAAACTTACTGTGCTTTCTAAATGTGAACATTATGTCATAATTTCTGTTCTTATGGGTTAGTTTTTTTTCCAAACACTGTATTTAACCCACAAACATCATGCAGCAGCTTTGTCCAGGACCCAGGGAGCAGTGAAGGGGGTACCTTGGTGGTCCCTTGCTCAAGGGTACCTCAGGGCAACCTACTGGTCTGAGATTTGAACCCACAACATTCCAACCCTGGGGCCTATTCCTTAACCACTAGGCCACTGCTGCCCCCAAAAGAAACACACCACTGTCCTTGGGTGGGCTCGAAGCAAAACCTTTCGATTAACAGTCAAACACGCTAATTGAACTGTGTATAGTAAAATAATAGTCATTTTCTGGGCCACTTATCCTAATTAGGGTTGTGGGGGGGAGTGCTGGAGTCCATCCCAGCTCACACAGGGTTAAAGATGGGGACACACCCTGGACAGGTCGCCAGCCTATCGCAGGGAGGAGTGAACCGACGGGGACTGCACCTTGCTTAAGGGTACCTCAGGGCAACCGACTGGTAAGGGGTTTGAACCCACAATCCTCTGATCCGGGGCCAACTCCATAACCACTAGGCCACCACTGCCCAAAGTAAAATAATATAATGATATAAAATTATTAACAAGTGAAAGATGCCATATTTCCTTTGTCTCCTACCGAATACAGAAATGTAATGAGATAAAAGTTTATTAACATTAAAAAAAATCTGGCCATGGTTCTAAAATGTCTTTAGACATTTAGATGCTACATTTATGCCAAAGAAAAAGATTTAAAAAGCCTACCAGTTTATTTTTAATCTGTGTAAACACGCATGTCAGCACCAGGGATTTTTTAATACTGGAATTTCAACTGGAACCTGGCTGTGTGGTTGAATAAATAAAAAAAAAAACATTTTAACAAAAACCACTGAAGGTGGATGTGACATTAAATGCTGAATGATTATACAGGAAAGGCCTCACCCACATTGATACATATGATGAAAGAGGAGTTTTTTTCTTTCAACAAACTACAAACCCTGATAGTGTAGACCACTCAAATCAAGGAAGGACTACTCTGCAAGAGTTCTGCAAGAACAAAGCAGAGACAAAAGAGTAACTTCTACCCACAAGTCATTAAGCTTCTCAGTCAGAACACCAGATAGTACACATATGCATGAACAGTAACAATTTAATAGTTTTTAGTTTACACCAATGTAATATGTGGTATAAGCTAATATTCAAAACTTGCCTTTTATAGATATTGTAAATTAATTCATTACAGTGTGTGCATCAAGCATATTGCTGCTTCAACATATGCTGCTTGCCATTTGACCTTTGACATTATATACATTTTAAGATGACTGTTTATGTTTGGCTGCATACTTTACATATATAATGTACATGCTTTTAGAAAACTTTTATCCTATTCTTGCTATTTTTGCTATTCTGGTAAATTAGTATACAGTGGTGCCTTGACTTGTGAGTTTAATTCTTTCTGTGACGGAGCTCGTAACTCAAATTACTCGTATGACAATTCAATTTTCCCCATTGAAATTAATTGAAATTTATCTGTTCTGGACCCCCCAAAAAAACACTAAAATTTTTTGTGACATGTTTTTAAATAAGAAAAACGTGCTTATAAATAACGAATATTGTATAAAAACACAATACAATAGAATGTACTGCAATAAACTGGTTTTATTAAGTATAATGTACAGCATTTGCCTTGGAGATCTGATGACTTGAAGATGTTGACAAAGGTAAACGAGAAAGGCTGAACTGAATAACTGAATCTTATTCGCTGATTTCTGCCTGTTTTGCCACGCTTTCTTCACTTTCATGGGCAGGGTTTTCGATAAAAACCAGTCCAATGTGGTCTGTTTGAGGTGCAGATTGTAGAAGTGGTATGCTCGTACTGCTTCACCAAGTCGACTACACGCACAGCTTGGCCATGTTTTTCGATAATATCTTTCTTAAATTCAATGCACATCATCCGCTTCTTCTTCTCAGCACTGTCCTTCGCACTCACTTTCTTCGAACACATGGTTGGAAAAATCAGTGGAAGTCTTGCAAAAAACACTACAAGCACAAATGCGACCACAACAGTGATGCTTCCACTGTGAGCTAACTGCTTAAAGTGAACGAGCAAGACAGGGGATGCTGGGCGGATGTTGCGCCCACTGCGCCAACTAGCGGTGGGTATCTGAAGCTGACTCGTATTTTATCTCTCAACTGAAAGCAAAAAAACAGCCGAGAGACAGCTCATATTGCAAAAAACTCGTTAGTTGGGACACTCGTAAGTCAAGGTACCACTGTATAATGATATTTTATATAGCGCACATAGTGTATCAGATTACTTTTCAATACTAGTTGTACTTTTTTAACAGAGCATGTGATAAAAAAGAGATAAACACAGAACCCAATTAAAAACTTTAAACAGTCAGTAAAAATGGTTTCATTCAACAGTCACTGAGAACTAGGGACCACACTCATCACCATTCTAAGTCTCCGCAAGAAAATGACTTGGCTAAAAATGTTTCTAAAACAAAAACAGCTGCACATGACCAGGGAAAGAAGGGCTATGCCTATGATTTTAATAACACCATTCAGTGAAGTTTGGAAACGAAAGCTCAGTGATACGAGACTGCAAATTACACACCATCACAAGCTAGAAGACTGAAGAGTCTGAGGAAAGATGTTTTAGCAAAGCAATGCCACACTCCAAACATGCAGCAAAAATAAACTTTTTTCTATAATAAGGTGAAAATCGATGGTCATGGCCTAGCCAATCCCCTGACTTAGACCGCACTAAAAATATAGGGAGCATTTTGAAATTGATATTGAAATGAGATTTTAAGTGAATATTTCCATTGGAAGTATATGAAATAACAAAAAGCAACAAAAATATCATACTTTGTTTTAACTCAATAGTGTGTTTATATAGTGTATACATTTCTAATCCTGTCCATCCTCGTCACTCCCAACAAAAATCTCAGCATCTTTAATTCTGATACCTTCAGTTTTTTTGTCCTCGTCAATGTCTCCACCCCGTATATTACAGCTGGTCTCACTCTTGTCCTGTAAACCATCCATTTTACTGTCTCTCGTACCTATCTGTCACAAATCACTCCAGCCACTCTTCTCCACCCATTTCAACCTATCTGCACTCTCTTCATACATATAATTTGTGCACTAGTTTAGCTGAAAAAAGAAAAGAGAATGACGAAGAAGTGCTAGGTCTTCAGTTGTGGACACACATAGACAGGTGTTGAGAGAACAGTCAGCTTTCTTAATCACCAGTAGGAGGACCTCAAATGTGAAAGACCAACTGGCATATCAGAAGGTGGTGCCTAAAAATGGCAGGGAGGAGTTTAACAGTGCCAGTGCCAGTGCCAGTGCCAGTGCCTGAGAATACTCAAATGAGGCACATACAGTATCTCACAAAAGTGAGTACACCCCTCACATTTTTGTAAATATTTTATTATATCTTTTCATGGGACAACACTGAAGATATGACACTTTGATACAATGTAGTCAGTGTATAGCTTGTATAATAGTGTAAATTTGCTTTCCTCTATATGTTATTATTTTAAACCCAAAAGTCATATTGCAAAGTTTAGTTTACCTGCTGATAGATGTTGTATGTACCAAGATAAACTGTGGTTCTTTGAGACTCAGTACAGTATTTTGTCTTGTTTTTTACTCCTACTCAAGCTGGACCAGTTATTCTGCTCACCTTTGCACACCATACATATTGGCTTCAGGTTTCTTTTCTGTCCATAAAGGCCTCACTTCACTTTACCAAGGCTGCAGACTATACACTGAGTGCAATACAATCTGTTGCTTTCCAAAGTTTTACTAAAGTAATAGGGCTGTTTTGAAATTTCAGTCACAAACTTGGGAAAAATTTACTTCAAAGCCTGCAAAGGTCAAATAACTTAATTTGACTTTTTTTCATCTTAATGCCTGGGCTGCTGAGTGGACTGGATCAAAATCATTTTTATGCAATGTTATGGGCTTGCATTGCTCATCATTGCTCATCTTTGGAAATGTTCCTGTTACACTCTTAAGACTTTACACAACAAAATACAGTGCCTTGCAAAAGTATTCACCCCAAGTATTCATGGCATTTTTCATGCTTTGTTGCCTCACAACATGGAATTAAAATGAATAGTTTGAGAGTTTGCATCATTTCATTCACAGAACATGCCTACAACTTTGAAGATGTATTATTCTTTTAATTTTTATTGTGAAGCAAACAACAAATGGGACAAAATAACAGAAAACCTCAGCATGCACCCCCCTAAAGTAAGTACATTGTAGAGCCACCTTTTGCAGCAATTACAGCTACAAGTTGCTTTGGATAAGTCTCTATGAGCTTGCCACATCTTGCCAATGGGATCCTCAAGGCAAAACCGCTCCAGCTCCTTCATATTGGATGGTTTTCACTTGTGAACAGCAATCTTCAAGCCTGACCACAGAGTCTCAATTGGATTGAGGAAAGTCTGAAGTTTGGCTAGGCCATTCCAACACATTTAAATGTTTCCCCTTAAAAAAAAAGTGTTGCTTTAGCAGTATGCTTCATGTCATTGTTCTGCTGGAAGGTGAACCTCTGTCTCGCTCTCAAATCACAGGCAGACTGACACAGGTTTTGCTCAAAAATATCCGTTTTTAGCACCATCCATATTTCCCTCGACTCAGACCAGTTTCCCAATCCCTGCTGCTGAAAAACATCTCCACAGCATGATGCTGCCACCACGTTTCACTGTGGCGATGGTGTTCTTGGGGTGATGGGATGTGCTGGGCTTGTGCCAGACAGCATTTTCCTTGGTGGCCGAAAAGTTCTAATTTAGTCTCATCTGACCAAAGCACCTTCCTCCATACATTTGGAGAGCCGTCCACATGCCTTTTGGCAAACTCTAAACATGCCTTCTTATTTTTAGCGTTAACTAATGGCTTTTTTCTGGACACTCTTCCATAAAGCCCAGCTCTATGGAGTGTACGGCTTATTGCGGTCTTATGGACAGATACTCCAGTCTCTGCTGTGGAACTCCTTCAGGGTTGTGATGCGTCTTGCTTAGTGGTGTTGCAGCCTCTGGGGCATTTCAGAAAAGGTGTGTTTATACGGACAGTCATGTGACACTTAGATTGCACACAGGTATACTTCATTTCACTAATTATGTGACTTTTGAAGGTAATTGGTTGTACAAGCACTTTTTTAAAGTGAAAAGTGAAAGTGACAACCCTTGTCATTGCGAGGTCACAGCACAGCACACAGTGAACCACAACGAAATTGGACCTCTGCATTTAACCCATGCAAACACCGTGCAGCAGTGAAAGCACCCGGGGAGCAGTGACAGGGACGCTACCTTGCTCAAGGGTACCTCAGGGCAACCTACTGGTAAGGGAATCAAACCCACAATCTTCCGATGCAGGGGCAACTCCCTAACCACTAGGCCACTGCTACCCACCGCTTTTAGGGGCTTCATGGCAAAGGGGGTGAATACATGTGCACATTCAATTTTCAGTGTTTTATTTTTATATGTATTTTTCTCATTTCACTTTCACCAGCGACTATTTTTTGCAGATCCATAAAGATTAAGAAATATTTAAATTACAGGTTGGAATGTAACAAAATAGGTTAAAAGCCAAGGGGGGGTAAATACCTTGCAAGGCACTGTAAAGCCAAGAATGATTCACACTTAAGGCATTTGAAAAACTGTATATTTATTTTTAAGCACTTAACATTCTTGATACAAAAGTATATACAGAATGTTGTATGTACAAAAAAAAAAAAAACCCACAACGTCATTGACTTAATACCAAAGCAGATGCCATCAGGTGTTATGTTACGGATGGAGTAAGTAGTTTTTACAAATTGATAAATTGGGAAAAAAAATAACTGGAAAATATTAAACCATAGTAATATTCTGCATTTTGAGAGAGAGAAGCCTTTGAGAGAGCCTTTAAAGCTTTTTAATGTAGAGCTCAAATAAAAAAAAAATGCTTAAAATGAAAGAGAAGTTTGGCAAAGTACATATTAACACTAATGCTGTCTTCCACATTAGAGCTAGTGTCTGCTCAAGGTCTAGCGGCCCTTGCTCAAACTTGGAACTCCAAGATGAAACAGATCCTCAAACTTACAGGGCTGTTCTGTACACACTCTGAAGAGATTCAGTTGTCTTTTGTGGCAGCGTTTCTTTTAGTTGCTCTATCTTTTTTACATTACTGTTTAACTTTTGTACTCTGTGTCTGCTTAATAAAAAAGGAACAATAAAGGAAAAGTTTCAGTGGGTTACATTTTTCAGAATAAATCAATAAATGAACTCGGCTTTATAACGCATGCAGTGTCACTTTGCTATAACACTACAAACTGTACAAAGGAAAAAGATTGGAAATGTAATATTTTTTTAACAAATGTTTTACACTTGATATCCAAGAAATGGTCCCATTTTCCTAAGTCCTTAAGCTGAGTCTACTAATACAATATATGCAATAAACATATGCCACAGCCATTGTCCAAAAAAAATAAAATAAATAAATAAAAATAAAATACTCACACTGACCTACATACTGGTAATACCCAATTAAAACACAAAAACTTTAATACATTTCCCTCTGCTGCATAAACAAATAGTTATTTAATATGCTATTAAATAGGGCCCTTTTAATAGGGTCCACTACTTAGTATGCAGACAACAGTTACATTGTACATAACTGCAGTATGAGGTTGATAACCTGGGCAGGTGTGTTTCAGAGATAAGAAATCACCTTTAGAAATGATTACCATTGCCTGAAAAAAAAGAAAAAACATTTCTTTGAAGTTATCTTTAAAATGCTAGCTGCTCTTGCATGATAAATATATAGAAATGTGTTTTTTTTTAAAAAAAACGGTTAAGCATTTGGGATTTTTTTTTGGACAATGGTGATATCTTTGTAACAGTATATCTGAATGAGCTTTTGAGCAATCAAAATATTGAGGGAAATTGCTCAATCAGTACTCAATCAATGACAAATACTGGCATGAGCAGAAATTATACACACAACTGAGTAAAACACTGTTTTCATGTTGTCAAATGGATCTAAACTACCATTCCAAGAATATTAATCTCAAATATTTTTCTTTAAAATATTCAGTGGTAATGCTTTAGTTTTGTGCTTGTAAATGCTACATTTGTAGTGCTACACTACCGCTATGCAGGATGACCCTCATGCAATGATAACCAAAATCACAATAACAGCATACCATTGATTTTGCCGTCGAATGCAAAAGTTTGGATAACCCTGATTGTGTTTTGTTGATTTTTAAGGTGACAATAAATATACATTTTCACTGGAAAACATACTTTTTACTGCACATTTACCATTATCTTAATTTAATCAAAACCGTCAAGTGTTGTTTCAAACTGTTCAAAAACATATCTACCATAATTTTATGTTTTGCTTTTTAAACTGGTTAAACTAATATAGTTTGTTCCTTGGTAATTTTCAAACTCTTGCATAAAGCTGTATAATGGTTACGCATAGATGAGTCAAGTTCAATAGTCATACAAACCTAATCCTAATTCATGCTCTCAGATTAATTTAGAGTCACTAAAATCATCAGTAATACAGATTATAAATTCAAATGCTCAACAATTGATGTGTGTCTCAATAAACACAAGTACTAGTTGTTTACTGGTTTATAACTGTGAATATGTCTAGTGCTTCTTTTAAAAACAATACTTAGATTTCAACACTTATTTTACATATTGTATAGAACCAATGTATTTTCACAATTCTCGAAAAACACAGTCCCTTTAAAAGTCCAAACATCATTAGAATGGATGAATAGCATTAGTGTACATGTGTTAATATACCGATTAAAATCATTCTCATCATGTCCACACAAACAAATGAATCACATCAACATAAGTATTGCCAAAGGGAGGTAAACTAAAAGGCAAAATTGTATTGATGTAATATATCTTTTTCATGTAGACATGATGCATAGATTTGTTTTAAATAATGAATAACTTCACTGCATTCCTTTATTCTATTTATTATTTAGATTCTTATTTTGAAGGTGCAAACAATGACATAAATATCCCAATTTACCTCAAAACTACCTAATTTACCTCTACATCTTAAGAACAGATATGATCCAAACCTTACAACAGACATTAGGAAAAATAGATAAAAGACCACATAATTATGTAAATCATCATCTATATACTTCTACTGAAACATACTATGCATTCTTAAATAAATCCCTAAAACTCCACCTTGCCAGTGCACAAATTTAACCAACAACTAGTCATGACCACAGATCCCCTAACATCCAATATCTTTTTATAAAAAGGTTCCAAGAAGGCAGAAGCTGTACAAAATGCGAGCTCTACATAGTTTGGATTCATTTGGTCCAGACAGAAAAGCTACTGTTTTCAGAGAATTTTCTTGTGCCAAGTCATTTAACAAATGATTTATCTCTTGGTTTCAGAGGCACATAAGCCAACACAAATATCAGCCAACATGTTTCAGATCTTCTTTGCCCGGCGCCCAAGTTGGTGGTAGTAAGTGAGAGTGATCAGGAAGAAGAAAATCTCACTTAGAAGGAGAAGTACAGCTCCATTGGACAATGTCCCCATTTCCAGGAGTGAGACAGTTGTCACTGTAAAGACATGATGGCCAAAGTTTGTAGACTTATTCATAATCAATATGGCACAATGTTGTAATGGCACATGCATGGTAAGATAAAAATGTATTTGCTCTTTGGTGCCTTTGTATGACCTACATCTATTTTACATTCTATGTGCAACCAGAAGAGGGCATTATAATCCCAGATGCTTAAAATGAAATCATTAAGAAAAGGCTCTACATGATGAAAAAAAAATCAGTTTCCATGAAATGCAAAGCTTTCTAAATAAATGGTGAAATAGGTTTAGTGCCAAGTTTGATTTGGAACCTTGACTGCTGTTCTGGAAGAAAGAGGGAGGGTGGAGGCAGAAGGCAAGAAAGAAAAAGAAAGGGAAAGTTAGTGAGAACTGCCTCCTACCTAGAAACTGTACACCAAAATAGCATGCTTCAGTAAGCAGGGTCCATTGAATGATGACCTTCTCTGCAGTATAGAGGCAATTCCACAGGATTAATGAGATACCTGTTGATAAGTCACACTGGAGGTTAAACACTGCCTGCATGTATACAAGTATTTTCAAAACCCTAGTGGGGCATCTTCAGACACAAGGACTATGAAAAGCCTCTTTAAAGCAGTCAAACATCATACTTTAAATTAAAGGTTAGTCCTAGGTTTGTGGGCATTGTACTGGAGGTCCTGATTTTGATGTGTGGAGAGACCCACTGATGTCTTCCCACAACATGGACATCAGCTGCTCCACTCCTAAGTACCATCTGCCAGAAGGATTATCCCAAACCTGTTCAAGAGCTTCACACCAACTCAACAGCCTTTGATGTGACAGAAGTACAGTCACACCTTGTTGCAAAGCATGAGCACAAAGGTACCTCTGCCAAGAGCTATTTATGATATAGCATACAGCTATGAAATAATACAGTCTCAAAAATAAAAAAATAAAAAATAAACACTGCACAAATCCAAACATGCAGAGGTTGTTTGAATCAAATGATCCAGTGTTTCTATTCAAAGCCATCAGGGCCTCTGTAACATTTCAAGATGCATAATCCTTGCTGTCCTATTAGAATGATTTTCTGTCTTTTTGCCATAGGGAATGCTCAAATCTAAATAAATGAACTGGGAAAAATGTTTGTTTGCATTGTCAGCCAATACAGAGGAAGACAAATGGAATGCTGTTTATTATAAGCACATAGTGAACTTTTTTCAGAATTTTCCCCACAGTCTTTTATCATAAAGATCCCCTGTGTCAGTGTGCAGCCCAACTGAGGGTGAGGGTAAGTTACTGAATGTACCTAACTCAGACATGGGGGTGAGCCATTACTGGTCCTTCTGCTATAGCCCTGCCCAGCAGCCTGCTCTACATGAGCCCAAGAGGGTCTTGTAAAGAGTCATCTATTTTTAAAGCTGTGTTATAAAATATTCATACCTCTTACACTCCTACTTTCTTCTACCACTGAAAAAGTGGGGCAACTCTATCTATGGAGCCATGAATACATTTCCTATTAAATAATTTCTTCAGTGAGAGGAAAAAGGTGAACATACTACCATGGTGATGCATACATTAGACTGGCACTTTTTTATGATTAAATAATGGTAGACTAAGGGTTATCATTTAGGTAGGTTGAACCCTATTATACATATATGCAATGCACATGAAACTTATAATGCAAGAGGAACAAAAAACAACAAAAAGCTGTTTAGCTTTAGCTCACACATCAGGTTGACTAACAATGGGTGAAAGAGATTAACAGAACTAGAAGAGTGTCTTTGCCATAACAGCCAAGAATTGTTTCCAAGGGTTCAGTGAATGGGCAAAGCCCACAAAACCAGATAACCAAAGTATACCAAAAGTATAACTATACACAAGCAAAGTATTTAATGATAAACATACTCAAAAGAGCTCCTCCATAGAGTCTGATGGAGATTCTTGTGGTGGTGAACTCAAAAATGATCTCATAGAGCTGGTTGGGGAAGGCAAGGGCCTGAAACAAATAACATAGTATCAATGTTTTAGCAGTTTTAAGTTACTGAAGTTTCAAAAACAAGGTATGAGGCTGTTAGCTTGGGAGCAGTTTTGATGCAGCCCTGTCCAATTAAAAGGCATCAAAACTCCCACACTCTCTAAGCTCCTCAGGCTTAACTGCCTAAGTGCAACAGCAGGGAATATTCCTGTAATAGTCTGATATAGCATTACAGTAACTTTCCAAAGCATATTAACACTAAAACAAAACATAATTTGAAAATAACAGGACCCTAGACTCTTCGTGTTATATTCACATCAGTATGCACATGAGTACTGAGTTACAGTGTATTGATAACAGAATGGTGCATGGACTCACCACTAAAGCCATTGCAGTGAATAATACTGCAGAGAAGAGGATCCAGAGTCTGTAAAGAGAAACACTTCACATGAAACAATATGCTTTTGTTATATTTGATCACATAAATGACAGCACAAGGCTATCTCAAGTATGCAAATTGTACAGGTAAGCAGAATTATTCCTTAGACCCATCAGTACTTT
This sequence comes from Hepsetus odoe, assembly GCA_017165825.1. NCBI lineage: Eukaryota > Metazoa > Chordata > Actinopteri > Characiformes > Hepsetidae > Hepsetus > Hepsetus odoe. Next base: position 8,964,805 of record CM029380.1, on the reverse strand, counting down.
GTCAAACATTACATTACCACTACAGTCAAACCACACAAAAACACAAAACACACATATGCTCACAGATTTTAAAAAGATAAATTCAATTCAAAAGTGCAGGACAGTCTTACCTGAGGCCCAATGGTTCCCGAACAGAAAACTTGATTTCATTGCCCAACACCTGGCTGATCTGGAAAATGGAGGCAAAATACAACAGGCAAGAAAAGTGAGAAGAGTGTATAAGAAAAAGAATTACACAAACAGAAGAACAAACACAGTAAATTACTGGTGGCCCCAAAAACACTATACATTCAGCAGGTTAAGTGTGGATGACATTGGTCAAAAGATTTTCTAGGAATGTCAATCAATTAAGTACATATAAACAGATTTAAAAAAACCTCAATGCTAAACCCCTATATAATATAAAATATTACCCCTATATTTTGCTGACAAAGTTACTTTCTACCCCTAATGGCCCTCAAAGGTTCCCCCTGCACTGTAACAGTCATCACAATAACAGCATGCTAAACAAATGTGGCAAAAAAGTTTCCATTAATTAGACACAGAAAATAAATAGACCATAAGAGGAAATCTATGAAATCCCTTCTGATAAACCTCTCTGGAAAACTGCATATACTACTGATTTATCTGTTATATTTCATCCAAAGGCATTCTCTGAAACTCCAGTAAAGTAGCAGATTACTTTAGAAAGCAAAGAGGTCAAGGCAAACAAATTTTTTTTTTAAATTTTCTTTTTTTTTTTTTTTAAATTTTGACTTTTGGCACTCTGCATTTAAATTCTTGCAACAACTTAGCAGGGGAAAAAAAAACCCTTTCCTTTTGTTTTAGCTAATTTTTTTTTTTTATTCTTTTGTTTTATCTAATTTTTTCAACCATAAAATCTAATAATTTAAACCCTTTTGTGAGGGATGGCTAAGGCAAGGCTAGGGCTGCTTAGTATTTAAAATTTTAAATTTTGATAGCAATTTTCACATTCAGCAATTACAAAAATAAAACAATCAGCATATATAGAAAAATCTTAAAGCTCCAGTACTGGTGGCAGTCGATGTTAACACGGGCCTTGACCGATCGAGTACGGAAATGCGTATGTTGAACACATACTTATTTGGCAAAGGTTTAACACCACATGCCCTTCATGACTTTAACCCTCCCCATTTATCCAGGCTTGGGACCGGCACAAAGACATACACTGGCTTGTGCATCGCTAATAGCTGGGATGTGTGGTCGAAAGTCAATGTATGATTGTGTTATGTTATTGTGATATCAGTATTGACTAAAATAATCAGTATTTTAATTTTTCTCATATTTGAGTGGCCCTAAGCAAAGCTTTATATGTCTATCAAAAATATAGAACTGTCTTATGTTATGTATGTTACGTATACCTATTGAAAATGGTAAACCATTACATGGGACCAAGCTTATTAATGCATGCGATTAGCAAAGTCAAGCCGTCAGGTCTGACCCCAGAGAAGAGCTACAGTTGCATAAACTGCTGATAATGCTGAGCTCAAAGTGCCCATGAAGAACCCTGTCCAACACGCATAAGTATAATTGACCAAAGAAGAACATAGAAGAAGGTGGTCTGGTGTGAGAATTACATTTTCTTTCACAAAATGTAGATGGCCAGGTCCATCTGTGCCATTTACTGTGTGGAAGACATAGAATCAGGGTGCACTTTTTCAAAGAAGAAATAAGAAGAAGAAGGAAGCCAATAGAGGCAATCCAAACTGGGCAATTGTCTGTAAAAATCTTGGTTTCTGTTATTAAATCTAAATCATACTTTGACACACTACACTGAGATTAATATTGTTGAAGACCAAGTACATCCTTTCATGGCCACGGTATTCTCTAATGGCAGTGGCCTCTTCCAATAACTTATGGTGTTGTGCTGGTCTCCAAATTCCACCACTTTTGAAAAGAGAAATATTTCTAAACAGTGAAATACTCATAATACAGTAACCAAGCATTTGAAATAGGTGTCAGAACTATTTGTAGCACATGTCTCTCAGAGGTACATGGCCTAAACCGGCTGGCAAACAAACATTCAGTGTTTATTCTACCCAAGTGATGTAAAGCAGTTGCTGACCTCTGTAGCCACTCTTCAATAAACATTCTGAAGCCTGGAAAAAACTCTACATTTTAGGTGCATGCCAACAAAGAAGAAACTTGGAAGAAACTTGGGACTCCTCACTGATCCTGAAGTCTAAAACCTAACTAACTTTGTACTGTTAGTATACCCAAGGGGGTTGGGTAGCCGGTTGACCTTGGACCCTCAGAGGTTTTTTTCTCCACATAGTGGAGTTTTTGGTTCCTCTCCTCCGTAGTCGTCCGGCTTTAACATCTATTACTGTAACCTGTTCCATCATCGACCATCAATGTAAAGTGCCTTGGGGCAACTTTGTTGTAAAAGGCGCTATACAAGAATAAATTGAAATTGAAATTGAAATTGAAAGACCAATAACCTCAGGGTTGCAAGCAGGTATGGCCAGTACACTAGAAAGCTCAGAAACAAATTTTAACACTGGGACAGCATCACTGTAAGGCCAGGTGAGAAATTATGTCAATGCCCAATTTACAGATATAGGGACCAAAAACTTTTTAATTGTGAAAAACAGAAAACAGCAAAGAAAAAGAAAAAGAAAAAATCTCAGAAAGTGTTTTGATTTAAAAAGTGCCATTATGGCAATAAGTAGAATGATTTCACAATGTTGGCTCTGGATCGGTCTTCAAGCTTGACTGTGAGTCACAAGGGAATAGTAGTGCCTATAAATAGTTTCAGAAGAGCAATAGAAAGTACAATACAATAAGCACAATAAGGCCATCATTAGGGTATCAATTATGGAAACACAAAGTGTTTCAGTATTAAAAACTGCTGCCCTCACATCTCCAAATAATCATATTCATTAAGCACAAAATATGATCCTTGACAATACTGACAGACATACTCTCTGAATATTTCCAGTTAAAACAATTAAACATGCTTCAGAGTCATCTACACTGTAATGAAAGCTCCAAAAAATAAGTTAAATAGACGATCAAAATACAAACAGTTTCTGCTAGATCAATCATGCAAGAAACTGCAGTGAAAGGCTACACTCAGGCAAAGTGTGACCAAATGGGTTTCTTGGAGCCTGCCGGTCTAGCCTGGTTTAGCATAAGTGATGGTGAAGGTGGTGGGGTGCAAACAATGCTTGAATAAATGGCCTCAAATAAATACTTTGTATTCTTATTCAATTATTTTAATTTATTTCATGCATCATGCCTTTGATGTGCTCGATAAATTATTAGAGAGGATGCTAATATTACTTCTAATATTACCTCTTTTTTCCCCCTCTAATTACCCATCTGTGATTGGCCAAAATGAATCAAGTATTTCAGCTCATATTTAAGTCCATTAGACATGCCAGATGCACTTCTACTTCACTAAAATATGGGTGGTGGATCAGTTGGTCTCCCAGTCCATCAACCTCTGCAAAAAGCATAGAGGTTAATTTGATGCACATGAAAGCACAATCCTATAGAAATTAAGGGCTGCAAAGATCAATCTGCCTAAAGTAAAGATTATTTTTGGTGAAGGTGAAGTAATTAAGGGGTGGTTATGTTTGCAGGTAATAGAGGAATTATATAGTGAATAGAAGGAAATCATAGTGATTTGTGTTGAAACCTCTTCATCCCATAGCATCAAAATTCTTCAGTAGCATATTGTTTATATCTCGTTACTTCCAAAATGTCTGCTGATGATATTGTGAGAATAGCAAGAGTAGGGAGCAGCTTGAAGAGAACCTGGAGAGATGGAGATATGCTCTAGAGAGAAAGGAATAAAGTGGACAACAACAGAATACATGAGTGTGAACAAAAGGGAGGAAAGTTGAATGGTTACGATGCAAGGGGTAGAGGTGACAGGGGTGGAGAAATAAAAAAAAATTTGGGATCAACAGTTCAGGGTAATAGCGAGTGTGGAAGAGAGGTGAAGAACAGGCAGGTGGGAATGGGTGGAGAAGAATGGCTGGAGTGATTTGGGACAGATGGGTACCAGTGAGAGTAAAAAGGAATGTTTACAGTTTGAAGTGCACAAGTGCTGCACAAATATATTAGATGTCTTTAGTATCCTGTACTGCTTTTGCTTAAGCTACAGGAGCTCAATTTTATAACCTGATATTTTAATTGCTACATGTTAATGTATAAGTACTGAAACTGTAAACAATAAACAAAACATATACTCTAACTTCTGTTTTAGGTAATATGCAAAGATTAACATACTTCATATTAAATGTTTTTATGGGTTCTGTTTACTATACTGGATCGGTTGAGGCACAGGTTAACATTGACCGCCACCAAGACTGTTAGCCAGCAAGGGTGCTGGTGGAAACTGGGCTACTGTTGGGCAAAGGAGATGAAGAAGAAGAGGAGGAAAAAGAAGAGGAGGAGGAAGGCATGTCTAGAGGCAAGAGGAGAGAAGGGAGTAGAGAATAGTGGAAGTGCCAGGTTTGAATGTCGGCAGCATGACTGGTAAGGTTAGAGAATCGATAGAGAGAAGGAAGGTTGATATTAAGAGACTAGATGGAAGGGTAGTAAGTGTATTGGAGGTGGGTTTGATTTGTTTTACCATGGTGTGGATGGAAGGAGAAATGGGGTAGGTGTTATTCTCAAGGAAGAGTATGTCAAAAGTGTTTTGGAGGTGAAGAGAATGTCATGTAGTGAGGGCAGAGTCATGGATTAAATGGTAGAAGCTGAAGAAGGAAGACTGTAAGGTGGAATTCAAGCAGGAGTTCAATTGGGCACTGGGGGTAGTGAAAGTTACCAGATTGCTGGGCAACTACTGCAAAAGTGATAGAGAGGCAGCTAGAAAAGGACTTGGTGTGACATCTAGAAAGAAGAAGGAGTTTAAGGAAACCTGGTGGTGGAACCCAGAAGTTCAGGAATGTATACATGAAGAAAGGCTTGTGAAGAAGAAATGGAACAGTCAGAGAGATGGAAAAAAGTAGACAAGAGTACAAGGACATGAAGCGCAGAACAAAGAAAGTAGTGGTGAAGGCTAAAGATAAGGTATATAGTGAACTTGATGAGGGGTTGGACAGAAAGGAGGGAGAAAATGACCTATATCAGACTGAGAGACAGAACTGGGAAAGATGTGCAGCAGATTAAGGCAAAAAAGGATAGAAATTGAAACATTCTAACAAGTGAGCAGAGAATGTTGAGCAGATGGAAAAAATACTTTGAGGGGTTGATAAATGAAGAGAACAAGAGAGAGAGAGAGAAGATTAGGTGATGAGAGGATAGTGAATAAGGAAGTGCAACGAATTAACAAGATGAAAGTATGGGCAGAGATGAAGAGGATTAAGGAAGTAAAAGCTGTTGGTCCAGATGATATACCTGTGGATGCATAGAGGTGTTTACAAGAGATGGCAGTGGTGTTTCTAACCAAGAGGGTTAGCCTGAGGAATGGAGAAAAAGTGTACTGGTTCTGAAGAATAAGGGTGATGCACAAAGCTGTTGTAACTACAGAGGGATAAAGTTGATCAGCCACAGCATGAAACCTATTGGAAAGTTATATTTACTCAGAGTGTTGATGTGCAGTACAGAAAAGGGCAGAAGGAGTTGCATTGATCCTTTCAAGACTTTAGCTTACAAAACAGGATGTCTAGTGAGGAGTTGTATGAGGAAGTCAGGTGTGACAGAGAAGTATGTCAGAGTAGTACTGGATATGTACAGCATGAGGGCATGACAGTGGTGAGTTCTGCAGTAGACCAGCTATGCTATACAGGTTGGAGACAATGACAAAAAGACCAGCAGAAGAGTTGGAGGAGTCAGAATTAAAGATGCTAAGATTTTTGCTGGATGTGATGAGGATGGACAGGATTAGAAATGAGTATATTTAAGGGACAGCTCAGGTTAGACGTTCTGGATGTCAAAGTTAGAAAAGCAATGTTGCTTTGGTTTGGACATGTACAGAGCAGAGACAAGGATTACAAGGCAAGAAGGATGTTGAGGGTGGAACTGCCAGGAAAAGGAAAAGAGGAAGCCCAAAAAGGAGGTTTATGGATGTTGTGAGTAAGGACATGGGTGGTTAGGTTTGGCAGGTGCTTGATTTGAAGGAGGAAGATGCAGAGGATCGTGAGAAATGGAGACATCTGATCCACTGTGGTGACCCCTAATGGAAGCAGCCGAAAGAAGTAGAAGTTTACTAAATTGTCAAAAAAACATATCTATAACAAATAAGTCTCTTAGATGAGTTAATCACCAACATAACACTATTTAAATATAATTTTAATTGCCTTTCTGTACAAAAGGTTTTGATTATATGTTTGTTTTAGTAGTTAAAACAAGTATACAGCGGTTCAGAAACTCTATTGATTGGTACTAAACAAGTTCTGGGTCGTATGTCATATGCTGTGGGAGGCCTTAGGTCAATCTTCACCTCAGTACAGCACTTTCTCATTGTTTCATTTTATCACACATTCTGATAACAGACAGATGAGTACTTTCCTTCATTTTAAGAACTGTTAGAAGATATATAACATACACATTAGCACAAACAGGTGACAGATAGGTAAATCTCCCATTCGACACGCTAAACCACACATTTCCTGTTAAAGCCACACACAGTTTCCTGTAGAAATTCACCAGTGATGGAAAACAACCATTTGTGAGAGTATATGGAAATATCTCTCAACTTTCATGTCTTTATTAATATACTACATTCTGAAAAGCTATTTGAAGTAGTACTTATGTAAATACCTTGCATCATACCAGATTGGTTAAAAAAGGAGGTGATGGGCAAGTGGCCTTTTTTTGGACATTCTCTTTTGATATTAGCCACCTGTGCCCTTAAGTGTGATGCACAGCCCAGGGCTGAAGAGTGGCCATGTCTGAATGCCACCTGGGATTTATGCTGGACTGTCTACCACAGAAATTACCTCACATTAGGGGGCTGTTCAGTCAAGTCATCTTTGTTAACATTGAAAAAAAATTTATCAACCAAAATCCTGCACTATAAAATCAAGTCATAATAAGCAAAACTATCAAATAAATATAAATGTTTGAAAATAGATAACAGACTTAGAAAGTAGTAGAAGGATATAATATCAATTGACGGCACATCAGAAAAAAAAAAAACCTCAATACAGAGCAGCTATTTAGGATGTCTTGAATGCTTGAAAAAGCTCATTTTTTCAGGCAATAAAAACAAAATGTTCAACAATTTCAAAGGCCTCAATCAAGCCAAAAATAATTAGGAAACCAAACAATCCTGAGTCATAAACTCAGATACAGTACTAGACTCACTACTGTTGAGAAAATAAACCAGATTGGAATTTGTTCAGATTTATTCTGTGTATGCTTAAAAATAACAGTTTGTATAAAACAAATTTCTCCAAGACAAAAACTGTAGCTCATAGATCACCTAGTCACAGATATAAACTCAGTGAGGAAAGCAGACAAACGGATAAACCGAAAAGATCATGAGACAAGGGTAAAAGATGGACTTATGTCAGTTTTTATTAAAAAATAAACAAACAAAAAAAAAACAAACGAAAAGAAACAACTCACTTTTATCCTTAAATGCTTCTGTAGTAGTCCGTAGGATGGCTGTAGCAGGGAAGTGCAGTACTGTATTTCTTGTACAGGGCTATGTATGGTTTTTTTTTTCTGTCTTTTTTTTTTTGTTTGTTTGGTTTTTGAAATTATGTCAGCAAAGTATCTTGGCCTTGTCACTTTGAATTTGAGAGTAACGAAGTCATGAAGCTAATCTTTTTTCAGTTTTATTATTATTTATAATGCCTTCCTGTTTGAGAGCACTAGCAATACTATTTAGAGGTTGAGATTTTAGCCTAGGCAGTTTACACTGAAGTTTATAAGTACAACGCAGCTCTATGCATCACACTGACTAACTAAGGGAAGTAGCTAACTAAAAGGTAACAGAACAAAGACTTGCTGGTACTCTGCAACACATCAATATGCTTTTTGATTTTCTGTCATTGGCCCTATCCAAATAATTTTGGCTTTCAGCAGGGCTCCAAAACTAAACATGAAGCATGAACTTGTTAACAATTTTAAAAAATGTTTAACGCATCCAGAACTGGGACAACAGGAGTTTTTACCTTGGATCTGTGTACTTCCCCATCATCATCCTCTCCCCCGACACCCAGGACTTTACGAGTCTTTAGGCGGCTTACTAGATCAGTCTGACTGTGCTTCTTCATAAGTGGGGCGTGTGGTTTGTTGGCCATGGCAGGGAGGATGAGGTAGACAGTCCACTTAGCTATAAAGGGCAGAACAGAAAAACAACTTTATTACTAACATTTTTATGACTGTGGGAGTTTAAGGCTCAGACCAAAAGCAAATTTTACTCAAATGCATAAAGGACTGTTGAGAGCTTATGCTAGAAATAATATAGACATGAGGTGATATGTGCATCTTCACAGAAGTGTTTAAGTCAGTTTGCACCAATTTTTTTCCACTTCAGGTCCTTACGACAAAGCTAGATACACTTACAAAGAATAAGCTCAACTGACGGTCTTACTTACAAAATGTGTATATAGCAGATGGTACTTATGAGTCCTTAATACAGAATCTAGTGTATAATATATAAGAATTAAAAAAGTAGACTATGTTCCAACATGCATGTTTCTGATGCTTTTTACTAGTGCACTTGATAAAAAGATGTACATAATATGCACTTTGCATTTTAGATTTGTGAGATGTTCAGCAAGAGATCGCCAAGTTGCTCTAGACTGAATATCAACCAAACACTAGAAGCCAGACGAATTAAAATGATAAGCTTAGTGTTAATAAAGAGTAAAAATTGTGAGGCAGCACTCAAGTGTTTGAAGTAGCTTAATAAAACTGAGATAACAGTAGTTGTTTATTTTGAATCTTGAAGCTACTTTGTACAAACTATTCTAAAAATTCAAGGAAGTTCAAAATGGCTAGTAGTGAAATGTTTAATTGATGCATGATATCCAAATATCCAATAGTCCAATCAGTAGCAGTTTCTAATGCTGGGCACATTTTAAAACACCCTTGTGTTACATGAAAATGAAGATCCAAACAGAGCTACTCTTGTTTTTCTCATCTATAGCAGAAAAAGAAGTCCTTCATGAGCCACAGAGCATTACAGAATAATGGAATCAACTGTTAACATGAATGCACAAAGAGGGTTCACACATTTAGTCTAAGAAAGCTTTGTGCATAAATAAAAGGCTGCTGCAATCAAATTTTTTTTTATTTTTAAAAGAACAGTCTGTATTCAAAAATTTTTCTCTTTCTGAAAATCAGGGAATTTTTTTTTTTTTTTTTTTTACACCCCAAACAATGTAATTAACTGAATGCAATATTTGCGGACTGTTTAGCAGTGTGATAAAAGTGAATATTCCTCAACCCTACTATTTGTAATCACCCAACATATAGGCGTGTCCAATTAAAACATTTACAATTCAGCTGAAATCTATTAAACTCACTGACTAGAATTAATTTTGCCATGATTCTGACAACTCTTCAAGATGTATAGTAATGTGCAGTAATATGTAAATCAAGAATAAATTATTTCACTGCATTTGAAATATTTAATGTGTGCTGTATCTATTATACTTTGCCTACAAAGAAGAAACAGTTCTGTCTCCAAGATAAGTCTGTTTTTAAAAGCACCCTTTCCTTTAACATTTTCACGACACAGATTCATGTTCACTTTCAGAAAACCTTCACAAATCACACTAAAACCACTCCCAGTTGGAATTAATTTTTTCTATCACTTTCCACCATCCATCGTGTAACATGCAGTGTCTGTTCCAATTTCTAATTCTTTCTTCCATGATCACTCATCCCACTGTTCTTCATTCTTTTTGTTATAATGTTAAATAGAAGTTGCTTGGCAAGCCAACTGGCATAAAGTATACTGTTTATATATGAACAAAGGAACCTTGAAGGTGAAGAAGGTGTTTCCCTGGTAATAAATCTTAACCAGACAGTGTCTGTTTTTAAACACTTCACTTTGAAAAAGTGTTTAAAGTGTATAAGTGTTAAAGTACCTAATTTACAACTTCATTTTAAATGCAAAAATGTTTTAAGTGTTAAGATATTAATTATAATATAGGCTTATAATTGACTTTTCTAACTGACCGTCTAACAGTTTGTTTACTTAGCTTTGCTAGTCTTAACACTTTGAGGTTTATTGTGAAAGGAATAAGGGGAGAACAAAAGCACATGTTCTTTAGTTTTAGTGGTAAGATTTATTCTCTGTTTAAACCTGTTTAGTTTTAATGCTTACACTGTTCAGTTTTAATGCTTAGGCCTTTGATAATTAAGAGCAACACTACAATGCCACGCTCCTACATCTGTCAACAGCCTAAACAATAATTCTTAAACATTTATGCAAGGTTAAAGGATGTTTCATTAAAAAAAAAGTCATATTGGCCGATCCTTGAGTGGCATGTGTTATCCTACAGACAGATTTGTTTTATGGTAACATAGTAAAATGACTAAGTCTGCCTAAGGTATGTAAGACAAAGCAGCTCAAATAATACAGAAAGCAAAAACATCAAAAGTATAATGAGTACAGAAATTTTACTCACCATCAGGAAAAAAGGTTAATGAAAATAAATATTTGCCTGAAACGGTGTCCCCATCATTCCTCACAACAAGCAAATAAACACATCCACTAACATACAACATTTTAATTTTAAACATTAACATGGCAAAATGTAACCCAGACACTAGGAGTGCACAAGTCAGTGTATTTCTTTGTGCTGGTCCCAAGCCTGGTTAAATAGGCCCTGGTTATCAATGACAGCAACCAGTACAGGGTGAAGGTGGAAATTGGGCTACTGTTGGCCAAAGAAGAAGAAGAAAGAGACTAGATGGAAGGGTAGTAAGGAGCAAGTGTATTGGAGGTGGTTTTAAATTGTTTTACCATGGTGTGGATGGAAGGAGAAATGGGGTAGGTGATATTCTGAAGGAACAGTATGTCCAAAGTGTCCTGGCAGTGAAGAGAGTTTCAGAAAGACAGAAGACGGAAGTGGCAGAGTTAAAGATGCTAAGAATTTTGTTAGCTGTGACAAAGATGGACAGGATTAGAAATTAGCATATTTGAGGGACAGCTCAGGTTGGACATTTTGGAAACAAAGTTAGAGAAGCAAGATTGCATTGGTTTAGACATGTACAGAGGAGAGATGCAGGTTATATTGGGAGAAGGACGCTGAGGATGGAGCTGCCTGGCAAGAGGAAAAGATGAAGACCATAGAGAAGGTTTATGGATGTTTTGAGAGAGGACATGCAGGTGGTCAGTTTGAATGTAGAAGATGCAATGGAAGAAATGGAAATGAATGACCCGCTGTGGGGACCCCTTAACAGAAGCAGCTGAAAGAAGAAAGACTAACATGGCAAAATGTAACTGTAGCAGCTTTCTCAAAGAAATGTAAACCATAAAAAGATTTTTTGAACAAACATTACGCAAATCCAACATTTTGGGTTATCTTTGAGCTTATGTAAGTAGCACAGCTTACACTCTAGTCAAAGTGCTGCAACACAAAATATATAACCATACCTAATCTCACTCAGAACACTCAACACATTCTCAAAAACATGTTCTCGCCAAGTATAAACAGGCTTCCTTCTGACGTGAGCTTCACACAAACCATACATCAACCTGACATTAAAATAGATTGGCCAAGAGGCAGTAGGCCGATTCACACTGGCAATGACAACATCCCATGCCCTTTTTTGGCTTGTAACTTTGGTAACCCATGAGTGGCAAAGGACCCTTGAGCTTAAATAAACAGCTCAACAGTCATTTAGTCATTACCTTCCTGCTGATTAAAAAAAAATTGCTGTAGAGTGATGTGCTCAGAGCTTTGCAAGTAGGGGGAGGCTTGAGTATGGACAGCCCTTTTCTGCAGAAAAAGTGACAGAGCTCTGTGCAAGAACTACAACAGAGGAGATGAGCATCTTGATCATTGCCGTGTTTACCATCCACACAATAATCAAGCTTTCTAACTCATTCTTTTGCCATGGCAACATGCTCTCATATTTCCCAACAAGGAAAGGTCACAGCAGATCTGGAAGGGATTTAAGGCCATGCATATTACATGAACTGGGATCCGATAGGTTAAATATTTCACCCTTCGAGACATATCTGGAATGTGGAGTTTGGTTAAAATGGACACAGGAAAGAGACAGTTTCAAAAATGCAAGGCATGAGATTTAAGTGCAGGGTTCTATTTTAGCCACAGTAAATGTCATCAAAAACAATATATGAGAAATATATTGAAATAAATAATTAAATTAATATTATTATGTTTTAGTCAAAATCATTATAAATTTAGACACCACAAACCACAGAAAACTATGATACATTATCATAGTTTTATGATATTATCATATCATATTATCATTATCATATAGGTATACATTTTGGCTGAAGGATCAAATATACAAAGATATTGCATATGTGGGAATATTTTAAATTACTTTAAAAGTAAAATGCTCAGTTCTAAATTCCCACTCCCTCTGTAATGTTACTATTGCAAGCTGGAAAATCATCTCCCTTTCTCCTTGTTTTTTAATTAATTGTACAGTGGGTTTCAAAGCTTTGCAGTACAAACAGTAGGTCTGTTTAAAACAGGGATGGCAACAGCTGTAACTTTGAATAGTTGTGGGTGTTCCTGATCTGTTAAAACACAGCAGCGGTATCCTAGTGGTTAGGGAATTGGCCACAGGATCGGAAGACTGCGGGTTCAAACCCCTTACCAGCAGGTTGCCCTGAGGTACCCTTGCGCAAGGTACCGTCCCCGTCACTGCTCCCTGGGCACTTTCATAGCTGCCCACTGTTGCACGGTGTTTGCATGGGTTAAATGCAGAGGTCCAATTTCGTTGTGATTCACTGTGTGCAGTGCAATGACAAGAATAGTCATTTTCACTTCATGTTCTATTTTTGCAATGGCTGTCCCAAAGGGTGGAGTCTTTATTATGTCAGAGAAGGTGACATAGATGATGTATTTACATTTACCGCATTTAGCAGACACTCTTATCCAGAGCGACTTCCATTTCCTAGCTACAGGGACAATCCCCCTGAAACATCTTGGGGTTAAGGGTTCTGCTCAGGAATCCAGTGGTATCTAAAGTATCTTATATCTAAAGAAATGCTTTCATAGTCAGCTTGATGGTTTACTGAATGCATTGCTATTCCTATGTCCTATAGGAATTAACTAATTAGCTAGCCTGCTATACCTGTCAGTCTCTCACGTATGCAATAGCAATAAAAAAAAAAAGTGACAGTCAGCTGAATGTTGCTTAACCTTCAAAACCAGAACCAACATATCAATATGTATTTGGCTCTTTGTTGGTCATTTTATTCGTCATGTTTGCCTTTCACCAACTTATCTTGCCTTGAGTGTTTTGCAAAACTAAAAAGGGGCAGTGTGGCCTTTACCCACATTTATCAGGGAATTGCTATTTTTATTGTCAGCTATCTTAGCATTAGTATTATCATTAAAGCAGGTTACGGTGGCATCTAAAGGCTCAAAAAGAAAGAAGTTTCTAAATATTAAATAAGGAAACAAAAGCAAATGCAAATAACAACACATGCACACACATTCAAATTTTTTTGAGCCTGTCCTATTTTACTATGACAAAATCACCAAAAAGTGCATTTGTTAGAATGGACAACTGGAAATTGTGAAAACTCAACCGGTCTCAATGTTTATTTTTCAATGTGATTTTGAGAACAATTATAAAAGCGTTATTAAGCAACAGCAATCTGGAACAACCTCTGAACAAAAAAAAGTTAGAATATATGTTTAAAACCCATTCTGATCAGTCACGTCACACTGTTTTGCATATAGCTTCACAGCTTTTTTCTTTGGATCTTACAGGAAAAAACAGCAACCAGATGCACACAGATACAGTTTCTACAATTAAATCCCATCGATTTATTTATCCATTTAACTGACCTCAAATACCACAGATAGGGGAGACATGTCCCAGACTCAGAATTAGAATCCTAATCCTGCAATTTTTGTCATATTCAAGCAGAAGAAATTTCCTTGGTTCAACTAAATATACCATAAAGCCTAGGATGATCACATTATCAGGTACCTGATCCCCCTGATTGCTTAGGATGTTGTGAAAGTTAATCTACTGTTTATGAGAACCACCAGTTTGAGGTCCAATCAGTCCCCTCAGTGGAAATAACATGCAAGAGGAGCGCACTCCTGGTGAAGCAAACCAGAGCTGACACTAATTCCCATATTCCAGCCTCAGAGGTGATTCATCAGTAGCATGGTACACTGGCACAGAAGCATAGCTCCAAACAACAGCACATACATGCCATAAAGATGGCTTTTATACCTTTTAAAAAATGCAAGTACTATGTAGGTTACTTCAGTACCTATCTCTTCAAAGTGCCTTTAAATTCAGTTATAAATGTAAAAATATAAATATTTTTAAAAACTGAACGTTACACAATTGGGCTGCTTACGAGAATAATTTAAACCTAGATGACATTTCTAAACACCATTTGTTGCAGAACTTGGTATTGTTTAGATAAACCCTGTCCAAAGCCTTCTCCCTCTTTTCCCTAACATTTTACCTTTTAAGATCAGTTGCCACATTTAGCAAAGCAAAATAATCTTCTTTTAAAGTTAATTGTCATTTTAACTTAAAATCAACCTTCATTTTAAAGTTACGGTAATCTGACATTGTCCTTTTCAGGTTGAGTGAAAGTCAGACCAGTTACACAGAACCCCTCCAGTCACTGCTCATCGCGTTAATGCATCACAATGAGTGACTTCCATTCTGCCCACTCAAGAGGAATGAGGCATCCTGACTGATGAGGACTATTGTAGTCTTATCTGTAATTCACAATAGAACCTAGCTAAGGAAGATGCTAATGATTTAAGAAAGGTCAAGAAACTGATCCTGAGGATTTTTCAGCATGGATTTCCTCTTTTTTTCTTGCATACTTACCACAAAAACACCCCAGTCTGATACCTACATATCTACAAAAAACAAAAACGTGTATATGTGTAACATGAACAAAATAAAAGACTGCTGAAGTTATGAAGAACATGTTTACATTTAACATTTAACATGTTAATACGTTTTTCTAGATTCACCAATTAAGCTCTGTAGGACAGCCCTGATACTCAAGCACTCTCCTGCTAAGTTGAAATCCAAGCCTAATTCAATAGCCTATAAATGGCTTTTAAACTTGCTTTCAAAAAGAGAATTACAGTGCTACAAATGCAAAGGAGCTGAAAACATTAATTGCACACAATGAACAGACTCAACATTAAAACCACTTGCCTATTTTTTTTTAAACTAATTTGCCCAGCACAACTTAGATAGGCACAACTCAGATAAGACAACTAAGTCATTTTTAGGCCATGATAAAAAAAAAAGATATTCATTTCCTAAATGTGATGAATACATTATTTTGAAGCTTATTTAGCACTTATATAGTGTTCACAACATTCACTTAAAGCAAATATTTATAAAGCAGTGCAAGTGAAAGTGACAACCCTTGTCATTGCAAGGTCACAGCACAGCACACGTGAACCACAACGAAATTGGACCCCTGCATTTAACCCATGCAAACACCGTGCAACAGTGGGCAACTATTAAAAGTGGCAAGGGAGCAGTGACAGGGACAGTACCTTGCTCAAGGGTACCTCAGGGCAACTCCACTAGGCCACCGCTGTTTAATATATGCTGGAGAAATTATTTTTTCATTCTGTAAAACAAGTTTTCTGCTTCATTGCATTGTGCTACACAGTCCAAATTGCTATTACTCTAGAATAGTGCACAATGCTATAATTCTTTGAGCAGAATGAATAAATTATTGAGATGCCTTTTTTCAGCATTCAATGTCTATCAAGGACCCCCAGGGCTAATTAAGCTACAGGCTAAAAAACTCTGCCAATGGGCAACCATCTGCATCTATTTAAAGGGTAAAAATGCATTGCAGGGTTCACAAGCAAATCCATTTTGCAATACAGCATGTGCACAGCATGTAACAGATTTTCATAGAAATGTTATACTAGATGATTGACAAAAGTTGATTAGTGATTAGAGGATATTATGTGATTACATAGTCTCTTCTCAATATAATGAAATTTGTCTAATGCACTCTACCACAGGTCACACAGATACAGCCTTAATCAGCACTATTGATCAGGATATTGACCTGTTCCCTCCTAGGGCTGAAGGGATGTTTTAGAGATGAGAGTAGCATTTCCAGTCTAAGCAACATGGATTCACCCTGACTGTTAAATTAATCATGCTGCATGCCAAATAAAAGACAGTAGTGTTCATTCTAGTGTTCATAGCCAACTGGAGTCAAATTGAACACCAACACCAATTATGCCATTCAAAAAGGAAAACTAAGATGAATCTAAATGTTATGGATTCTTGAAAGAGGAAATCCAAAAATAGACTTTTTATTTCATTGGAAAACTAGGGCTGACAAAAGTAAGACAGCATATTATCAATACAAACACAAATAACAAAAGTTAACTATCAGAAGCAAGTTGTGTAATAACTAGGACACATATCATCTAAAAATTATTAAACACTGACAGTGCCAGTTTCATAAATCCAGCCTCTACATAATATATTGGAATGACCCTACATCAGTCACTTGGAGAGTTAATGAACAAGGCTATCTGCAGAAAAGCATGTGTGATCATTAATTCTCTTTGTAATTACTAGTTGTTTAATGATTATTTATATAAATCTACAGATAAATGTAACCTTTCAAATGAATATGTTCATGCTCATGTTGCTGTCATCTGGCCATGTTAAGAGTCAGTAGCCTGAATCAAGCTGTTAATGTTTCACTTCATGAAGCACTTTAAACTCCCTCCTTGGTGATTTCAGCAAAAACACCAGGACTGGTAAAAAATTTAAAAGGGTTTGACGTAATTTAGTCCAGGTTTTTTCAAGTTGTCTCTATGTCAGACTACAAATATTCACTATTTAGGTGAACTCTATTTTACCCTGTTTATCTCTATAAACTTTAGATTTTACATTAAATGCCTGTGTAGTGCTTCTGAGATTTAACACCCAAGGTGTTGATTACCTTTCACAAATGTCAGTCAATATGAAAAAATGTTATAAAATATTTTAGTTTATAAAATCATTGATTACTGATACATTTTCTGACACATAACCACTCTCTTCTTGAACTAAGAATAAAATCAATTACCAGCTGCAGCGTTATATGCAGTGTATATTAAGTGTCAAGTAGTAAATGCCCTATGATTTCTGAAAAGTAAAACACAGGAAAGCAAACAGAAAGACTTGAAACCTTTACTGCATATGTTAAGGTTTTTCACTACATTATTTTTTTACACTAATTTTTTTTTAATTTATTTTTTATGTACCTAAATAAATAAATCTTAACCTTATAAATAAATCTTAAAGTTAATCTACATTTAGTGTAATTTCTGTTTATGTACCAGCATTTTCATTGGTATCAGCAGTTTAAACATCAAAGTTATTTTACATGAAACCACCTGGAATCTACTATGGCTTGTATACACTGATTTTCAAGAATTAGGGTGATTTTCAGTGCTATAGTAACAAGAGAGGAATAAAGTTGATCAGCCACAGCATGAAGTTATGGGAAAGATTTGCATCAGAAAGGACAAATATGAACAGGATTAAGTTTATTAGAGGGACAGCTTAGGTTGGATGATTTGGAGACAAAGTCAGAGAGGCAAGACTGTGGAACTTCAAGGCAAGAGGAAAAGAGGTAGGCCAAATGGAAGGTTTATGGTTGTGGTGAGAGAGCACATGCAGGCGCTTGATTTAAAGGAAGAAGGTACAAAGGACCGGGAAAGATGGATCCACTGTGATGACTCCTAACATTTTACATTACTTAAATTTTTTAGATTACCTAAATTGGTTCCAATAATTTGGATAAATAGTATTTTATTGAAGGAGTTAGCATATATGTTAGTTATATCTACTATGCCGACTTTATTTAGTCAATATTAAATTCATCAAAGTCTGTATGTATTGAATCATGACATCCTCACTTCAAAGCCTTCCTATGTATTATCACTGTGAATGACTGCACGCTGTTCTTAAACCGTCTAGACTCAGCAACATGCAGAAACAGAACATGACAGGGCTTGTTTACCTGCAATTATGTTTTCTCATCACAAGTATCACATTTGCTGGGGATAAGTATGAAAAAAAAAAACAACAAAAAAAAACATTAAATTTCCTCCAAATTTTACAGCAATCCCACACTTTAACGCTACGCTGTGACTCCAACAAACGCTAATGCTGGATTTGCTGCCCTTGACATTTACATGGGAGAAATGACTCAAGTGTCATGGAAGGCAAACTGTCATGTCTACAACACCAAAATGTTCACTCTCTCTCTCGCTTACACACACATACATTTTCAAGCACACCCTGAATCATCAAAAACAGCAAAGTGTTTTGTGTCATAGTAATGACGAAATTAAATGCTGTGACTGCTCCTTCTTCTGAACTAAATCTAACCAAATCTCACATGGTCATTTATCCAGCTTTAATGGATGACTATGGTGTTAAAGGCTGTCATAACAAGACCAATCACACACAGTGCTTGAGCAATGTAATTAGATGAGCACAAACATCATAATAACCAACATGTGCCTCCCTGCTTGAACCAGAGGAAGCAACTTCACCATTCAGTTAAATGGCCAATTACAAAACAAACATGCACAGCCCACACTACTTTATCTTTAAATACTATCCTGTGAACACTAGTATCTGTTAGGCATGATAATTACACATGAGAATTAAATAAATATTTATTTGCACTTGTAGGCTCACATGCAAAATATTTACATTATTCAGTCAAACTGACATAATAGTAGTAGAGCAGAAGACTGACATCTCAACCAGACATATTACCATAATTGATTTTTCATATACTTGCAAAAACTGGTGAGAGACCTGCAGCAAGTCCATTTTAACATCCAGTATTTAGCATGTAGACTGTATAGTTGTATTCTAGGTCTTATAATTTGAGAATTGTTTAACTGACAAAAACAAAATCCACACTTTATGCTATTATTACATATCTGTTTTTATTCTTCTTAAATATTGCACACTGCATGTATTTTTCCCCACTAAGAGAGCATACTGAGTGATACAAGGTACTACAATTCATCCAAGGTTCAGGAAGAGTCCTCTGTTAACATCAATAAAAATATCTTCTTCTTGTCAATTATATGTATTATATGTCATGTGTAATGTTCTAAGAAATAATGCTCGATTCTGCAGTGTTTTGAAATTCTGGACTTATTAGTCTAACACTGCTGAGTCACAAACACACACAAAAAAATGTTTTACCCATGCAATGTTGTTCTTTGTCATTGCAAGGGTGTATGTTTGTGTTTGTGAGAGGGATTGGGAGAAGCTGAAGTCAAGTAATAATGAGCTGTATTCAAATTCTTATTTGGCTAAAAGTAACATCAATGAACTAATCAGAAAGTATACACAAGCATACATTGATAGGCCATATTTAAACCAATTAACCTATTTACATGACTATTTCACTAATACAATTGTTGATTTGCAGCCTTTTTATAAACAGTTCTGTTAATTGTCTGTGATAAAGAAATCAAAGACGGAAAATTAAGATTAAGGTCCAGTTTTAAAGATGTTTCCTCTATGGGCTAATCCAGATCCAGTGTGATCAGTTTGACTGTTCTACATGAACAACAAAAGGATTTAAAATAAAAAAAAGCCATTTTAAATGTAGCTACATAATTACTATCCTATTACCAATCCATTTCCAGCAATTGTGCTTCCAGGAAATAAGTCTGACTTGTGGCCAATCACTGGGCTTGCATCCTTCAAGACAGCTGGTAAAAAGCACTACACATCCTTTTTCCTGACGGTTAACACTTGCATCATTTTTCCTGTTGGAAATGAAACCATGTACAGTTGGTTGGCCACAGCAAACCATACATTTTCATGGTTACTACAACAGCAATTCAGCAAAATGTCTTTTCTGTTTACTATCAGACAATACAAAAACTTTTTTGCTCTTGAAACATAACCTTATATTATCTGACAAGAACTACTGAATGATCAGCCCTAATATCAAATAACCCTTTAACATATTTAACTCGTCATAGTTTATCAAGAGTAATGACATTCATTACAGTTTCTACAAACTCAGTCACCTTTAGATTAAGCTCATCCCCTGTGCATAACAGTGGCCAAAGAGCTCAATCCTAGCACGAAATTGTTGTCATCTTGATGTAAGTAATCCATTCATTGCTTACCTCAAGAAAATAGAGCTCCTGTAAAAGCATCAAGCCGTGGTCGCGGAACAGAAAGAAAGCTACTATTTCGGTGATTTACAAAGGATGGCAAATATCCTTCACGTGCCAAAGTCAAAAGCAAGACAGAAGACAGTTCATTCGCGCAGTATCAGCAAGGCAGCACTGTGAAGACACTGACAATGAGGACATAAGGAACAACTGTTTCAATCCAACCAACCATCAAGGATGTTGTGTCTTAAAACAGCCCTGCTGGGCTACAGAATAATGTTAGAACGCATCCCTAATGCTGTGAACAGATTCGAATGTGGTGTGGGATACAATGTAACTGCAAAGTTAAAAGTTGAGAATGTGAATGTATGATAAAAACCAAAAACTCCCTCTTCACTGCTCAAACACTGACTGAACGCGGTGCTCCGTGACAGATCGAGGACAGGCGAACAGGAAAAGAGCACCAAGAGCCCAAGTACGAGCATGATATACCTTCAAGTTGAAATTTCAATCAAACAACCGCCTTTTGTTCAAATTTCTCAGTGAACGCGCGACACTCATGGTCCGTTGTGTTTCTGCGAGGCAAAAAGGACGACCAGTCGTGGTAGAAAGGATAAAGACGCGTGTTTTTCTATGTTAGCTAGGCGAACAGCCACAAACGCCCCGACGAGCTGACTCCTGAGTGGAAAAGTGCGGAGATATTTTTGAACATTCTTGGCCCCTTTATTTAGCGTTGTCAGTGAGAACAGGACGCGCTGACGCTTGTTTGGGCCTCACATTCTTGCCAACAGAGAAATGACACAAATTTGATTTGCTTACCTCGAGGTTTTTTGGGGGAAATCCTCTGTTTGTTAGGGAATACTTTACGTCGCCCTGCTACAGTTTGGCCATAGACAATCCGACACGAGCCAAGCGTTTACCGTAAAGAATGCAGTAGATTATTTCGCGCGCATGGTTTAAATATACCGTAACAGTTAGAGCTGTTGCGCCACCGCCCCCCCCACCTCCAGCCATCCCAAGTCCTTTCAGTAAAAGGAGACTTTTTCTAGGCCAATTTGTTGCCAGGATTTGTATTTGCTAGCAATTACAAAAGATCCTGTCTTCTGATATCTACTATCTTATTTGTTTATTAATTCATTCAAACATATGTCAAAACATCACATAAAATAAGCCCTAATACTCTTTGCGGTTTTTCATTTATTTTTAGAATAGAAAGTTACTATCAAAAACTATCTGGAGGGTTAATTATGATAAATAAAGAAAGAAAAAATGCATTAACACTGAGCATCTGTTGAATGGCAGATGCAAACATTAGTAGCATTTGTGATCCTGAAAACTGAGTAGGCTCACTGTTTGTGTCTGAATCGTGTGATCATCTCTCTGCTGGGCGTTTGTTTGTTAGTTGGAGAGCACAAAGCCATTGATCAGTAAAAGTGAAGCTGTATTTGGACAATGAGTTAGCAAATGGCTCGACATTTACTCATCAATGCAGGATCCATTGTCCTTGTGATGTCCTGAAACATAACATTTTACTATGTTAAAAAGCTTGATGGATGAAAGGTAATACAAAGACAATGAGTAGGGCAAATGACACATAATAAAAATAGTGTTTATCATATCAAATGTGATACTTTGTCCCAAGTATTTATACACACACACACACACACACACATATATATGTATAAAACTCAGACTACACATTGATTTATTGGTTGTTTTGGATACTAAATAAAATGGTCATGGTTCCTGTAGATATTTTGTCCCCTGGCTCCTTTCCACTTCAAGGAACACACTTTGGACATTTCTCTACAATAAACCATTTTACATCAAGACAGTCTAAATGACTGTAGTAATTCATCACTGAAAAAGCTGTAAAAACCTTTTTAGGCATTTAGCAGACTCTTTTAGCAAGGGCAACTTCCAGTTCCTAACCACAGCAAGAGACCCCCTAGAGCAACTCAGTTAAGGGTCTTGTTCAGGAACCCAGTGGTGGTAATACTAGAGGTGGGATTCAAACCTGCAACCTTTTGGACCATAGGCAAGTTTTCTACCATTATACCACCACCCTGTTTATATGGCAAGAAGTAATCTTATTATGGCCATGCACCAAACAATACTTTACTATACAACTCCTGTTGCATGCAGTAATCTCTACAAATGAGCAATTAAAGGACCCACTTTCATAATATATCCTCATTTATTTCAGATGCACTCTCATTGTTTTTCTAAACCAGACTGTATCAGAAGTGTCATTAGAATACCCACCACAAACATCTTGAGGTTTGCACTTCATTCCGCTGAAAGCCATTAATGATAACAGACAGGTGAATACGTCTAGTAGATTTTTTATGATGTAAAAATAAAGCATTTCAACTTTTTTATCAGGAGAGCCCAGCCTTCCATGCACTTACATTACCTTAGATCAAAAGTCTAAAACTTAGTTGCAAGTGTTTCTTTGGCTTAAATAAAAACACTGAACCTGAGGGCCTTTGTCAGTAATGCAAAATGTATCTTTATAAAAAAAAATCTATTTTTGCTAGGCTTACTTAATCTTAATAATTTAATTCCCCTGTTTACACTCAAATGTTCTCCATATGCTCCAGAAAAAAAAGAAAAACTGTGTGCTAGGTTTGATTAATTGTGCTCGTTAATAATTAAGGCAGTTACTGCTGTGCAATTAGATTTGGTGCATTGCAATTTTCAACCAAGGCCTTGAGAAGTGGATCTTCTACATATTTATAAGCAAATGTTTGGAGGGCAATAACCCATGTATGTTAGAAACCATAAGAGGCAGTAAAAGGTGTCATTTTTATCTAAAGGTAAAAATCAAGGGTTTCTAAGAGAGGTTTCACAATGATGAGATGCTTATTACTTACAATTTTTTTTACAGTCCTCATATAAAGAAATGACATTTACAGTAGTGTATTTAAGGCTTGTGACATAGTTTTACAGTTTGTTACAGTCACAGTTAGTTGTTCACCAGGAGGAAAGTGTCCTTTATCACTCAATTAATTCCTTTTAGCATAATATTACAGATAAACACAATATGAAATTGAACAACAAAATAAATGAAAAAGCAATTAACAGATAGATGATGAGCTATGGGCAACTAAAAAGGTAAGAGAAAATAAGGAAATCTGTGCTGGAAATGTTGCAATTGTGGCAAGGTTTAAACTACTTTTTTATATAATCAAGCCATTTCTTTGGTTACCCTCAGCAAAGGCACACTTGCTTTGGAAAAGTACACTGAAGGTAACGTCCATCCATTTTCTGCCGCTTGTCCCAAACAGGGTCGCGCTGGTGTCCAACCCAGCGCACAGACCCTGGACAGGTCGCCAGCCCATCGCAGGGAGGAGCGGGACAGGGACGGCACCTTGCTCAAGGGTACCTCAGGGCAACCTATTGGGATGGGGATTGAATCCCCAATCCTCTGATCATGTAGCCAATGCCCTAACCACTAGGCCACTATTGTGGGTTCAAACCCCTTGCCAGGGCTGTGCCCTGAGGTACCCTTGAGCAAGACACTGCCCCCTGCTGCACATGCATTAAATGCAGAGGTCCAACTTTGCTGTGGTGTGCTATGACCTTGCAATGCTGAAGAAGTCACTTTCACTTTTTTCAATATCACAAATAAAAGCCATTAATTTTTTTATTTTTTGCATTTTCTTTTTAAATGAAAGGCAATTACATCACATCACAAACATATACATGTAAACAGATTACCAGAACAAATTGAATGAATAAAATGCATACATCCTTCTTTCCACAATCTGTTTTACCCCTGAGGTAAAACAAACAGATAAAGATAGAGGGTAAATAGAAATAGGAACACCACCAGTGACTAGCAGCTGTGTGACACTTTTTCTTAAATGTGAGCTTTCCACAGCCACAGTGCTGATTGCCAGCCATTCTGACTCCAATTTACCCTGCATGCTTTGTTGAAAATGACATTAATGTGTGTCAGTATGACTCTTTGGAAGAAGAATGTCACTCAATTTCTCAGTTAAACACTGCATGTTGAAACATACTGAAGATGGGAAAAAGGTCACCTGTTCAAATGTAAGGAGAGATCTTGTCATCATGTCATAACATTTAATCATTATAGAGATACCAAATGAAAGGTCGATATAACCATGCACACAAACACAAAATTCAACAAAAGAAAAAAAAAAGAAACATTTATTTACTTTATTTAATTTCCAATAATAAAGAGTTGAAGCATTTCCTCTGGAGCATCTTGCATCAATTTTCTATTTATAGCTGCCAATTTTGTAATGCAGAACATCAGAGTGATAAGAAACTGGGAACATCTCCATGGCAACAGACTCCTGTGGTGCAGTGCTGAGCAGGTGGGATGAAAGGGGTCTGCCATAGTCAGTGGGAGGCTGGAACTACCAACATTTGGAGTCACTACAAGAGAAAAACAAAACAAACAAATGCGTCCGTTCTGGCTCACACAACAGCAAAATGGGACCACACAGTGAATGGCTCAGCCAAGATTAAAGATTGATGATAAAAGTAGGTATTTGGTCAAGAGCTGGAATAGCTGGCTTCATAATGAACCCTTTCCAAAAGATTCAAACAGTCGGGAATGCAGTAGATCAGATTGTATCACCATATGGAGCAGACATTGCATGATAGGATGATGTTCTTTTTTTACCTGTGGCATGAATACTTTTGCCAAAATCTCACGGAGGTGACGACTGTTCATCAGAGCTAGTGGGTCATACTTAAGACAACACATCAGACGATGTGCTGGGTAACAATCTACAGATATAAATAAGGTGCCAAATAAGGTCTGAGATGCAAGAATGTGTGATACACCTCCGAAACCTTTGTACCATAAACCCTTTTAGCCAATTTTGCAAAACATGTTTGGAACATCATATGATAGGGAAAGGGCTAACAAGAAGTGTGTCACTGCATTTTTTCAGCTGCTACTGGTATTATGTCATTGGAAAGCTCAGCACACTTGGAGTAAGATGGAGAGGGAGATGTTTTATACATGTTTTTATAATAGGTGATGGAAAAACTTCAAAATATCCCCTCTGGAAAATTGGTTGAACTGTGCTTTCAAGTCCAAGATTGTTTGTACCTGTACTGTACCTCTTTGCCTTCATATTTATAGATCTCTTCAATACATTCAACCTCTAGTGCAGTTACTTGAGAACAAATCTTTGTAAATACAAGAAATACACTCTTTGAAACAACAGCACCCATGAGTGCATTTTGAGTTTGTTAGGATTATCAACAGTTGATGTTCAGGTACTTACACAAATCGCATTAACATATCTGTCTTTGATGAATGCTGTTTCTTATTCTGTGCTCCCCTTTATCTCCTTAATTGTGGACTTTTCCAAAAGTGGCACATAATTAAAAATATATAAATATTGTCCTCGCCCTGTGTGCGCT
Organism: Hepsetus odoe; assembly: GCA_017165825.1. Taxonomy (NCBI): domain Eukaryota; kingdom Metazoa; phylum Chordata; class Actinopteri; order Characiformes; family Hepsetidae; genus Hepsetus; species Hepsetus odoe. Next base: position 8,939,120 of record CM029380.1, on the reverse strand, counting down.
GGGTTGGACACCGGCACTCCCCCGTGACCCCGTTTGGGACAAGCGGCAGATAATGGATGGATGGATGGATAAATATTCAAATTATATTTTGAGGTTAATTGTATTAGATTTAAATAACATGAGGTACTTTAAGTAATGTTAAATAAATTATTAAGATTAAAGATTATTAAAATTTTACATGTAAATTTATTTTCACCAAAAATGACTTTTTTCTGAAACTGTACACTATTATTTAAAGCAATAATAGCCATTGAGCAGAAAAATTTAAATTCTATAGTTGTAGTAAACCTTGAAGAAGATTGCCTTTACTTTCAAAGAGCAGACAGTGTTATCAGATGTCTAGCGAACCTGAGGTTGAGGATATTGGCTTCATTCACAGCATGAAATTGTGACAATGTGCTGTACAGCAGGTGAGCAAAACTGTGTTTTTGACCTCCTTTTCTAGGGAAGAAGAGGAAAAGACTGAACACCTCAGGCAAAACTCTAGAGAGGACATATGCGCTGCCGGCAACATCACCAGCTGAAAGTGAGAATGATATTCAGGGAGCTGAGTGTATTGAGACAGGATAGAAATAAAAAGCCACATAGGATTAAATGTCACACTGTTTAGAAATCATAAGGCCCCTGAGCACAAATGTACCATCACAAACAGCTAATCCCTCTGCTTTATGTACAGCCATCTTTACTTTGCCACACAATGTAAGCAGAAGGCATAATGAATTATAGCCTACTTCACCTCACTGGATGAGAAAAGTCCAGAAAAATGACTAATATCAAAAAGTAAAAAAAAATATATATAAATCCTCACCTTTGAGGAAGGACTAAATGATAACAAATTGCGCATGTAAAAAAGAAGAGCTGTCGTCTCTAAGTTTACACCTTCAAAAAGGTACTTACAAAGTAACTTACAAAGTATGCGCATGGGCAGTAAGCGTACACAGAGAAAAACTTGTACCAGCACCACATTAGGGCTTTGCAGAGAAGAGTGTACCTTGTTAATAATATCTGTTCAGTGGTCCCAAAGAACTGTCAAAAAATTAGCTAAAATATTTTAGCTATATATATATATACATATTCAGTGGTAGCCTAGTGGTTAGGGCGTTGGCCGCATGATTGGCGGATCGGGGTTTGAACCCCTTCCCAATAGGTTGCCCTGAGGTACCCTTGAGCAAAGTACCATCCCCGTCATGCGCCTCCCTGTGATGGGCTGGTGATCTGTCCAGGGTGTGTCCCCCATCTTTTGCCCTGTGTGAGCTGGGATGGACTCCAGCACTCCCCCACAACCCAGCTTGGGACAAGCAGCAGAAAATGACTGATGAAGACTATATTCATTGTTTTTGGTCACTTGAGCAACAGAAAGCCCTGGGGTAAAAAACTCATAGAACCTCAGCCCAGGATAGTACATTTCCATTTGTTCCCATTTCCAAGAAAAATATTCAGATCACCTATCAAGAAAAAAAATAGGCAAACAATCTGTAGATTTTGGGGGCTTTTAACCCTAATACAGCAGAATTTCCATTACTAAAACAGCAGAGTCTCTGCCAGTGCTCCACTTTGACAAAGTCAGTATATCTGGAATGGAGAGTCCTTCATCTTATACTGTCATTAGAATGGAATTGTTCAGAAGTACAGACAACTGTGTGTATTTTCAGTGCTGATGGATCAACAATGCTGCCACTTATAAGCACAGAAATGTTTAATTCTCAAAGTAATACTGAGTGATAATTAGCCAATCTTCACCAGTTATCCTCATCTTTCAAAAGTTTTTTGACTCCATTCTACCAAACTAATTAGTGTGTAAAATAATATACAACCATTTAATTTCAAGTCATTTATGTGCTACGAAAGTGAAAGTGAAAAAGTGAAAAATGGTCCACCTCCAAAATTACAGAATCTCACAAAAGTAAGACTACAATGTAAAGTAGTCAGTGTACAGCTTGCATAACAGTGTAAATTTGTCCCCTGCAAATAACTCAACACACAGCCATTAATGTCTAAACCACTGGCATCAAGTGAGTACACCCCTATGTGAAAAATTTCCACATTGTGCTCAAAGTGTCAATATCTTTTGTTGCCACCATTATTTTCCAGCACTGCCTTCCTTAACTCTCTTGAGCATGGAGTTCACTAGAGCTTCACAGGTTGCCACTGGAATCCTCTTCCACTCCTCCATGACGACATCACTGAGCTGGTGGATGTTAGAGACCTTGCGCTCCTCCACCTTCCGTTTGAGGATGCCCCACAGATGCTCAATAGGGTTTAGGTCTGGAGACATGCTTGGTCAGTCAGTTTCTTATGCGAGGCAGTGGTCGTCTTGGAGGAAGACACACATGTCTTTGTACTTCTCACCACACACAATTGACACCATCTGAAGCAGCTAAGTTCATCTTGGACTCATCAGACCACAGGACATGATTTCAGTAATCCATGTCTTTAATTTGCTTGTCTTCAGCAAACGGGCTTTGTGGGCTTTCTTGTGCATCATCTTTAGAAGAGGCTTCTTTCTGGGAAGACAGCCATACAGACCAATTTGATTCTGTGTGGTCTGAGCACTGACTGACTGACCCCCCACCCCTTCAACCTCTGTAGCAATGCTTGGACGCCTATTTTCAAAAGACAACTTGGAAATGATGCTGAGGACATGCACTCAACTTCTTTAGTTCTGAATGGAACCTGTCCTGTAAAACAGCTGTATGGTCTTGGCCACCGTGTTACAGCTCAGTTTCAGGGTGTTAGCAATCTTCTTATAGCCTAGGCCATCTTTATGTAGAACAACAAATCTTTTTTTCAGATCCTCAGAGATCCTCAAAGAGTGCCATGTTGAACTTCCATTAACCAGCATGAGAGAGCGAGAGGGCATGGGAGCGATAACACCAAATGACACAGGGGAGGGAGAATGGCAAATTGGGCACAGTGTGGACATTTTTCACTTAGGGGTGTACTCACTTTTGTTGCCAGTGGTCTAGACATTAATGGCTGTGTGTTTACACTGTTATACAAGCTGTACACTGACTACTTTGCATTACATCAAAGTTTCATATCTTCAGTGTTGTCCCATGAAAAGAAATAAAATATTTACAAAAATGTGAGGGTTGTAGTGACTTTTGTGAGATACTGTATCTCTGGTCAGCATAGTCAGCTGGTGTAGTCTGTACACACATATGCGTGAATTCCCTGGGATTTTTCCATTGTAAGTAAAATTTTATCCATAACTTCTCTCCAAGAAACCAGTCCTAAACACCTTGAGCTAAACCATCTCTATTTTAGGTGCCAAAACTTATACATTTTCTGTAGTCAGAAACAAAGATGCAAAACCATATGCAAAACCACTCATACCTGGCTGAGGTATGCTGATATTTTTATCAGACACATTACAAATACTGTCTCAACTTCCATAGGCAGCCAACAAGGCCCATTTGAAATTTTAACCATTTCAGTCCGGTTTAATATTGTACCTTTCTTGCATAATGACTTAGATCAGCATCAGAAGCCAGAGAAAACAGCTCCACCACGTGGACCTTCTTCACATTTTCACAGGGAGTTGCCCTGTGGTTTAAATGCACTTTCAGCGCCACAGATTAGAGAAGCATTGCGTTATTAGCACTATTGGGGTCACACAGGCTAGACAATACATGGTGGTGCACAAGAAATTATTTATCATATATAATGTTTACCTTTAAATGATTGACCATTTTTAAAGTGCAGTAAAGGCTAAAGAACATAAACAATTGCACCTAGCAGACATTAAATAATTTAATGATAAATATTAACAAATAAGCAAAAACCATCTGTCCCATCAGGATTGCCCCTTTCTGCTGTCATAGTTAGTCACTGACCAGAATGAAATATCTGTGCTCCCTGCTCTGTGTACAAACACAAAGGACAACAAAATCTGCATGAATTTTCACAAAGGGAATTTATTTTAATTTCAAGTACTCAAAATTGTTAAATATGAACAGAACATGTTTAAATGGTGGGCAGTATCACATTCAACCTTTTTAAACCTCTTTATCTATCCCCTTATAAACAACTATTCACTTCTTAGATTTAGGATTTTAACAGGTAACTTGTTAACATAAGGTCACAAATGGCTTGCCAAGAAGAATGGAAATACAGGGAAGACATGTAGTCCAGTTCACAACTGCTGGTGATATGAACAATGAACATTTCAACTCTGAAATCATTTGATATGTTTAACACTGATTCCCAGCTCTTCTGATGCCATTTGAGAACCGCTTAGACAAAAAGGCAAAACATCTAATGTAAAATTGAGCAAATAACCCCCCCCACCACCAAAAAAAAACATCAAAGTACCAATTCAATGGGCCCTTCATAAGGCACCTTGTGCTATCTTAGGGGGAAATAGGATATATCAGATTGACTTGTCTAGAACCAGTTACTGAAAAGTTACAAATTTGCGGGTGATCTTAAAATGCTGCCGTGGAAAGAGAAAGAGGGAGAAAAAAGAAGAGAAAAAAAAAAAAAAAAAAAAAAAAAAAAAAATCCAGTCATACCCTTGTTAAAAACATCCTTGGCTTGAGGTTGTTTTGGCACATTTTAAAACCTGTTAAAACTACTTTTGTGGCTTTTCAAATATGCAAAGTACACACAACTTTGAAAAATGTACTAAAATTTAACTAGAAGCCAACAAGTAATGCCATGCTTACTAATCACAGAGAAAACATACAGAACAGAAACATGATAATTTCAGCTGAAAACAAAAGAGTCTAAATCATGATAAATTAGTAAAAGGCTTTCAATTGCCACTTCGGCGTGGAAACAATAATCCCACACAGAACATTAATAGTCTCAATTTGTTTGTATGCTCAGAGGTAGTGATATTACAGGACACACCCCTCAGAGCAGACTAGCCAAGTCAAACTCTCTGTGAAAAAAACTTTGTATTATTATTTTAGAAGACCCTAAATAGGAAACATTTAAAAATGAGCAAGAAGAAATATATTAAAATTAAATTAGAAAATTAAAAAACAAAATCTTCACTGTGTGTGGAATGTCAATCTGCAATTAAAAAGGGATACAGGGGCCTAAGGGTAAATGCATAATCATTGTGTAATACAGTGGTCAGGTCCAAAATGCAGTTCTCAATAGTTATGACCCATTATCTTGCAATATGGCTCACAAGTACAAAATCATTACTCTAAATGATTACTTGGAGACATGTAATGAAAGCTAATCCAGATCTCTGGCCAAAAAAAAAAAAAAAAAACAACTAAAAACAATTCTCTCACACACGGGTAAAACAGAATATGATACCAAAATGAACATGGTGCTACAAGATTGGTGATGGATTGGTTTCACCAAATGATTCTAGCAAAGCAAACTGTTAAAAAGAACATACAACAGTCTTAGCATCAGACTGGCATCACATATATACCTTGAGCAAATAGGTTATTATATTTTACAATATTTTTACAATGTCCTTTGCAACATCACAAGTGCATCATTTGAACAATTTACAGAGCTCTTTCCAACTTTTTTTTTTTCTTTTTAAAAACACTTTCTTTTCAGTGACTTCCTTTGATACTCAACATAGAATTAACAGGAAATATGTACACCCAAGTCTGAAGCTGACCCTCCAAGCTTACGCACTGAGTCTTAATAATTGATCCTCCCTCCTCTTGGAGGAGATATCAATATCTATGGAATCTTTCCCAACAATGAGTCGGAGACGTTTTGCTGGTGGAAGGGGGATGAAATCATCTTCGTCCTCATCATCCTCCTCAGATGAAAGCTGCTCATCCATATGGTTATACCAATGATTACCATCCTGTGCTTCATCATTAACTCCAAAGGAACTAGTCCTGCTGAATTTAGTCTCACTAAGACATGGGGGTGTGACCAGATGCTCTTTGTCCTCATGTTGTAGCTGAATCTTGAGTTTGGTGGAGCTTGCATGGGCCACAGGACTAAAGCCATTGTTCAACCTGGCAATGTAAGAGCTGCCCGTGTCCATGTTGTGTTCCTTGCTGAACTTGATACTGATCTTAGCAGAGTTAACATGGGCCTCTTTGGGCTCATTAGACATACTACTGCTACTTTCCCTGCGTCGACGCAAGGTCAACTTGGGTATCCCTGTGCTGCTCTCTAAAATGAGCGCATCATACCGTGTGATTTGACGCTTCTTTTTCACCTTTCCTACACCCCGACTGCTGCCCTTAGACTTTCTCTTCTTGGGCTTAGCACGTGATGTCTTGTAATGCCTTGGTCTTTCAGGAAAACCCAACAAAGTTTTACTAGAGTCCCTGACACTTTCTGTTTGCGAATCTGGTAGAAAGTTTGGAATAAATGGTTCAAAGACCTCACTCTTAATTATTCTGTCAGGCTGTAGGTGAGTAAACCGACTACTTCTTGAGTGAGACACTCTCCTTTTGTACTTGTCATTTGGTTCAGGTTCACCTAACCTAAACCCATGAGAAAGGTATTCCTCCATGTCAGCTGGCTCTGTTTTAATGACTACACCACCTGGCACAAGGTCCTGGTCTTCAAAAGTGCTTGTCTTCATGCCACCAATTTTCTGTGCCTTGAGTAAAGTCCTGATTGATTTTCGTGTTCTATAAGTGCATGTATGACCAGTCTCTAATGCCACAGAGCATTCTAAAGAATGCTGATTGTTTTCCTTCGCAATGTGTTGTGTTAAGCAGTCCCTAGAGCCCAGTGATGAGAATGCTTCAAATGAGTCTTCCTCCTTTTTAACCAGGACATCTCTGCAGACTGCTGCCTTTGGCTCCATAGGGCCTGTAACTACTTTTTCAGAGGCCTTCACCTCGGACCCTCTGCTTTGGCTCCGTAACTTTATGTTTGTGAGCAAAGGCTTTGAGGGTTTTGATTTTAGTCTCTTTGGTACCCTGTTAGTTTGTTTGGAGAGTGAGGTAGATGGACAGTCTCTCTCAAGAGTGTACACATCATGAGTCCTGGTTTTACTCAGCCTTGTTCTGGCGGTTGTCCTTTTCCTAGATGCTAAATGGAAAACAATGGCATTAGAATATCTAACAGCAAAATTTAAAGAAGAAAGCTAATAATAATAATAATCAGACTAATAGAGATGGTTAACAAAGAAAAGCCTTTGAGAGGTCCTTTTAAAATGTAAGACACACAGAACAAGCACATCATCTCTGCTGACTCATTTGTGATTCAAAGCTTGAAAGGAATCCTTTAAGAGGAGTAAGATGATACAGGATTTTGACATGTTAATCAATCATTGTGTCTTCACTGCAGGCAAGATCTTTGGTTGCCTCCTGACTTCTAAACTTATGTTTGGTTAATGCAGTGCAGTCAGTAAGAATTAAGTTCAAATAGTTAAATATTAGAGTATTTTAATCATCTATTAACAGTTTAAAAATCTTTCAACTTAAAAATGATAGAAAGTTGATACATCTTACATGAATGCATTTTTGGTGAATCCTGAGTGTCTGCATCTGTGTGAGAGCCAACAGAATGGCTATCAGAGTTCTGACTTCCTTCTCCCATCTTCTTCAACCTGTTCAGTCGCTTGTCTGTCTCCCTCAAGCCATATTTACTATTAATAACTGGGACCACCACAGGGAGTCCGATTTTTGATTTGAAAGCACCAGTGCCACGTCTGCACAGAGATGTAAAAAAATGGTTAACTCAGCACAGTTCAACATACAAGAGTTAACCCCCCCAACGAATTGATACAATACCTTTCACACGTGTAGCATTCACAAAATTCATTATTTTCTCCAAAGAAGCCATCCCCATAATAACATGAGATTTCTTCTCCTGGTTCAATATCTCTGAGGACCTTCACACAAGCAGTATCTCGACCTGTAGATACAAACTAAGAAAAAAAAGTTTTTCAGTTTCATTTCAACATATGAATTTCACAAAAATATGCACGTACACTGCAATCCACTACAAATGCATGTTTAAAATGTTTTAGCAAAACGGAAACTTCATTACCTTACAATTTGGCCGACAATCTGAAATTAGGGATGAAAACCAACATTAAAGTAAGAAATTGCACATTCAGTAATATGGCACTTGAAAACTAAATATAGATTTAATTCTTCTAAGTAAGGCATTACTTGTATCCAAAATTAAACTATACCATGGTTTATGAAAGCAGCAGGTCCCAGCCATAGCTGTGCACAATTTTTGCGAGTAGAGTACATGACACTGAAGTCATTTTCCCCATGGCGCAATAACATGTTCTCCTCACTTGCTGACAGCTCAGCAATGCAACCAACCAAGTATTCAATTTTATCATTCCTCTTCCTGTAGCAGCAGAATCATGAATTAAAAAAATTATATATATTAAAATAAATAAATAACATACAAGTTATTTTATAGGCCTTGAAAATAACTCAAAATATTATGCATTACAAATTAAATCTTTGTACCATTCTTTTGTTGCCACTATTTTGGCTCCATTTTGCTCAGATGAATACCGGTTACAAGGTAATAATTCAAACCCACTCTCACTGTCAAATATGCGCAAATATACAAATACCTGGGGAGGGGAGGGGAAAAAAAAAAAAAAAAAGTTAAAATGGATTTTCTACATGCAAATGCAGACAGAAAGAGCTTACAGCTTCGACAAAACATACATGCTGTTTAAAAAGTTTCTCTTGGGCCTTGGTCTTGGGAAGAAAATGATTTCTGGAGAAGTCTCCAGATGTTAAGGCCCTGAATGCCCGCTCCAGATTATTATGTTTTTTAAAGCTCTCAATGATTTCCTTTAATTCCTCTTGTCTTCCTTTAACTGGTCGAAACCTATGAACAGTAAAAACAGAAAATGAAACCTGACATTATCAGCAAGTGAAATTCACCACCAGATTTGCTTTTGAAATCAAACTGGAATTAAGAAATGCAATGCAATGCTTGAACTCAAAGTAAATTACCTGTTATTCATCTTGTGTGTTTGAAACCCAAGGTAGGGGTCAAGAATGAGGCCTGTAGTAAGGTCATCATTCTCACACAATTCCTTGGCTGTCATTCCTGAGGAAGGGACATGACGCCTCTCAACCTCCAGCGGCCCAGAACTGAAACCTAAACAAAAACAACTACAAATGTAGGCTAAGCTTTTCTGTGCTATTACTTGTTCCTCTGAAGGGACTGAATTTGAGACTTCAAGACATCTGAATGAAAAGCACTCACGGCGGCTGCATCTTCTCCCGTCGAGGGAACTCTTGCGAGGGCGCAGGTGTGGTGTATGAGCTTGGCTCCCTGGCTGTTCATTGCTTCCATGTCGTCTTCCATTTACTACCATGTTCTTGGATTCTCCCAGCCACTTCATACCCACAAACTGCCTGGTTTAGTTGCATTGATTCTCTGAGCTGAGGAGTGAAAAAGTGAAAGTTACAACCCTTGTCATTGCAAGGTCACATCACAGCACACAGTGAACCACAACAAAATTGGACCTCTGCATTTAACCCATGCAAACACCGTGCAGCATTGGACAGCTATTGAAAGCGCCCAGGGAGCAGTGACGGGGACGGTACCTTACTCAAGGGTACCTCAGGTGAGGGAATTGAACCCACAATCTTCCGATGCGAGGGCAACTCCCTTAAAGATTAAAAATGATGTAATCTTTATTGTTAATTTAATATTGATTAACATAATCTTTACAGATTAAATTCATGATTTAATAAAGATAAAAAATGTTAGTCAGTTTGCAAAGGATGAGGAAGTTTTAAACCTGGCTATTTAAACCTACTGAAATAACATCCGAAATTGTTGGCCAACATTAGTTTCACTGAATATGATCCTGTTCTCCATTGCAAACTACAAGTGGGATATGTTCATATGACATGACTACGCTGAACGGTTTATTCCAGATCCAGTTAACCAGCTAATCAATAATAAAAATGAACAAGAAAACTTTTTGATGAAACAGCATTTTGTAAGTCCAGTTTTACCAGGTACCTAGGACGAACATTCAAGAAACAACAAAAAAACACACTCACCCGGGCACTCTGCTTCGCCTGTTGTTAGCAAGCATAACACAGACACACAAAGTCTAAACTACTTAATCCAAATTATATTATTTTACGCGGTAGTTTCTTCAAGTTGTGTGGCCAGAGTGTGCCAGGCCGTTGCATTTTGACCCACTGCGTTTAGAAATTCAGGGTGAAGTTTAAAGTTGGCTTAGCATGGTGCCTTAGCGTGGACGGTTCTTCGATGCTAATTGCGCTAGCGCTGCAGCTAGTCGGTGGGATGATCGAGCAAACTACATGACTCGCCTTAGAAAAAGTGTTCTAAACGCACTTGGATTAAGGTTTTCAGCCTGCCGTATCGAATTCACACCTTTCGTTATGATATCTGTGTTTATAAGTCGCCAATTCCTCAACAGGAGAGATACACCGGCTGGTGGTGCAGACTGGCAGCTAACTGAATGATAAGTCTCTCCTGAGTCGTGTTCCTGTGCAGACAGTGAGTGATATCTTGATTAAAAACCGATAACGTTACCCTGGCCTGACCCCAGACAGAAAACATTGCTAAAATAACCAAAAATGACCTCCAGTATTGGGTGGTCGCAGATCAGTTTCCCCCACTAAGCTAACTAGCCAGCTTATCCTAGCTGTATAGCTAATGTGCAGAAACAGTTTAGTTCGACAAAGACGATATACTCACTTAATCATCGGCCAACAGAGAGAATTTCAATCCTAGAGTCTACACTTTGATCAAATTGGAAAATACACGAAACAAAAGGAAACATGTAGATAACTTAAGTCCACTCAGAAATTATCATTAAAATACAAGATGGCGGAGGTCTACCAAGAAGCAATGTGGCAAAGCAATCGGACTCGAAAATAGCCCGAACTGCGTGTTTTCTCTCCATCCGATAATAACTATTACAAACGCAGCCATTGTGTATTTATAAATGGCACTCGATTTTTAGGAAGACCTATTCTAAATTTGCGATACTGTAACGGTTTGAGGACTACTTTTCCGAACTCGGAGGAACACCAAAGTAGTTCCGTGAAAACAAACCACAGTCCCTTTAAAATGTGTTGCCAGATCAAGATTTTTTACCCATGGAGAGGGTGAGAAATATGCGTGTGTAATTTTAAGCGCAGTATTCCGTCCATTCTCTTTAAATTTCCATTCTGCTTAAACCCAGTCTTTTAAAAATTCAGTTTGCTGAGGCCTTGAGGTCAGAGTGGAATTATAAGGACCTCTGACTTTCAGTTAGGAAATAAACAGTGGAATAGAATGACCAGATTTCTGAAATGCAAAGTCAGGCCTTAAATTTTCCAGTCAATTTATCAATGTCCTGTGTTTCTTTTTTATGAAATAAAAATGGATATAATTCAATATAATTCAACATTTTCAAACTGCAATAGCAGAACAGTTTTTAAATTGTACAAGGCAGCCAAGACTGAGAAATAAAAATTATAATGCATTATATTTGTATGGGAATGGAAAATGGAAACATTTGGTCAAATTACAACAGAAACTCATGCATAAGGCACATGTCTGAATAACTGGTTACACAAAAAAAGGTGACCCCATTAATTTATAACAGTATTTCCTCATCTCCACCCCTAGGTGCATCTTCTACACCGAACAATTTGGAGGTTTACTGCAACACAGGGCCTAGTGGTTAGGGCGTTGGCCACATGATCAGAGGATCGGGGGTTCAAACCCCTTCCCAATAGGTTGTGCTGAGGTACCCTTGAGCAAGGTGCCGTCCCTGTCTCGCTCCTCCTTGCGATGGGCTGGCAACCTGTCTAGGGTGTGTCCCCTGTGTGAGCTGGGTTGGACTCCCCTGCAGACCTCGTTTGGGACAAGCGGCAGAAAATGACTGACTGACTGCAACACAGAACTTGGAATTTCTTTGTCATCAGTAAAAACATCTAACTTGGTATTGAACTTCAGTCCAATATTATCCAAGTTTTTGGAGAATGATAAACTGGTGCTGGTAGATTATTTTGCTGTGCACTATACAATTTGTTAAATATTTCACAGTATTGTCTTCCATATGTTCTATTAGTTTGTCCAGTGACATATTGTCCAATCCAGTATGTCCTTTAATCAATTATCTTCCATAGCGTTGTAGTGAATAATGGGCATACACAACTTTCGTCAAATGCATAAATACAGAATCAACCCAGAAACTTTGGTGCAAATTAATTGACAAAACAAAGGCTCTTTGCTTTATTGAAAATCATGGCTCACTGAAGCCATTGGTGAGGAAAGAGTACGTTCTGCAATTTACATTCACAAAAAATCACATTTATCATAAGCCAAAATATTTTCACATATTTATACATCACAATATAGACAATTACCACAAAGCACTAGGTACATACAGATGATGTAACTGTTAGATAAAATTGCTATATGAAACACTTACACACAGTAGCACTTCTTTAAACCAAACCTAAGGTACCAACTACAGAACAAGAACTTTTAGGAAATACAGAAAATAGCATCTTTAACTGATGAAATGTTGAAAAAGGTTCAAGTAAAACAAACCAGTCAAAAAGCAGTGTGTACCTGTAAAATATGTATAAAGAGGTAAATTCTGCAGGAAAGCCCTAATCACCTGAATTATCTGCACAAGCGATAAAAGCCACGGTGTGCATTTGGTAAATAGCACCTGTGAAAGAAATAAGTACTTTTATTGATCAGATCAGCAACCCATGTCACTGCTTTGTGGCAGCATTGTGACAGATCAGTATAGTTATGATCTGATTCATTCATATTTTGACATGTAAAACCATTTCTGTTAAAAATGCCCAGTCTGATTCTGTGACAAACCTAAGTGCCAGCAAATTAAACTCTCAAACCATATAATGCTAAATATGACATGATGTTAAATATTCAAATATTTATACATACATATTTTTAGCAAGTATCCATTTGGGTACAACTAAGTTGATGTTTAGGAATATTGCAATAGTCCATGGCATACAACATGTATTTAGAATTACTAGCATAGTCCTTGAACTTAGTAGACTTAAAGGTGCCGTAAAACAAGGCCTATTCATACAAATAAATAAGTACAGTATTTGGAAATTCCCATATAAGTAACATTTTAACAATTTAACAAATACTCTTAATTGTGTAGATATTTAAAATAGTAGGGTAATTTCCAGAAAATATACAAATACAATTTGGGATCATTAGTAAGGAATACATTTTCTAAGGCAAGCCCCTGTCATTAATATAGATCCAGCTGAATGTGTAATGTTAATAATGTGACAGGCTAGTTATGAAACCATATTAATATAACTAAAATCATATTAATAAACAAATTTAAGAGCTACCTATAAATTGCCTTGTAGATAAAAGTGCTAAATACCTGTAACTGTAAATCTGGAATTTAATCAAGTATAGTTTTATTTTTAGCATTGTTTCCCAATGTCTTTACTGGAGGGCTGGTGTCCAGCACAGAGAGAGTTCCCTTCCTCACACAAGAAATTTGAAATAAAGCATATCCTTACCTTCTATTAGGGTTGTTTTGTTAGTCTGTTTTGTAAAGGACAATATTCTGTATATTTCGGTCATATTTTTGGCTAATTGTTTTCTAAAGAATCATTATACAGCAAGAGAAATTAACCTAAACCATTTTCTTGTAGCTGGAAAACTGCAAATAAATACTTGATTATTAAAACCCTGTTCTTTAGCAGGGTTCTTAGTTTTAGTCTAAATTTTTCTGTATTCCCAGCTGTATTGCCTGATGAGACCATTTTAGATTATGTTTATATATAAAAAAATAAAACAAAAAACTTTAAAACATATTTTGAGATTTCCTCATCATATTCTTGAGGGCAAGTATGGAAAAGTGTTTAGAATAGGTCCAAGAACTGGGACTGGAAATATTTGCATTAGAATAAAGGAGAGACAGAGGGCAAGAAACATTACCGATTACTCTGCAAAACTCAATACCCTAGTCCTAGAATGAATCAGTAACCACAGTTTGTGCAACCAGAAACAACCAGAAATCAGGTCACACACTTTCTTACAGAAATCACTTTAATGTCATCTGATTATCAACATGGCAATTTGAAGGTGAAACTTTGGCTCTCTTATAATTTCTAATGCATCTTCAACAGAGCCAGTTTGTGTGACATTTGTGTGTGGCAGCTATTGAGAACACACTTCCATATTTAATTACATCATTTTATGTAACTCAATACAACTTAAAGTTACCTTAGGCTTTTATATTGTCAACATTTCTGACTATTACCTTTACATGTTCAAGTTAGGCATTAAAATGAAGTCTCTCTAAGATTACATTAGTTCATGTTGTAATAATTTTACCACTGCTCTGTTATCTAGCATAAAATCTCTCATGAACAGCACCAATAGAAATGTGTGTTTGAAGTCACAGTAGATTAGGTGTCTGCTAATTTTTTGTGGTACAAAGTGCACCAAAAAGATCACAGACTGTGTATGAGGGAAAGAGTAAGAGAGAAACACTGTAGACAATTATGATCAAAAGAAAGAGGGTTGGACAATGCCTAGAGAATTCTTATGGCTCAGCAAAGTCACATTTGGCCACAGTCTCCTAACAGATAGGCATGTGTAACAGTAAATGAAAAACAGCCTGATTAAGGTATACAAATGGTTTAATGGATTTTACACTTCCAGAATGTGACTCAAGGGGGCAAACACCAGGCACTGTATGTTTCTTTTGTTACAACTGTTGGTTCTCAGCACAACTCTTATTTAGTAATCTCATTTTTTATATATATATATATATATATACACACACACACATCATTATAAACATTTATAGCCTCTATAATATGCTCTCCCACAGCCAGTAACTATACAATGAATGAGACAATCTATAGTGTTCCAATACATGCCTGCTGACATAGGATTTAGCCCCTGATGCCTCTAGATACACTTATACTGATTGTATGTGTATTATTCATGTTGAATGGTTGAAAGATAGAAGCATGAAACGAAAACTTTAAAACAGAGCAAGAGTGTGAGAGCAAGATGAAACCTGTGAAGGGAGGAAGCACAGTTCCTGATATTAAATGTGTCAGATCAGAGAGTCAATTGATTTCACATAAGCAGTATGCCACAGAGTATGCCACAGTTAAAACCTTTCCACCTCTAATCACAAGAAAACCAAATGCCATGTCTTATAAGAATTTGAATGGAATTTATCATTAAATAGTTGTTTGCATAGTTATAGATCTTTGAACAGGATGCTTTCTTGTCTAGTGCTTGTTAAAATAACCACTACTTTATTGCTGTGGAAGAATATTGGTACCTTTCCCGCGTTATGCTTTTAACTGCAGTATAATAATGCCCATCATTTTACTTTCCTCTCTCATGCATGGTGCATTTTTTAACCATTTGGCCTGCCAATCAAATTAAGCAGTTAACAGACTGGAAGTGCAAAACCCAATGTTTTCTAAAATGTAGGGGCATGGGGATTCTACACTGTAGAAGTGTTATCAAAACATTCAGTGCAGCATGAAACAAAACAGTTGCTATATATTATTTCCATTATCAAACACTATTTACACATATGGCAATTGTCCGCTGCCCCCAAGAGAAGGGAAAAAAACCAACAAAAAAAAAACCAAAAAACCACACACACATCATATTATCTCAACGATTCTGCCACAAATCTTCATGCGACTTGGTGAACTGCAAGAACTGAAAAAATAAAGAAAAGGTTGTTTAATTGCTGCATTCCCAGATTAAAGACAAATGAACTTGGTTCAAGATCAACACACCTTCATCAAGCTGTTCCTGATGCATCAGTGACTTTGTTCTCTCCCTCAAACTCTTCCACTCCAGCCTGAGTCATGAGATCAGAGATGTTCTTCTCCAGGTCATCAATTCGAGTACTCATCTCATCAAGTGTGCTGATTAAGGAGAATCTTACATGACACTTAACCAGAAAATATAAAACAGCTTGTTTTTCTAGTATCTAGAGATTTGTTCTTCCTCTGTCTGGCCCTCAGTATTTGTTTGTGGATATAATCTTAATCTCCTTTCGTTCTATCAAGGCATTAAATCAATGCTGATTTTTGGTGTGTTGAGAACATAAGCAGGACTAGATAAGGAAAGAAGCTTCAAGTAACAGCCATGTAACAGTTTGTAGCCAGTAGTACAAGTTGTGTAAATGGCTGATACATTTAAATAGTACATGCTATGCACCGATTTTGTATTAAATAACAAAACATTCAGCAATCAGATGTGTCTAAATTTTCTATCACATGAACAGCTGTTATATAATAAGCTACTGGCTAGTATAAACCATTTTTAACATTGTTTTAATTTCTCTCTATGGGTTCAGTCTGTTTATTGCTGTAAACTTCTAAAAATTTAAAACCCTGTTTACATTTCATTTATTTCACTTGTCCAGAGTTTAATCAGTTCTAGTATTGGCGTTACATCAGTCATCTTTTTCATGGTCTCAAGCTGACAACTTTAGTCTCTCAACTAGTTTACTGCCCAGCGGCGGTAGGATATTCCTTCCGATGATCTGGTCTGACATGGTTTGGAACTTGTCCTGCATCTGCTGCAGTAGAGTCTGGACCTAAGCAAAGAAAGAGAGAAATTAAGGGGTAATTCCAGAGCACATAATCATAACGCACTGCAGCGTGAACGCAAGTCTTTTTAAACTGTGTGGGTTGTTGGGGTCGCTACCGCCTCGCTGCAGCAGAGGGGAGATAAAAGCAGTAGAAAGTCATGCCATTCGCCTACGCGTGCATCTGAAACCATGGAAACGAGGTATTTTTGAGCGAACAAATGGAAACCAGTAATTTGAAACATGAAAAACTCCATAGCAACTAGAGTTGAACTAATTTAACAAACAATCGTTTCCATAGAGACACCACCTAATTGCCAACTCCACTTCTATGAATGAACGGAAATGAGAATCTTAAAGAAATAACGTTAACTAGGGCTGACGAACAAAACTTTGCAGCAAAAGCCATTAATAAAACGCCGGGTTAGATTTCATTCTGCTTATTTATTGCATCCTGTGTTCAATTTCCTTTCCAAAGGCTACTAAACACATTCACATATCCAAGGAAACGACGGAATCCATTAATTTCCCGTTGGCTACATCCGTTCACAGTTAACGCCATAACTACACCCAAAAATAAAACTTACCACGACTGTTAAATCCTGAGTGGATTTGGGGTCCGTATCAGACATGATTTTAAACCTGATCTTCGTTAGATCTAACTGCTCGGTTCGTTTTTGACTGTTCGTGATGACTTGATCGCAGAATCTGTCCCTCTGTTACGCAGGCGATCTCTACCCACACAGAACTCGGCACTTCTAATGAGAAGAAGTTGTAGGGGCTGATGGACTCACTGCCCCCTACCGGGTTGGAGCCCACGAATAGTGAGACACTCATGTGTTGGCTCATTCATTTTTTTACACGGTGACTAGGCGTGGATCTATTTTTCTTTAAAAATGAATACGTTTTCAGATCACATTTATAGCATGTATTGTTTTGAAAATCCCAGGGAGTCCAAAGTGACACAGACCTTTGGCCCTGAAGCTTTACTGATGATTGCACTGAAAACTGTCAGTAAAGAGATTACATTTTTTCTCTGGCCTGTAAGTGGGCCATCCTGTGAAAAATGTTTATACTTTGTTATTCACCTCCAAATTTGATTCAAATTAAAAACGGCGCCAAATTTGAATGCGACTAATCTGACTTTAGGTTTGTCTTAATCTATAACAATGCTTTTTTTCATTGACACAGATCTGCTGATTTTAATGTGTTAAACTGTAAAAACACGCTTTTTTGGGGAAAAGGGTGGTAAACAGATTGTAAGTATAAGCTATTTACAAACCTTAAACACTTAGAGCATGTAAGAGAGGTGAAAAAGAGAGTGCAGGCAGGATGTAATGGGAGTAAAACAGTGGCAGAATTGATCTGTTTCAAATGGGTACCAGCCAAAGTGAAAGGGGTTTATAGGATGGTCATATTTTCGTTTGGAGTAACGAGGATGGGCAAGATTAGAAATGAGCATATTAGATGGACCGTTCAGCTTGGATGTTTCAGAGACAAAGTTAGAGAAGCAAGGTTGCGTTGGCTTGGACAAGCAAAGACGAGAGATGGGGATTATATTGGGAGAAGAATTTTGAAGATGGAACTGCCAGATAGAAGAAAGGGGAAGACCAAAAAGGCGGTTTATGGATGTGGTGAAAGAGGACACGCAGGCGGTTGGTTTAAAGGACGAAGATGCCAAGGACCGGAAGAAATGGGGAGAGATAATCCGCCGTGGCGACCCCTAAAGGGAGCAGTCGTAAGAAGAGGAGACGTTTAGAACGTCAGCGGTTGGTCCTTAGCGCATGAAGAGGGGGTGCCCTCCTGTTAACTGTAATAAACATCTTAGATCGTTCAGTAATATTAGCACATCGGAGTTTTTAATCTGCTGTTCTTCTGTTCTGTGGCACAGCAAAACGCTAAAAGATGGATATGAAGGATGTAAAAGCATTCAATGTACGGTCACCCCTGCATATACATAGTAAACCTCAATTCAAACGATACAGAGTGTATGTAACTCGTGCTTGAACTATAGCAGATCAATATATCAACACTGCTGTGATAGGTGTTCACTTTGGATGCAAAAGCGATGCTCAGTCCTAGAGCAGGAGACCTTCAGGGGACATTCCTGTTATCTTACGTTTTCCGTAACTCGTTAATAGGTCTTAAACGTCTTTTTTCATGCGGAAAGTAGAGCGCCATGTCGATCCGCGTGATTTACGGATCTGTCCGGCTAACCCAAAGGCAGCCCTACTGAACTGACGTCATCCGCGAGCGCCGCTGGGGTCTCGGCCGCTGGCCTCTGAAATGGGCACAAATCACCAGCCCTCATTTCACCAATAATTAACTGCATGGACTTGCCAGAAGCATAAAGCTCGACCACCTGCCACACAATGACATGCGGGGGTAAGTCGGTGTGTGTAAGATAGTTCAATACGCTCAGAAAAAGTCAGTCTCCGGTAGTTAAAGCGACAGTTAGCCGTTTAGCAGCGGGTGGCTAACGCTGCGGCTAGCGGGAATGCGCTCGTTAATGTCCAGGTAGGGAAACTGACTTAGTTTGATTTTTTTTCGTCGGGGTAGTAGAGTTGAGTCTTTTCCCAGGGTACATATGAATACTACTAGTGTGTTTTAGTGCTTAACTATCCACTGTGCAACTGTAGTGTAAAGTTTTTTTCGTGTTTACGAGCGCCTGTGTAGTTTGCTATCTTGCTAACTAGCCGCGTCTCCGGGTTTAATGATGTCAAAGCCTAGCTCTGCCCAAGAACTCCACTTCCAGGTTTTGCTTTTAACGAGCTTTTACTTATTTTGCACCACAACATGGTTTAAAAACATCCATAAATCACGCTCCAGCAGAGTAGATTTTAAAAACCTTGCAAGATGCTGCTTATTACCTTATTATCTTGCTAGTTTTTTCATCCTTGAGTTCCGTCCACATCTTGGATATATTTATTTTACTCCCTGAACAAAGTGGTTGAGGGGAGTTTTCATGTTATATTTTTAACTAAAATTATCTTTTGTACTTTTGTAGATGTTTCGAATACAGATTTTGTCCATTAGCTCAAGTATGAGATACTTGCAGGCTTGTTTGTGCTTTAATATGTGTGCGTTTAGTTTTATGTTTTCATAAAGTTGTACTTGTTGCTAGTCCAAATTTCGACAATCCTTGCACATTTATCTTGGTTGTCCAGTTTGAAAATATGAATATTTTCTGGTTGCACAGGTCTAAATTTGGTCACTGGCAAATAGTTGATAGATTTTCACGAACATGCATTTGGAATAAGCACCATAACAGGCTGTACGATGTGAAAAGGCAAAGTTTATCTGATGTTCACTATAATTTCACATTAGAAATGTCACAGAAACTTCACAAACTAGGGTATTTGGAAATACTGCAGGCATTGCTCCAAGCTTGCCATTTATTCATTTCTTGTTTAAATCTAGAGCTCAAATTAGTACTGTGTGACACGACAGTGTATTTTGGTGTGGGGAAAATATGTCCTGATTTTTGTTTTTAGTCTTCAAGGTTTAATTTCATGATTTTGTGTTTCAGCTAAAACCTGAATAGGCGATGATTTTCTAAAGCGTTTTAATGAAAGATGATACCTCAAGATCTCATGTAAAGTGGGGAGAAAAACACTTTTGTTTAACTGCTGCAGCCTTTATTATAATGATCAATATTAAACCTTAACAAATTGTAGGCTTTTGCTAATGGCTCACTAAGAATGGACAGTCACAGAGTTTGTGCATGTTTAGGTGAAGTGATGGAAGAGGTCCACAGGCAGTGCTCAGAGCTGATTCCAGTGGTGCTGCCTGTGTGCCTGTCAGGCCTTGCCACATCCACTGCTCACTAACATCGCCTACACCTAGTCTGGACTGCAATGAAGCCAGCCCATGAGCGCAACCAGGAGTGCCTCCCTCCAAAGAAGCGGGACCTTCCAGTCAACAGTACCACCACTACACCTAACAGCAGTAGCAACAGCAGTTCTGCAGGAAGCAGTGGGGTTGGTGGAGGAGGAGGTGCTGGTGGTGGTGGTGGCGGAGGTGGAGGAGGAGAGGAACCTTCCTCTTCTCAGAGCTCTGGAACAGGTGGAGAATCCCAGGGTGGTGGAGGGAGTGACGAGTGGGTGCGGACTCAGCCTAGTTTGCACTATGGGGCGGAGGGGCCAGATGTTCTAACCAGTCTACCTGTTGATCAGTACAGCATGGTCTACAAAGTAGCCCTCCCCTCTGTCAGCTACTCTCCAACTAGCCTCCACCCTGTGCACATTTCCTCTGCCTACACAGTTCCATCCCCACTTCTGCAGCATCCTGCCATCCCATACCCTCCTCTTGGCTACACCCCAATTCCTCACTCCTCCTTACAGTTTGTTAGTTCCCCTTATGCAGCTGCTGTTCCCTATGCAGTGCCACCAGGATTTGTTCCCAGCCCTTTGATATCACCACAGTCTGCTATCCCCCAGCCACACCCAGTCTCCCAACTGGTCCCTTACTCATCAGTCATTCAGGAAGGAATGGTCTCATCACCCCTACAGCAGCAGCTGTCAACTCATGCATATGCCAAAGTGGCAACCCCTGGAGGCATCCCAATGGTGCTATCCTCAGAGCAAACAGGAACTCCGCAACAGTTCAGTACAGTAGGAATGTTGCCAGCATCAGAGCTCAGCCCGAGAGGAGTGCCCATTTTCTATCAACCTGGCAGTGCCCGGCCTATCCAACCTCAAAGAGAGGAGCAGGAGAGAGAAGTGAATGGAGGGGAGAGGGAACATGGAGGCAGGGATCCCCACCAAGATGCAGTTTATGCAGTCAGGAACGCCCGACCACCTCAAGTAGCTGCACTGGAGACTCAGCAGGACAGGAGCCTGAATAGCCGCAGGCAGGAGGGAAGAGCCTCCCCCAGTCAGTGCAGCACACCTGACACAGACCTTGAGGTAAGGTCTTAATTCTCTTTCTAGAGAATTTGTATAATTTATGATTATCATGTGAGGTTATGCTGTAAATGTAGTTTCACTTTCACTCTAATTTCTTTATATTTTTTTTTTGTTTTTAAATCAGCTTTTAATAGGATTCTTTTGCAATGGTATAATTTTATTTCACTCAATTTTCTTTCTTTGTATGCCAAGCCAACATTAATTTATGTTGCCTTTTTTTGTGACTAATTGTGACTTATTCGTGTTTTAGGCTAATATTAGCTGGCTCAGAATATTCCTTCAATTGTTTTTGCCTTTTCTTTGAAATTACATTACAGCATGTGTTGTACTCCACTTCCTTCCTTTATTAGCTCTAGTTTGGGTGTGTTAGTGATTGGGCAACAGGCAATCAGACATCTACTTCTTAGAAACTGCCAGAGATTGCTTTTTTTGATTTATTGTGATGAGAAGCTGACATAAGTGAATACGATACAACAGGGAATTACTGGAGGTTTAAAAGTATGCTTTTCATATTCTTCAAAATTGAATGCTATATCACACTAACTTAAAAAGTTAATGTTTTGCTACAGGTTCAGCAAGTAGTTGGCCGATTAGCCTCACCGGTCCATGGGAGAAGTAAAGAAGCAACACATGGCTCTTCCCAGAATTTGCACAGAAACAGGGAGGCGTATGTCCCACACCCTGCTGCCCAGCTAGACCCTAGGGCCCCATCTCATCAGCACCAGACAATACAACCTGGCCATGCTGTAATCATGGCAAATGGGCAGCCGGTTCTTGTGCCACTGGATTATCATCACCATCAGCAGCAACAACTCCAGCAGCACTGCTCGGGGCAGCCTAATGATGCTTCAGCCACAGTGGCGTCTCCTATGCCTCACCCTAGAACCTCAGATGCTGTGGCCACAGTGGGCATACTGGAGCGGGCTGTAGTGGAATTGCCTCCCCAGCAGCCAGTTAGCACCACCAGCCAGACACTGGCACCACCACCACCATCCTTGACCTCCACTGGCCCTTCGCACTTCATGAAGGGGGCTATCATTCAGCTGGCTACGGGTGAGCTGAAACGTGTAGAGGACTTGCAGACTCAGGACTTTGTGCGAAGTGCAGAGATAAGTGGAGGACTGAAAATCGATTCAAGCATGGTGGTAGATATCCGAGCCAGCCAGCAGCGCCCAGGCCTTGTGTCGCTGCACTTCACCGTTGGAGAACAACAGAGCAAAGTGACCATTGATGTGCCCCGGGAACACCCCTTCTTTGTCTTTGGCCAGGGCTGGTCATCCTGCAGCCCTGAGAGGACAGCTCAGCTCTATGGCCTGACCTGCCATCTTCTGCAAGTGGGTGATGTTTGTGTATCCATCACTCTTCAGCAGCAGCCCATGCCCCAGCAAAAGCCATCGCCACCATCGCAGCAGCAGCCAGTTCATACCAGGACTTCCACCAAAGTCATCTCCATGTCGGGGGCCTCCTCCTCACAGTCCATGGGGCCTCCGGCACCACAGCATGTCCGGCCTCAGAGCCAGTTTAAAATGGAGCGAATTCAGAGGGAAAGGGACAGAGAAAGGGCAGATATGGAGGAGCCCATCGTGGTAGGGGCTTCAGGACATGGCGACATTGCTCCCAGGCCGCATAGGACTTCGGGGGAGCACACACGAAGCCAGAGCAGTTACTATTTGCACACCGAGGGGCAGCACGCCCGTGCTGGGGTATTGCTGACCACTTCTTTAGCAGGGTCATCCCAGAGGCGCTGGTCTGCCCCCGGCTTCCAAAGATATGCCATCAAGAGCGAGGAGGGGCCAAGAGCCCCGGCCATTGCCCCAGGCTCCTCTCGTCCCTCTTTCATCCCTCAGGAGGTCAAATTGTCCATTGAGGGGCGCTCTAATGCCGGGAAGTAGCAACAGACGTGGCAACAGACAAAATGAGAGATTTTTGGCGGGAGGAGTGTCAAACAGTCAGAAGATGAGAAAGAAGGAGCAAGAGAGAGAATGTAGCCTCAGAATGTTTTGAGATTTTGCACAGGTCAGAAGATTACATCCTTTTTCATTTTAGTTATTCCAGGCGTGAGGGAGAGCACACGGGCTAGTTAGTGCCAGTACACTGCCATCAGTAGTGTTGGTGAGATTGAACATCTGCACTGGCTGCTTTAGTTGGTAAATCATCTACCAAAGCCTCCACTGTATGTGCTCTTGTTCTGTAGATAAAATATAATTATGTTTGGCAGTGATGGCCTTCACAGAGACAATGAGATCATTTGCAGCTCTTTGAAAAAAATGTTTATTGAAGGATGGTTGTGGGTGAAGAATGGGATGCAGCCATAGGATCTTTGCAATCCTATACGTGCACACGCACACAAGCACACACATATCCCATATTATGGGTTATATGGATCATGTGCATGTGTTTGTGTGTGTGTGTGTAAGAATTCTACTTGATAGATTGTTTTGACTACCTAAAAGACACCTGAAGGCTCTCTCTCGTGTTTCCAAACTCCCCTGTTGCTGAGCTATGGCTCTGACTGAGACTTCAACCTGTCTTCAAGTTTTTCTTTCCTCCTTTTCTTCTCTTTAGAGGCACATCATTTTCATGTGATTACAGCTTCTGTCTCTGAATCTTACCAGGGCAGCTGTCCTGAGGGGATGTTGCTTGTAGTGTGAATGATTGCCTGACATCCCTTTCTCAATCAATCAATCAAACAACCAAACAATCAGTATCTAAGAATGGCGTAAAGATCAGATATGGCTCCAGTTATATCGCAGTCACGTTTACACTGTCCACAGTATCATGCTCTACCTGTGCCACCTTTTTTTTTTTTTTTTTTTTTTTGTGCTTTTGTTTGTTAATGTTAAGTTTAAATCAGCATTCCAGTTTTTTTATTGGTTTCTCAAGATCACGGAAGAAAAAACATCCACGTTTCCTCTCAGCAACCTGCCTAAGAAAACCGCCATTTTAGTACCTCACGGCCAGAAGCATTCCTGTGTCTGGCTGTTGACTGTTTATCGTTTGTCATATTTTTGTCCTGGAGACAAAGTCTGGTGTTCACCAAAGTTAGCATTGGCACCACTATCCAAGCTAAGACCAAATGTGGTGCAGGTTGCTGGCAATTGGTCTGTTCTGCTGGACCCATGTGGTCAATAGAAGCATTGCAGGAGAAGTTCCTGTGTAAAGCCTTTGCCAGTAGCAAGAATTCCCCAATGTTAGGTTCAGGAAAACCCTGCTCAGTAACCAAAATGAAAGCAATAGACCAGGCGGAGCACAAGGCAGGCTTATTTTGACAGCTCAGTTTTACATGGGTGCTTGTATTCCCCATGCTACATATTTACAGATTTAATGCATACAAAAGCAGCAGTGTGAATGAGGAACCTTGACTTAAACCTTCGCTACTTTTTTCCATACTGATGCACCATGTTTTTTTTAACTTGAGCTATATACTTTTTCTTGACCTATATTTTAACAGTTACTATGTATGTTTTCAGTCATGTAGGTCACATAGTTGACCTTTTGAAATGGAGCATTTTGTTTTCATTAGATGGGTTTCGGTGGTGAGATGGATATCTCTTTTTATCACTGGTGTTATTATAGATCCCAGTTATCTAAGCACACCTAATGAGGCTTGGTTTCAGTGCAGGGGTTTTACTCCTCTTATTATTGATTTTGTAGTACTTTTGTAGAGTATAGGAATCTTTCTTTTGTCTTTGGCAATATTACAAGTTATTTTTCAAAACTGTTTTGTAATTGCACATAGAAGTTCATAGTTGATTCACACTGACCTTTTAAATTGGAATCAGATATTTACGTTAGGTTTTTAATGAAGGGAAAACTTTGTGTAGTTTTGAAAAAAGGTTTTCTGTTGTTTGAGACTTATGAGAAACTGACAGTTGTGGTTGACACTGTTTACAGATTAGCCAAGAGAAAATGCTGCAGTTTCATTCTGTATACACTGATTTAGTTACTTAACAAATTCAAGTGAATAAAATGGAAAAATGAAGTGCAATTAGACCAAGTATGTTTAAAGAAAATCATTTTATTTGAAAAGGCATTCCACATAAAAGCCTGACATTCCCATTATTGTAAATTATGAAAACTTATGGGCTTTCCTCAGTTCTTTTTGGGTTAAGATGTTTGTATATCTACCCATTTGACCATTTAATTCCAAACCTCACTAGAAGAGATGTCTTCTTTCCTGGTCTCTTCATGTAAAACGACCTCTGATATTTGTTCTTTAATGCCTTTTCAAAAGCATTGAAGTAGTTTTTAGGCAAGGATTAAATTTTTTTTCTGAATGGTGTTCTTAATTTTTTTTTTTTTTTTTTATACCTGATGAGCTTTACATGGTTTTAAAAGAAGAAAATATTTATTTAGATAGATGGAGATTTTTCTCTTTGTAGCTCTCACATTTGACCAATAATGATGTTCTGAAGGTAGAGTTAACTCCTGCCACTAATACTTATATGTAAAGTGACTGGTTTTGACCATGTAGGTGACATTTTACTGGCATAGTAATCATACGTTTTCCCAATTCTGATAGTTTTACAGTAATTACTTTTATTTTATTTTTTTATTTTTTTTTGGTCGTCTGGTAAGTGATTATTGCCAGTGTGCTGGGCTAAAGCTCTGATTTCGCAGCAGTTGAATTTTTCTTTCCAGTGGTCTTGTGTTTAAAACATTTAGCCATGCAATGTAGGGTGACCTTGGCTGATTTGTGAGTTTGGTAGAACCCCACTTTTGTATTATTTATATTTTTGTGTCTCAGAACAAGTTCAGGTTTTCCCAACACCATTGTTTTAAACCCCTAACACAGTCTCAGTCTTTTCTGAGTAGATATGTGCTGTCTACAGGGTTGACAGCAGTCATAGTATGGCATTCCTTTGCAGGCGGGATAAACCTGCTCTGTAATGTGACCAAATCTTATTCAAGAATGTGCAGTACACTAGGTAGGTAGTTATACTCTGTGAAAACAGTAGGCTTTTTTTTTTTCCTCTCTCCCCATTTCCTCAAGAATTTGATGTTTGTTTGAGACAAGCAATACCCATACACAGAATACCTGAACAATGTACAGTTTCAGCATGCTATGCAGTAAATGCTCAAATCTAGTTCTCACAGCAGTGTCCTTGTTTACCCACTAATTAATTACTTAATTTTGTATTATACACACCATTAGCCAATACAGTCAATCTTTTATATTGAATGCCCCTTTTTGTTTATCTTAATGCAGACATCTTTTGAGGTGCTTCCTCAAGTGAGTGTTTCATTTTTACTACAGTAATCCACACAGTCTGTTACCACCTCCTTTTACTGTTCAGATAGATATGTTGCAATTATGTCATGTCACAAAGTTCTTGTTGTTTTGCTGGGTAGCAAGAGTGTACTGCTGTTGCCTTACAGCGAGAAGGTCCTGAGTTTGATTCCCAGGTGTGGTGGCACGTGTGCTTTATTTGTGGGATTTGCCTGTTTCCCTGTGTCTGTGGGTTTTCTCCATGTGTTTGGCTGTAGGTCAGCCCTGTGATGGACTGGCAACCTGTCCAGGGTGTTTCCCCTCCTTTCGCCCTGTATGAGCTGGGATAGACTCCAGCAACACCCGTGGCTCTACTCAGGACAAGCAGCAGAGAATGAGTGAGTTTTGTGTTGTTGTGTTACTGGTGCCCTCAAGATTTCATGTCTTCTCTGATGTGCACTGCCTTACTGGATGTTTTTGGCCTGTCAGACAGACTGTGTGTGATTTCAGTAAGGTTGAGCTTCTATCTGTGCATCTTCTGTGCACTGTAACCGAGAAGAGTTAATGCTATGTTTGTGCCTTCCCCATTTAGGTTTGATTACTATTTTCTGCCCAGACCCTTTGCTGTTACTCATAGACTGGACATGGTTACTCTAGTCTGCTTTTACTTCTGTAGACTTTGTCCTGCAGGCAGACTGCCCTGCACATTCTGAATGTTTTCACTGTTCTCGACACAGGTAGTCCAACAAAAGCTTGAAATGTGTGTGAAAACAGACAAGCCCTGAAATGCACAGTAGTTGTGTGTCTCCAAGTGTTTGGTTGGGAAACACTGTTATGAAGTTATGCTTCATTTTATAGTCCTACCCAAAACAGGAAGTATGAATCCAAGCTCCTTTTCTTCCTTGGAAGATTTTTCTTCAAGAATGTTTTATGGTTAACAAAAATGTTCCAAGTGTGGTATGATATGAACTGTGTACAGTGTTTTTTGTGTTTATCACCCCCCGATGACCGTATACTCAATTATATACAAAATATGATTGCTAGTATGTGCATGTATTATTGCAAGTAGCATTTGGCAACAATGTCAGCAGATAATTGCTAGGAAAAATAGCATTGGCTAGATCCTTAAATTTGACGGATATTAAATTCTTTATTTCACAACAGTTACATTTAGAAGAGCAGAATGTGCTAAAATGTCTGCATTTACTTTTCTTGCATTTATGTAGATGGTTTGTTTTTCAGTTTATACATTTTATAAAGATTTATGAAATTATTTAAAAATATTAGGTATCAGCATTGGCCCAAAATTGATATATAGGCACTGAACTGATGCAGTGTGAAGGTATATCCACTACCAGAACACACTTATATACCAACAACAGCTGCTCAGACCTCTACTGCCAATGCAAATTATTGTGAACCTGTTATACATTTTTTTTTTTTTTTTTTTTTTTTTTTTTTTTTTTTTCCCCCCCTCAATAAAGTGGTCTCAAAAGATCTTCAAGAAAGTTATAACCAATAGCACAAACTGTTTTATAGTCCTTATTATACTTTTTTTTTTTTTGGCTGATTTTATAAAGTTTCCTATACACCACATGGATTAGCCATGATTAGCTATTGGCAGAATGTTATTTGGACTTAAAAGGCATAAAAAGATATTTAAGTTTTTAATTTGAGCAAAAGAGCCACCATTTGACGGAACCCTCATTTCTAGATGATTAGAAGAAAAATCAACTATTTTGGTCCAAAAAAAAAATTTTCAAGGGCCACTACAACTAACCCTTAAAAGGCTTGCTGGTTTGTGGGGTATTTTGGTGAGGTTGCCAGTTTTATGATGTCATTTTATTCTGTTGTAGTGCTAGCTTTGCAAGGAGCAACAGTTTTATTTTGACTTTGTTTACACTTGGGGAGAGGGAAGGGATGATGTGCACAGGACAGAATATAACATGTTTGGAACATTTATTTACCATAGAGGATTATGGGTTGATTTTTTTTAAAAGGAAAGAATCTTGGTTCTTAATTTGGGATGATGGTGACTTTAAACTGAGAATTCTCAGCAGTTTATTGCCACTCATCCATGTAGCCATTTTCCTTTATGTTGGCTCCCCCAAGCTTAATCAGTTCAGTTACACTCATGATTACTACAGTGGCTTCCCAGCCTTGTGAGGATGCTTCATCCACCTATGCAGAACATCTTGCTTGCACACTGCACTGCACCACCCTCTAGATGCATCATAAGCCTGCCCCCTGACCACAGCTTTCAGGGCAAATGATTTTAGCATTATGCTTCATCTCTGCTCCATAAAAGCAGAAATCACACAAAGTCTTAGTAATCTAAACGCTGACTATAGTAACCCCTTTACTTAAATTAAATGAAAGATGCCATGCACTTAACCCCCAAAACCCCAATTTTGGTTAAATGGTAATCTTTCTTCTAATATTGAAGTTACATGTAAAACAATGTTAAAACAATCATACAAAACTTGTGTACATGTTTTTGTAGATAGAAGATAAAAAGGTTTTCAAGCTTGTCAATAACGCCTTAAGATATGCATCATTCATCATCCTTAAAATGGCGCTTACGGGTGACTTACTCTCTCCTCACTCTGGCTACTCATTTCATGCTGAGGCTGTGTTCCCACAGTCGCCTATTTTGATTTAGGTAGAAAGCTGTAGTACAGCCACCCCAAATTATCACTAAGACTTTTATGTAAATGTTTTAATGTTGAATGCCATGTCATCACTTTCAAAAACAATTATTTGGTGATAAGTCACTCTCACTGATTGTATGACTTATTTGACTGGCGCACAGTGTGTATCTGTAACGTACATGGTATGAGCGCTTATATGAAGTGGGTTTTTTTTTGGTTTTGTTTGTTTTTGGGGGGGGGGGATTAGCTTTGATCTCATCCAAAGTTCAAAGGGAAAGTAGAACCTTAACCTTTGCCCTGCAGACATGTGAGATGCTCAACAGGACTTTTCTGACAAGCATTTATCTCAAACTGCATGATGATTGGGGACAGAATTGCTTTTTGGCACGAATCATGATGGTAAATGCTAAGCAGAAAGACTCTGAAGGCTTCTTGTGGATAGTTGTGTTTGAGATGGAGGAGTGGTCAGTTGAAATATGTCATGTCTTGGATGATGCTTGAGAGTTGAATTCAACATTCATCTTCTAGTGACTCAGCCCTGTGCTGTAGTGCATTTGCTAGAGGGATGGATGAATGTTCAAATTCTGAATCTGTGACATTTCTATTAGTAGTACTATCACTTCTCAGATTGATTTTGTGATGCTTTTTGAGAGGTTTTATGATCCTTTCATGGTCAACGTGTGTGTGTGTGTGTGTGTGTGTGTGTGTGGTGGGTTTTTTTTTTTTTTTTTTTTATCTTCAACCCGAACTGAACATGGAATGATTTCAGGCAAGAGCAGGTCATGGAGACTGACATCAGGAGAAAGAACGGTTTTCAAGAATTCAGAAGAGTAATTATGTACTTTTAAGTTTGACATTGTACTTTTTGGCACTAAGTGACACTGCTCTATATGTGACGTGTGACCAGTTTTAAAAGAAACAGCATCTTTCTTTAATGCATAAAAATCTGCAAAATATATGCAATGATGTGTATGTAATATTCAATCCTCAAATATAATCCAGGTTGTATGGACTTTGTATAGTGAGTTTTAATATTGTATGGCCGTACCAATATGTATTAATTCTTATCAGAAGCCTTAGAGTTGTCTACCCAAAGTGCTCCCTTAGACTACCCTACACCTACCTGAACTTTACAAAGCATTAATAACTATATTTTGTTGCGTTTTTATTTGTACCCTTTTTGAATAATAGATTTGTACTGTATATTTGTACCTCTCTGTGAACTACTTAGGGCGTTTTTTTTTGTTTTTTTTTTTCTTCCTTTTTTTTGCTGTTTTAATTATATGTAAGGACACAAAGATATTGTATTTTTATTGTTACAGCTAACTTCTTGGAAACATTGCATTTATCATGTTTGTTAAGTAAACACAATATAATATATAATATTACCAAGTTGTCTTGTTTCCTTATTTGTGCTTACTGTGCAACAAATTAACAGATCTAGTGTCTTTTGTGTAATCTTATTTATATTTACAAATCAGGTGAAAAGGCAAATGTGACTGCTATAGGATCTAGAGGATAAGATTACTGGTTTTCATCCAGGTTTGACTCCCGGTATAGGAACTACTTTAGCACTAGCCTAGTGGTTCAGGGCAAGGTCTCAGGGGCGTTGTAGGTTTGAATTCTGTGGCAGTAGGCTGCCCTAACGTATCCTTAAGCTGCTCCACAGGTACCAATTGTATAGCTGCCCCTTGCTGTATGGTGCTTATGAACTAAAATGCAGAGAATTCATTTGTTTGTGGTTTGCAGTATACTATGCTGTGTATTTACAATGACAAGTAATCACTTTCGCTTCATGAGACGCTTTCAAAAGAATTTAAGTAGAATGAAAACACTTTTAGAGCCACAAAATATCAAATGTATAAAAGAAGAGCTGCACCCAGGTATGTTACTAATTTGTCTAAACTGATCAGCATTTTTGAAATCCTTATGATATTCTGAATATATTGAAACATATTTGAAATTTTAAATGATAAATAGATCTTTGCTCCATAAAATTGTAAGGAGTGTATTCCTAATGCTGTCCTTTTCACACCCATCATCAAATCAAAAAAAGTCAGCAGGGTGGGGAGCTATGTTTCGCTACACACCTTTGTACTAGTTCTTTTAAGAGCAGAGCACTGCATTTTTCTGAACCAGGGAAACAAACACCCTCTTAACAGTTAGGTCAATGTTTATTCCACATTCTACTTCTGGATTTCATCTTGCTCATAAGATCTGTTAATCCAGGAACAGATAATGGCTTTCTCAAAGAAGCTTTTGGACGCATGACAGCATAAATAGTGTGTTCTTATCACCCCTGTTCCATCTCATTTGTTTTGGCTTTTGTAGACATCTGTAAACATGGATTTATAGAGTATCCTGATAGACAAGCAAAAAAGGCCATTTGTCTTTAGGTCCCTCTTCTTTGATTAATTAGAACAGAACTAAGCAGGAATACAATAAAAACATAAGCTCATAAAACATCAAGAACATGTAGCATACAACATGCAGGATTCAGCTAAAGCAGTCCCAATCAAGCTTCACTTAAGTGGACTTAAACCGTCAATTTTTAAAAAATGCATTAAATGTCAACATGGGAATGCGTCTTGTTTAGTCATGAAACTTGAAATTTTCAGAAAGGGATTGGGCTTTAGCTACCAAAGTTAATACAGAGTATGAGCTGTAATTTTGGTTCTTTTCTGTGTCTAGTATCTCCAGGAAAACATGGGAACTCTGATCCTAGGATCAGCCTTCTACACAGAGATGTTTTGTAAAAGACCAGTCCTGAGCATAGCCTTTTTTTTTTTTTAACAGCATATTCCTTAAGATCCTGCCTGCATTCCCTGAAACATTGATACATCAGCTTCTTGTTCAGTCATACGCTAGGAGCCAAGGGAAAAGGCTAGCATTTATCTAAGATCCAATATCAGGCTGCTGCACTGTTAACCATGTTTACTTAGTCCCAAAAACACATTCTAGATCTAAACTACTTTAAAAGGCTTTGCACATTACTAGCCCTAGCTCTCTAGCATTGCCTGAGTGGTATGGTCTGCTGCATTTGAGTCCATTTCTCTTCACATAATCTGCATAGTAATAATAGTAAGTGTATAGTTGTCATGAACAGATGGTTGCATAGTGAATCAAACCACTGTATTTGAAAATACATAGCCCCTATCTTCAAAAACTTAGTTTTTCCTTGAAAACACCTGGGAATGGTTCAGACAAGAAACCTTTGTCCCGTATGCACAACACATTGCCATTTTAGTCCCATAAAGTAATTCTGTTTAACATTGTAGAGGTATTATAAAATTAAGATGGAACAAAGTTTCATGTAAATTTTTGTAAACCTTTAAGTTGAATAGCATGTCTGTCTTGAGAACAATAAATAACTGGAATTAATGACTGGAATGAAAAAGCATGTAGTAAAATACAATCTAAAAGCTTACCCTGTTTTCGATTCTCACTGATGAGCAAAAGGGCACCGCTGAATGGATGCCAAAAGACTTTTCCTAAGTGAAGCGCTAAGGATTGGGGTCTAAACATTTGTAAAACTACTGTAAACAGTGTTAAATAAACCTGTATGATTTAGAGCATTTATAATTTCAAATAAATTGTCTGTCCA
Source organism: Hepsetus odoe (assembly GCA_017165825.1). NCBI lineage: Eukaryota > Metazoa > Chordata > Actinopteri > Characiformes > Hepsetidae > Hepsetus > Hepsetus odoe. Next base: position 8,906,257 of record CM029380.1, on the reverse strand, counting down.
ATCCAAATGTGCTCCATGCCTTGGATTGGCAAGGTTCATCTTAGATTGTGTTTTGACAGATGCATTATATCGGACTATTTTCATCGTTCATGCAGTCTTTTTTTCACCCACAAGAGTATATCTAATGAACAGAACTCATACTGAAACTAAACAAAAAAAAAAAAAAAAAAAATATCTTTCTTGATATAAATCCTTAACACAAAACAAATTTCCAGTGACAAAGGCAAAATTATCATTCATTTGTACGCACCTCAACTGTAACGGCTAGCATTGTGAGGTGCAGGGCCTCACTGGTATTGGAGAGGTATTGAAAATATACAGTACAGTGACAATAGCAGAGGAAGAGACAAAAGTTGGTTGAAAATGGTCAATTGCTCAAATATCCCTTATGGAAATTCTGGCTCAGATGAGGAGTCTGCAGTGTGAAGGATGTGCAAAATTGAAAGAAAGAGCAGGTCAATATGACCGGTAAAAGAGAACAGTGAGCCAGCAGGTTGCAGTGTTTTGCTCTCAGGCTGGGAGGACAAGTGGTCCTCAGCATCCCTGAGTGCCTGGACAAGAATGATCCAAAATTGCATTCTGTAGACTAGCACAGAGTCTTCAGGAGGTTTGGAGAGACAGTGTTCCACAAACCAGATTTCAGTATGAACCAGTCTGTATCTGCGTAGTCAATTAAGCATACAGTGGAACAATATCCTAACAGTCTGTGAACTATATCCAGGCATTTTTTCTTCTTGTCAGAAGAGAACAAAACAGTTACAAAGAATAAATACTTTGCTGACAGTATTTAGACAGAGTGGTGGTGTAGTATCGGCAAGGAAAGTGAAAGTTACGAATCTGTACTAATTGGCTTAATGAACATATAGTCCATGTGCGGGCCTTAATAACCCCTTCAGAGGCCAATGATCAGGCTGGGCACTGAGAAGGCCTGTGGTGAGGTAGTTGTATCCATGAGTCATGAATATTGACAGAGGGAGTCATAACTACAGGTACTGCCATCAGACTGGCAGACTGCATCAGGGCTGCATCCTGGGTTTGGCTACATGTCTCCCCTTCAATGTAGTTCCTTGTGCAAAATATCGAGGCCCTCCTTTGTTTTACTGCTTTGAGGACTAGAACTATAATGTGAAGGCCCTGAAAATGGAAAGAAACATCTCCACATAACATGCTTGTTCATGACGCAGGAGAATCAGAAATTCTTTACCCTGCTTTTAAAATGTATTTATAAATATGTGTAGAGTTTGACAATGAAAGTCTTTGAAACTTTGGACTACAGTGCCCCTAAAGCAGTGCAGTCCCTCCCATAGATTAACAAGAGAATTGAGCCTCTAGACAGAAGTCAGGGAAGCCTTTACAAAAGCACAACTAGGGCAGCTTCATAAACAGGCCGTTGTCCATGGAGGAGACGGGCATGGGGAAGGGGAACTGGAACAGGTTCATGTCAGCAGTAAGGGCTGCCATGGCGGCTGGGTCATGCTCAATCTGCGTGCGCAGTGATGGGTCAATCTTCTCTAGCCGACGCTTGAGCCGTTTGGCCTCTCTCTCACGCACCAGCCGTGCTTGCCTCTTCTCAGGTGTCTCATTGGCTCGCTTAAGTCGCATGGCTTCACGATCCCGCTGCAGCCTTCGTGCCCTCTGCTCATCTGTCTCCTGCATGCGCTGCATGCGTTTGGCCTCGCGGTCACGTAGCCGGCGAAGTTCACGCTCCTCAGGAGTCTCGCACGCTCGCTTTGTTTTCTTGGCTACACGTTCCCTCTCTAGTCGCTGCAGCCTGGCCTCTGTGGGCTCATTCCTGCGCCGTGCTGCCCACTTTCTCAGGGAGGGTGACTGGCTGCCCACCAGCTGCTGGTAAGCTACACAGCTGTTGCACATCAGCAGCACCCCAGCTGGATAAACAGGCATGGGACTAAGGAGGTCAGGTAGAGGTGGGAGGCTGGGGGAGGGGCTCAGAGCATCAGGAAGAGAAGGAAGGGAAGGTCCAGAGGAAAGGAGGCTGTCTCGTACCGAGGGCAGCCCAGGGCCAGTGGTAGGGCCATGGTTAGAGCTGTGGTTGTGGTGGTGATTGGCAATGGTACCAGCAGCCAGAGACTGGGACAAAGAGCATGCCTCATCTCCACTGTTTCTCTCCATGCCACTGGGATTGATCAACTCTCTTAGCTTTTCCCTGCAATATAGAAATGTATAGCACAAGATGTTTCTAGGCAAGCAGTGATTAAAAATAATGTTTTTGTTAGCTTTTATTTAAAATTTCAGTGTGTTCTTCAGTTTTCTCTCCTATGTTGTCACTCATTGAACTTGTACTCTAAACCATATCTCACCACTCCTTGGCACATTTGTTAATTTTATTTCGGTTTGGTTTTCATAAAGTAAAAGGTATTAGCTACTGGCTTACTATAAATTTTATAGTCAGAACAATCTTTAGAATGGAATCTGATGGGACGGAGTCAAAATTTATCCATAACTCAATTTGTCTGAAACACATTTTCTGTATAAGGGGTTACCAACCTTTTTGAAACAGAGGTACTTCAATGATACTGAGTAATACATGTAACAACAACAAATTCAGATATGCAAAGAGATTGTGATGGCATGTCCTCACAATAATAAGCAACAATGCTTTCCCATGGTAGGAAACACAGGTTTCAACATGCAACATTGTTAGTCTCAATCTCAACATTTCATGTTATGCGTCCCTCTGATGTTTCTGGAAATATGACATTTTTTATTTTTATAAAATGAGCACAATTATAGCACCCCCCCCAAATCCACCCATGCTATATTTGTACAAATCATGACTTATGTAACATTTTTAGGAAAAAAACAATGCTGCTCTTTCTGTGATTTTTAGGAAATGTCACATCTTCAAATCATTTGTACTAACCACTATTTATTTATTTTTTTTAAAGAAATCAACTCTTTGCACATGACCGTAAGTAACATTGGCCTCTTTTGAACATTATAAACACATTCCTTTCATTACATTTTCTGCATCCTGTTGTGGAGATCATTGTCCATACAGAGTTAAAGGCATTTTGCCGTTTCTTTTTCCAAGTGATCAAAATTTGTGCCATAATTTTTTGTACTCCCTAATTCTGCCCCCCACCCCACCATTTGTGGCATTTAGCAAAACTTCTTCCCCTCATTCTCAGGATAGATGACAATTGGGTTTTAACTCAGCTGTACTGTGTGTGAGCATTTCAGGTAACATCTCTTTTATTCACAACTGTATACCCCTAAAGTTTTCCTGAAACCATGCAAATTTAGTTTAAATGATGACTCAATTGAAATGTGGTTTACAGACCTGTTAAAGTTGCTGGTGTCAGTGAAGCGAGCTCCACACACCGCGCAGTTGGACAGTCGGTCTTCTGAATGAATAAGGAGGTGGCGTCCAAGGGAGCCTGGTGAGCTGAGAGCACGTCCACACACGGGGCACACATAATTCTTGCTGCTACCCACAGCTGATGAGTGCTGTTCAAATAAAGAAGTGAAGAAAAGAAAGGGAAAAAAAAAAAAAAAAAAAGAAAAAACCCATTGCAAAAATCATTGCATTGCATTCATTCAGTTGAAGAAAAATGTATTAATTAGAACCATGCAAATATGGTACAGGAGTTAAGGGAACAGGTGTAATTAATCACATTACATATAGCCCAATTTGGATTGGATTAATTTCATCTCAAGTGGAGTAAATTTCACTTTGACCATGATAGGATACATCAAGGCAATACCCACAGAATATGGACAAATATGATAGACAACAGTGATAAAGAAAAACGGTCAACTACCACATAAACCATTTGCTAAACTCTTTATCGGATCATAATGGCAATCACCCTCAGAAAGCTGCTTCAGGTGGGTTTAAGTGGTAATTAGCTTTTGCCAGCTTTCAAAAGCCTCTAAACAACTTCAAAGAGGCTTTCAATGTGGGTTCCTCACCTGGTAGACGTGTGCAATGAGCTGCTCTGGACTGCTGAACTCCAGTGTGCAGAGGGGACATATGTAATTGTTCCCCAGGTCTATACCACCTTCGCTTTCCTAATGAACACATTGTACCAGACAGTGAAAGAATTAAGGACATGTGCCTAAACAACAATACAACTTAATAATAAGAATATCAAGAAGAGCTATGTGGAATGTCTTATTGAATGAGTGGCTACTGTGGTTGCCAACAACTATGAGACATTAGTGTGACTTATGAGCGAATCCCACAAGTCTGCATGAGTCACAACCTATTGCAGTGACACTTTGTTCTGCATTGCCATAGAGGTGTGATTCACACTTCAGAAATAAAAACTAAGACACATTACCCATCTATATACAAAATAAATCTTATGAACACCCAAAGTCCATCAATTTAGGCTACAGAAACTCAGATTTCTAATTTGTTTTTATTTTTAGCAGTCAGACTTCATCTTCCATGTCTTTTCTGAAAGGTTCACTTTCACTGAGCAATGTTTTGCATTTGGTAGGATGCAAAATACAACTGTCTAGACTTTTCCAGTTTTGGTTAAGGTTAACTAGCCTAACTTGTAACAACATTTAATAAGGACTGCTCAATTAATCAAATTTTAATCTAGATTATGATTGACATTCGACAATAATTAAAAATAATCAGCAAAAAACAATTAGTGGAGACAACAAAAGCTGTGGCCCACCAAAGTGATTGAGGCAATAATGTCCAAAGTCACTGCATAACCATGTTAAAAACCGATCTCAATTTTGACCAAAAAAAGACCATTATTGTTACAGTAATGGAGCAACCCTTCTTTTAATTACTGACTACTGGGGCACAAAGCAGTTGCCTTTAGCTGGTAACAAATCCAGGCTTATTCTCTGAATGCTCACCTCCTTCACATCTCCACCATGAACTGAACATTGAGTGCCCTTACTCGCCATGTTTTCATCAGATGAGGAGCTGGAGGAGTTCTCTTTGTCCAAATCACTGTCACTATCATCTGGAGGAAGGAAAGAAAAAGGAAGAAGAGAAAAAAAAACAAAAAACCCCATTCCATTAACATGGCATAGATCACAGGTTCCCTTGCTGGGTTTCAGCTCTGCTAATTGGGTTCCTTTTCTGGCTGTGTGGCTCACCGGTAATGTTGTCTTGCTCTTCGAGTCCTTGCGAGTTGTTACTGGGGCATGCAGGATTTTCTACAAAGTTGTCTCTAGCCTCCATCTCTGAAGTGTGCTGTGGGCCGGAGAACCCTGTCATATGAAATGGCCCTGTGGATGAAAGAGAGGAGAGGGGAGGGGTTTATATATAAAAAACTTGATCACTTGTTTCTTGTGATAAAACAAGTCTATAAAGTATTTCAGCTGAACTGTAATGTGGCACCACTGTGCATTGCACACAAACACTAACATTCCACTATCATGCCATAGTCACTAACACTAATGAAGCAGAGGAACAAATGGACAACAGCAAGGGTCCCCAACCCTGGTCCAGGAGGGCCAGCAGTTTGGTAATTCCTGTACAAATACTCCTCATTCAACTCACTTGTTAATTGCGAGGTTTAATGAGTGTATTTGAACAGGGAAATCACAAAACAATGCTGGACATCAGCCTTCCAGGACCAAAGATATTAAAATAATGGGAAAAAAAGCTGAAGATAAACAGAAGCAAGTCCCAAGTCTCAGTACCATAAAGAAGGTCAACATAATTCACCCAAGCAGACCAGCAGTTTTCTTTCTATGGCCTGCATCTGAGGACATCTGTGGGGAATTTTTGGTTGGGTTTTTTGTGCCGTACCTACTCCATCCACAAAAAAAAAAAAAAAAAAAACAAAAAAAAAAAAAAAACAAAACAAAACATTTATAGCAGTATAGTATAGTATAGTAGCATTTCCTTGTGAACTGAGAATAAATAGTAGCAGTTGTCACACATGCACCATGCCATATACCGGAAGTATTAGATAAACACTGCTTATATGTATAGCCTATACATAAGACTGACCATTTTTTCCTTAGCATTTAAAGTGTTATTTGTAAAATTGGTTACATTTTATTACCCACTTAATGAAAATGTAGCAAACAAATAGGAATGTGGCTTATATCCTTTATTTGAACATAATATAAAACCTCAGAACTTCCCGTTTATCCATGTCAACATTGCCATACAGGTATGTCGAAGAGCCATAAATGTATGCTTGGTATTGACACAATCTTGACATTTTCTGATTAAACATGACTATGTTTGATGCAAATTCAATGACATATTGAAGTGTATTAATGTGTGATGTCTATTGTCAGTGTCTATAAGAACATTCACTCAAGTTTGGACATTTTAAGCTTGTTAATACAAGGCAAATGGATGACAAAATGGCTATGAATAATTTCTGAAGACAAAAAAGGTTTTTCAAGCCAAAATGTACTATAATGTTTTCAGGAGAGACAAAAGGTGATAAAAGCAAACAAAAATTAAGACGGTTTAAAAATAAATAAATAAATAAAAGCTTCTCTCTCAACTGAAATGGATTGATTACAACTACATATGTCTTGCTGTTCAAGAAGGCCAATAAAATTTTAGGTTAAACGGAAGCAGCCACAGCATCAAAGGCATAGAAAGCACGCTAAAGTATTATAAAACTTTGGTCCAGTAATCTGCCTGAGGGGCCATCACATTGTTGACCTTATCACAAAACACAATCATGATGCATAATTTCCTGACGTGGTCGTGCATGCAGTGAATTTGCTTCTGCTGTGCTTTTGAAAAATCCCTGCAGCAGAGCTGCGGGCATTGCATGCATTAATATGCAGGTGCAAAAAATACTCTTTACAGCAACATACTGTAACTGTAGAAACCAACAGAGAATGTTGCAACACATGCAGAGCACAAGCACCTACAAAAATGCACGCTCATATAGCAAAATGTGCACCAATACACACAGTTATACCATTTTACAGTGACTAAATTCAAACCAAACATTGCAGCCCTGGAGTAAACAGCCAGTAATGCCACCTGCAAGTCAGTGCTTCTATTGTGGGAAAAAAGCTCCTCCAGAAACTCATCCACCCACACAGACCTGCTTCTCCCTCTTTCCGCCATACGAGCATGCATCTCATTACTCAAAGAACACCATTCAGCCATCAAAAAGGCACAGCCCAAGTAGGCTCAATTACAATTTCCTCATAAAAAAATACATTTAAAAAAAAAAAAAAAAAAGTATTTATGTGAAGTGTAAAATAAATTGTACCTCTATATGCGAGATACCAAAAACAAAATGCATAAACATACTGGACCACTGAAGACACATACATTTCTCAGTATACTCAGACAAATATCTATTCCCCATTGACTCACAATGCTCAAAATTGATGTAATTGCAGGGCTGCATGATATAGTAAAAAACTGTAGCACTACATATATACTGCTGTTCATTGCAAATATGGAGAGAGTAGAGGGGGGGAGAAAAAAAAAAAAAAAAAAAAAAAAAAAAAAAAAGGATTTAAAAGTAAAATATGGGCCCTCTTGAAACACCTTGGCAAATCAATGTCTTAAATGGATAAGATGTCCCAGTATCACTGACCAGAGGCTGTGATTGGTGACAAGGCGATTGGTCATTTTGTCAAAACACACTAAACGGTCAGAGGCTTGTTTGCATATTGCAGGTTTCTGTGATAGCAGTATTGCATTGGCCTATATTGTGCTACATATTAAAAGGTATATTCGCAGCCTTAATTATCAGCACAGTTTTCCTTTATGAATCAATATTCTAAGTTTGGTAATTCTACATACCCATATTTGAATTTTAAGTGTTTTCAATAATAATATCTAAAAACTAAGTATTTTAACGAGTGGTTTATCATTTCCATTGCAGTGTTTTGGGATCCTGAAAGATAATGGATGTTTTTCGTTCTCTTCAACCCAAGTTTGGCCTTTTAAAGTAGTTATCAACAGTCACAGGCTCTTTTTTAAAAATGTTTTTTTTTTTATTAACCCTTACGCTTTAATAAACTCCCTCACTTTATTCACTACGTGTTTGGGCCCATTTAGCAAAGTGTCACAATAGCATCGAGAGAGAGGAGTTCAACTGTGTTCAACTATGAACCAGCCACGACAGGCTGGCTCTACGGCACACAGCCAGTGATTGATGTGAGAGATGCCCATCCCCCCACAGCTAGATTCTGTCTGTACATCTGTCTCTCTCTCACTACTCTCCCTCCTTCTCTCCCTCTCTCTGCCACTCTGATGTTATCTCACAGTCTGTGTGACTGTAGGCAGGAGGTGACGCAGTGTCTGACTGAATCCAGACAAAGAGACAAACTCAGCAGCCAACACACACGAAACACAGCTAAGGCTGGCAAGGGGGTTGGGGGGGTTGGGGGGAACAAAACAAAAAAAAAAAAAGGAGAATGCAAATACCAAGCAATGGGGTGCACTCAAATTCAAGCCACTAACTTCCCCACACCCTCACAGCTAAACAGAAAAAACTATAAACAAACAACAAAAAAAAAAAATTTATAAATAAAACCCCCCAAAATTTAACAAAAACAAACAAACAACACAGATGGACAGAAAGGATAAAGGATGACAGGAAGCATTTGTGTGGGGGTGGTGTTTGGGGCCCAAAGTCTGTGGGAGGGCGCTCCACTTTCTCAGGGTAGACCAACAGTGAAAGGAAGACATCATATAATCCCAGTCATCCCATTCATCTCTCACTTCTCCTAATTCAATAAAGATACTCCAAGATTGAGAGCTTTTTTTTTCTCTCCCCCAAGTCTAAGGCTGCTGTATGGAGGCTCTTTTTTTTTTTTTTTTTTTTTTAAATCAAAAATAAATTCTTAGTGACCCTAAAATCAATATAAATCTTAAAAAGTGCAACACATTACATCTATTGATAGTGTTTACAATAATGGCAATTGCAATTAGTGCCGAAATTTAACAAAACAAAAAAGGTCCATTCGTGATAACCCCCATCAATTTAACAAAACTACATGTAAAGCATAAGCAAGTTAATTCTTACAACAGTTTGTGTGCACAACTAGATCATAGACCTGGGCCATCTTTAGTAGTTTATCAATGCCTGTTTTCAAAATCACACAAACATCTCAAAATCCACTTCACCAGCCTCGTCAGATTCAATGCCCCTGACTGATGTTCACTGGGTAACCTGTAAAGTTGGTCTATTTCTAACCCATCTTAAAAGCTATGTTTAGATAAAAGGCCTTAAGGCCATTTTATAGCAGCCAAAGATTATTGTTGGCAATCCCCTTTAGGAGACTTGTGTTTTCTAGTAACACTGAAAAGAGTGTAAAGGAAAAAAGTCTGGAAACAAAGAAAAAAAAATGTCTAAGAAGTTCGTAAAATGTTTAAGGCAAAAGGATTGAGGGGCATGACGATCCGTTAACAGGAAACAGACCTGCACCTCGCTACAGCTGAGAGGAAAGGCAGAGGTGAACTGTAAATGTATGGACAATCATGTTGAAAGGATGTTTTACACTAATCCGCAATCACTGGGTCCGAGAAGCCTGGAAAGAAAGGCTCAGTTAATCCCTTTTTACATGAAAAATCCAGTCATTTTAGTGAAGAAAAAAAAAAAAAAAGGTTTGTGTTTCCCACACATATAGATAAGCAGGAACTGAGAGCATTCACAGCGACGCTGCCCGAGTTACAACCTCTCGACACGGCCTTTAAATTGTAAAAACTATTAAAACCACACTGAACGCTCACATTAAACCTCAAAGCCTCCAGGAAAGATGAGAAAATTATTCAGACTTAAGATCTCCTCGGTCGAATGCCTCGTTTAGCGTTTCAATACTCATTCATTTAAAACACCTCCATACACATGGACTGAAAATAAACAAAGTCTTTTGGGGGCAAACTGTGCCCCGAAACATTGGCTAACTAGCTAGCTTAGCCTCTCGGACACCACTTCAGATTCAAAATATCTGCAACCCGAAGAGCAATGTAGCTTTCACAAATGTGGAAAACATCATATTTGCACCCAAAATATCCCCATTTCCAGTCCCGCGGCTGTCAGGAAAATTTAAAAACCCTCTGAATAACCCCGATAGCTGGCTAATCTAATGGAGCGAAATGTGTGTGGTGTGAACGAGTTTACCCAATGAAACTCGGTTTCTCTGGGATTGGTGTCGCTCTGCTTTGTAGATCCATTAAAACAGCGTTTACAATACCTGCGATACCTACAATTCACTTTGAACGGGTTGGTTTGTTTGCGCCTTGACATATTATTCTTCCCCGGATGGAAAACAGTCGAATCCCCTCCTCGATCCGACCGGTTATGTCTCCGTCAATCCAGTTCCGAAGATTCCCAAATAATCTCTCTTTCTGAAGGGCCAGCTCCTGTCGAGGAGAATAATCAGCGAGACTGGCTGCTCCCGCTGGTATTCAGGGTCCAGCCGGGCGGAACCGAGTCGCAGCTACGCTACATGGAGCGACGCAGTCCGGGCTCCTGTCCTTCAGGAGGATGAAACAGAGGGGGGGTTCGCGCACGGAGTCGTGTTCTCGCCCTGATTGATGAACTCCGTCATGTTTAGACACCAGTATCCGAGCGGCATGGCCTCAGCGAGCGAGCGAGAGCGAGTACGAGAGAGAGAGCGCAGGATCCACAACGCAGATAGTCGAGCGGCTTCGCTCTGTTTAACCGCAGCCCTGCCGAAACACTGCGCACATCGAGCGCATCCACTCTCTTAGAGCTTTTCTTAAAGGGGGAGCCGAAAAGCATTGTGGGATGCAACTACACTAGTGATGGAGAACAAAGTGTGTGTGTGTTATGTATATATATATATATATATATATATATATATATATATATATATATATATATATATATATATGTATGTATGTATGCATGTATGTATGTATATGTGTGTAATCTTATTTACAATTTCTGAATATAGGAATGATTATAAGAATGATTTTAAAATCATTCAGGGTTCAGGGTGCTCTGTTGCACCAATGCTCGTTAGATTTGTTCATACTGGGAGAAGGGTTACTTCATATCTCATTGCAGAAGTGTTAAAGATAGTGAAAATTGCTTGCTGTGCATTTTTGTGATAGTTTTGTGTTCTTTTAATTCATTACTGATGGATAAACATGCATTTTTTTTTAAATCTCTCAATGAGTTACATATAGGGGGAGGGGCAGAATCGCCCTCAAATAATTTTTTATGCAAATTTACCCATAGAATTACAGGTTTTGCTCAGGAATCCAATGGTGGTAGTGCTGAGGTGAACCTGTGATCTCTTGGTCCATAGGCAATCAGTCTACCACTAGACCACCTCCACCTATTGCTTAGTTAAGGGGGGGCAGTGGTGGTCTAGTGGTTAGGGTGTTGGCCGCATGATCGGAGGATCGGGGTTCAAACCCTTTCCCAATAGGTTGCCCTGAGGTACCCTTGAGCAAGGTGTCATCCCCGTCATGCTCCTCCCTGCGATGGGCTGGCAACCTATCCAGGGTGTGTCCCCCCTCTTTTGCCCTGTGTGAGCTGGGATGGACTCCAGCAGAAAATGACTGACAGACTGACTGCTAAGTTGGGTCAAATTAGCAGGTTTCTGTCCCCTTCATCCACATAAATCCATGAATGAATCATCACTTTAACACAGAGAACCAAGATACTACTTTAGAAATTTGCACTGGTTTAGAAATTGCAGAGTAGAGAATGAGTATATTGAAGGATGTTGAGATGAGGAGCTAAGACAAGAGGAGATGAGAAGGCCAAAGATGTTTATGAAGGTTGTGAGAGGACATGCAGGCGTTTGGTGTGAAAGAGGAAAATGGAGAAAAACATGAAGAAATGGAAACAAATGATTCTCTGTGGCAACCCCTAATGAGAACAGCTGAAAAAAAGGAAGAAAATGTCTAAATGAAGTCAACTGAAAGTGGTTTCTTGATGTGTGGCAGCTTCAAAGACATCCATGGTATGTTTGCTTATATATTGGTCTTATGCAGGTCTTACTTTAAGAAAAGGATGTATAGAAACGTGCAGCACATTCCTATCATTCATATAGAATACTGAATTTCTGCATTGTGCCTTTAATGAATTTGGAGAAAGCATATGACAGGGTGCCTAGAGAGGAGTTGTGGTTTTGTATGAGGAAGTCTGGTATTTTACAGAGAAGTATGTGAGTAGTTTACAGGGGATATGTAGGGCAGTGTAACAGTGGTGAGATCTGCAGTGGGAGTGTGGTTACATTCAAAGTAGAGGTTGGATTACTCAGGATCAGCACTGAAAGCCAGTTCTTGTTTGCAGTAGTATTGGACAGGTTGACGGATGAGGTTAGACAGGAGTTCTAACGTGGACGATGATGTTTGCTGATGATATTGCGATCTGTAGTGAGTAGGGAGCAGCTTGAGGAGGAGACCTGGAGATGGAGATATGCTCTGGAGAGAGGAATGAAAGTGAGTAAGGCAGGCGAATACATGAAGGAGTGTGAATGAAGGGAGGAAAGTGGAGTGGTTAGGATGCAGGGGTAGGTAAAGGTACAGGAGAGTTTAAATACTTGGGATCAACAGTTCAGTGTAATGGCGAGTGTGGAAGAGAAGTGAAGAAGAGGTGTTTTGTTCAGTTTAGAATGGAACTGGAAGTGGCTGGAGTGATTTGTGACAGACGCGTACCAGCTAGAGTAAAAGGGAAGGTTTTCAGGACAGTAGTGAGACCAGCTATGTTGTATGGGTTGGAGACGGTGGCACTGCGAAAGGCAGGAGGCGGAGCTGAAGTGTCAGAGTTAAAGATGCTGAGATTTTCGTTGGGTGTGACGAGGGAGGGACAGGATTAGAAATGAGTATAATGAAGGGACAGCTCAGGTTGAAGTCTTGGAGAAGAGTTGAGAAGCAAGGTGCGTTGGTTTTGGCCATGCAGAGAGGAGAGCGATGATTATATTGGAAGGAGGATGGTGAAGATGGAGCTGCCAGGAAAGAGGAGAGGAAGACCAAAGAGGAGGTTTATGGTGAAGGACATGCAGGTGGTCAGGGTGAACGAGGAAGATGCAGACAGGAAAATGGGACAGTTGATCCGCTGTGGCGAGCCTAAAGCGAGGAGCCACTTGAAAGAAAGAAGAAGAAGATAGAATGCAGATTTACAGCTGCTAGAGGCTAGAGAAAATAGTCTGAAAGCCTTAATATGTTCTAAATAGTGGCAAATCTAATCCTAAATCTAAAGATTATCAGATATAAACACCTTGCATGCATTAATGTACCATACAATAATGCTTTTAACTTGCATTTAAATGCCTAAATATTTTATACATCACTTTATACCACTTTGACAATGTAGCATTGAAATAAAATACATAATCTTTACCTTTTTTTGGTAAAACAGTTACACACAACATCTGTATTCTGCTTATAAAAATGAATAAACTGATGAGTAGGGAGGTGTGGTGGTCTAGAGGACCATGTCTATGGACTATGTCTATGGACCTATGGCTCAAGAAATTCCCAGGTTCAAATCCCACCTCTGCTTTCACTACCACTGGGTCCCTGAGCAAGACCCTTAACCTGAGTGTCTCCAGGGACTGTCTGTAATTGGGACATGGAAGTCGCTCTGGATAAGAGTGTCTGCTAAATGCCACAAATATAAATGAACAAATTAATTGTCAATAAATTAACTTTATATAAATTCATATACAATCAAAATATCTGCTCAGTTGTCTCAGATATATTTCTCTGGGCAGGAATTTACAGAGAACAGAATAAATGTTATCATTTATGTTTTAAAGAGAAATATGTAACCAAAAGGATTTTCAGCTACAGCTGAAGGGATGTTCTAAAGTCAGTGATTACCATAAGGCTCAGTCTACCTGTTTATTGGACATTGAATACTGTATCCTAAAATCTACAGATGTTTAGAGTTATTTTTGTCAGTAACAACAAACACAACTATGGTTACATGATTTCATTAAAATTCTTTTGCACATTATTGCATGTTTGAATCACTAGAGGGCGTACAGTATTCTAGTTTGCCTGACCTATTGATCCCATTGTGGGATTTTTTTTTTCTAGTGGGTTTAAAAGAATTTTTGCCTTGCTCATGATGTTAGTGGGTAATACTTTACTCATTGTAAACTTATTCAATGATCCATTTGACAGTGACTGAGCTTGGGATGGTATTCCTGTTTTGCACAGTTTAGTTCTGGTAAATCAAAACAGGTCAAATCCTGTACACAGTTCTTAGTATTAAAATTTCAGTAATTTAGGTTGGACATAGAACATGTTAAGAGGAAAGCATTAATTATTGCATGACCAAGTGAACAGTTGTCTGATCTATACATTACTCCACATAGGTAGGAGGGTACCTTCCTATGGGGTGTTGGACCTCATCAGGTCTGGGCTGACAAAATGACTGAATATAGGCATGCCTTGTAGTCCAGCCCATTAGGGGCTTCAGGTCTTCCATGAAATGCTAAGAATAGTCATGGTTATTGTACTTGATCTAAACATGATCTATATTATGTAGTATAAAATGAAATGTGAAGGTTCATTGCACTACTACTGGTAGCAGAGCTGGTAAAATACCTAGACACACAGGTGAAATGTAATAATCATTTGTGTGTTTTATATTAACTAGTATTGTACATGATATCACATATGGGTTGGCTCAGTGGTTAGGGATTAGGCCCTATGATTGGAAGATGAGAGTCTCAAACTGACCAGATTACCCTAGGAACCCTTAAACAAAGGGATCATCACATACCCTATATGAGTTGCTGATAACAATTTTGCTGAAAAGATTGATCTGATGGTTGCTGTGTCCTCTAATGACAGACACCTTACTATAATTAATTTATTTCAACTGAATAGGGGCAGAAAAGGTTTCGTTAGTTTGGTTTGGACTATGAGAAGATGCAGAGGACTGGAGAAACTGAAGCAATTTATGCTGTGGGCCTAAATAGGGAACAGCAGAAAGAAGAATCTGAATAAGGAACTCAACTTTATTAAACATTTAAAAAAGAGAAAGTGATGATGAGCAAACAGCAATGAAATGCATCCTTTACTTTTTGATCCTTTTGATCCTCTGCCATATTTTACCGCGCGATGCAGTAATGGGCGGCTATCCAACACCGAGGAGCAGTGATGGGGACAGTACTGTACTCCGGGTATCTCGGGTAACACTGATGGTCAGGTTGACGGCCTTTTCCGATCAAGGTCTGGTACTAAACACGTGCCACCAGGGTTCCATAACCATCTTTTCGACAAAGGTATAGTTTAGACACCCATCAAATACGTGAACTCTACGCCACCTTGTCTTTGGCTGTAAATAAAAACATCACTAACATTGAATTCACAATGAAATGAATAAATAAATGTAAAAAATCGGGCCTATTGCTTCTTCGAGGAACCTGTTTAGTGACTGTGTAAAGAAGTGCCACAACAGGGCGAATGACGTCATCAGCGACTACCACGAGGTTCAGTCATGCAGGCCGCAGCACAGCTTCCATGGTTTGTTAGTCCCCGACGAACTGACACCGCGCGAAATATCGGAAACGCAGCGACACGGTTTAAAAAAAGGTTAAAAAACGAGCTTTTTAAGGGAGGGCAAAGAGAGTTTAAACACTACAACTCTGTAATGGGCAGGTGGCTGGCTGTAACTACAGCCCCTGTCATAATGCATTCACGTCATTACTAAAACCTGCACCCTCCCAGCAGTGACATTAAACTGTATTATTTTTTAATATATGTACATTTCGGTTTAAAGCGTCCCCAAAATCGCATTAACATATGGCAGTGTCCATTATTCCTGCTGTTTTCCACCTTGAAGTTTTGGGAGACTGTAACCTTCCGCCTGCAGCAGAAGTGCTGAGGCTCGGGCAGCCGCCATTTTGAATGGTCCGTTCCTCCCTCTGTCGCCAACAGAGAAGATTCCATTTATTTTCTGGTGTCACTACGGCTGGTGAGTGGGGTGTGGGTCGGTACCGTGGGGTTGAAAGAATTAACGTCTGGCGGTTGGCGGCGGTCGGAGCTTCCGTTTTCATGAAAGCAGGTTGTGTTTGAGGATGTTCTGCAGGCTGTAAAGGCTGGGGGTAAGCAACTGGACCGAAAGCAGCTGAAGTCGACAGCGTTAGATTGTTTTGTGCTGAGCCGCTGTAAGAAAAAGGCTTCTTAGCGCTGTCAGTACGTTCGCTTCAGCAGAGCTAGGCTGCGTAGCTCTGCGTGCGCTGGCAAAAGAGCTAGGCTACCGTTAGCTTTCAGTGACTGATAGACACAGCACCAGGCGTGTCCGTACAGGGAAAGCCGACCTGCGCTTAGTTCCGGAATTCATACATTTACCTGTGTCAGTTATGTATTGTAACTATAGTGCCGTTTTCTTCACCGCAATGTGTCGATTTTCAGGCAGTTACACCAGCTAGCTTACGTTAATCCTTAGCAAAACTGAAGAGGCCTTGCTAGGTGGCTAACTAACCCCTGACTAGGCGGAAAACACGCAGCTAAGTGCTGGTTCTTAGCGAGTAAAGGTAAGTCACTTAGATGGTGAGCTCGGTTTGCCTAACTTATCGTCTGGTTTAAGTGGTCACATCTGCACTGGCTCTCTGGAGCTGAAGGAGTAATGTTGGTCCAAGTTGTTTTGAGCCGCACCACGGCCTCGCGTTTATCCATTAAGCGGAAAACAAATTATCTTTAGCCAGGAGATTATACAAGGCATATAGTTTAATCTTAAGAACAGGATCGAAGATTCTCTTCTGTCTACAGTTCCAAAAAAACACTTTACAACTCTGCAGCAGGTCGGGACCGCCATGACAGGTTGCTCTCACTAACACGGGGTACAGAACCGAACAGGTTACAGGAGGTTTAAAACGATTAACTGGATTTTCTTGTTGTTTGTAAACGATAGTCATCCTAAATGAGAATGATCGATTAATACTTTCAAATGGTGTTTACGTTTCCTTTCATTTATTTTCCTTGAGTGAGGCGGTAGTTTACACTTGGTATGAATAGAGGAAGTTGTCACCCGCACAGGTTAGGCCCTTCGGTGTGCTATAAGCCAGCCTTGTGTGTCGTGTTTGAGCACAGGCTAAAGCATATTTGCATTTTCTGCTGAGTAACAAGTTTCTCTCCCTCTGAACTCAGTTAGCAATGGGGTTCTTTTGATTCAATAAACTCTCAGACAAATTGCCATGTAACTGATTCTGAATGTAGCTTGAATGTGTTGATGTGGGAGCAGGCATGTGGTTACAGGACAAGCTTTTAGGATGTGGAGCAGTGTGTTTCTGAAATAAGTCATATTTAGCTCAGATGCTGTTTAAGTTTACTCTGTTGCTCTGTCACCTTATTATGGTCTGTTGTCTGACGTGTTTGAAGAACTGTCTTCCATTGAACTTATTTCTTGGTAGTTTTCTCAGTTGGTCTACATCAGTACTTAATATGTGACTAGGTTGGTGCCCTGTGAGGATTTCTGTTGTTTTTGTTCCTACTCTTGTTGCTAGGTTCATCCTCCATCGACCCCTAACTCTCAAGAGAAGGTAGACTGCTTATGTGATCCAATAAACTTCAGCTTCAAATAAAATAACTTCTAACTTCAGTTGAAATGTGCATATATTAAACCTGTTTTTTATGGAGCTCCATTGTTATGTATGAGAATGAATCATGTTGTCATTATGATTAAGTTTGAAAGACTATTCACTCACTTTTAGTAGTCTCTAAAAACTGTGTAACAGTGCTTTTTGACTTTTTGTCCTCTAACCAAGGCAAGACTGCATAGAACTTGTCCAGTTGGTCTTATTTTCTGAACTGCATTTCACTACACAATATATTTGATTTCTGTGATTTGGATGAAGTTTGGTGGTTGTAAAGACTGGTGTGTAATTTTGGGAGGGTTTAGGTGTGAATGACAACAGGTTGGTAAACTTTTCAAAAAAACTTTTGCCTTTTTTGATCTTAATTATAAGAGTATCTTTGTCTACTGTTTACAAATGCCAGTAATCAGTATTTATGTACATTCATAAACATTTATAATATGTAGAAAATGGGATTGCATTTACCTGTATTGTAATTATGCAGGAATCTATCCTTTGCTCCTGAGGAGATATTGGCTGATTTCAGTATGATTTATGACATCATTGTAGGTTCCTAGTTTGAATAGGGAGGGTCCTGTGATGGTATTGGGAAAGAACAGTTTTGCAATCTCTAAGAGGGTGTGTATTTTCTAAGAGGGTGTTTGTTTTTTGTTTTTTTATATATATATATGTGTGTGTATATATATGTATGTATGTATATATATGTATATATATGTATGTGTGTGTGTATATATATATGTATGTGTATATATATATATTTGTATATATATGTGTGTATGTGTATGTATGTATGTGTGTATGTAAGTATTGGTTTAATTTATGTTTCATCCCAGTAGTTACTTTGAGGTTTTTGATTGAATTAATTCCCAAGTGGAGTGTGGTCCAGGTCTTTTCTGTGTGGAGTTTGAATGTTCTCCCCATGTCTGTGTGGGTCACTTCCGGGTGTTTCGTTTTCCTCCCTCTATCCAGAGATATGCATGTCAGGTGGATCTGAGATGCTTAAGTGCCCTCTAGGTGTGAGTGTGTTTGTGTGTCTGCCCTGTGATGGATCTGTGACTGGGTGTTTCCCTGCCTTGCGCCCTGTGAGAGCTGGGATAAGTTCCAGTATCGCCCTTGACCCTTATCAGGACAAGTGGCTAAGAGAATAAATGAATGAGTGAGTGGAAAAAAAAAATGTATTGTTAAGCAGAGCCTTAATGTTAACTTCTGATATGTAGGCTATAATGGAATGCTGGTAACCTATAAAATCTGTAACTTTTTTTAAATAGGCTGAGATTGCACAGGCTTGCAGGTAACAATTCATTTACTCCTTTGTTTGTTGTAAGTATATTTAGCAGTGCTGGCTATTGGAAATCCTGACATGGTGGGGGGGTGGTAATTAAGATGAAGCAACAATGACAAAAATATGTGGCACGTGACTAAAGGTTTCATTTTTGCTAAAAAAAAAATTTAAAAAAATCACATCTTGGTGGTATATTGTCTGATCAAGAAGTTTCTACCTTTTTGACTCCAGGATATTTAAAGACATTTTATAAACCCATACCACAGATGAGGGAAAACACTTATAGGTTTTTGGAATGTAGAGAGCTGTAAGACCTCCCATTCTGCTTTGATCAGTGAATCCTTGCTTTATATGTGTAGCCAGGCCTTATTGACAATTTTTTTCCTCAAGGTTTTCCTTGAACCAACTCATAACTGCACATAAACCAACTTGATGTTCCTTTTCAAAATGTCATTTACAATCATCAGCTATGTATTGAACAGGATGTTTGTATTCCTCTCCACTTTTTTATACAGCTATGAGAAGTATCTTTTCAGGGTTTCCTTCATTCATTCATTCACTCACTCACTCATTCATTTATTCCACTTCGAGTGCTTCTCTCTGTGTTGGTCTAAAAAGGTGCTGGTGCTGGTGGTCTAGTGGTAGGGTACTTGCCTACAGACCTATGGATTCAGAGGTCCCCGGTTCGAATCCCACCTCTAGCACTACCACCATTGGGTCCTTGAGCAAGACCCTTAACCCTGAATTGCTACAGGGGGACTGTCCCTGTAATTAGGACCTGTAAGTCGCTCTGGATAAGAGCGTCTGCTAAATGCCGTAAATGTAAAAAAGATTACTGTGTCAATGGGAGCTGCTGAATAGCTGCAAGTCGGGATAGTTGGCAGTGCAGAACACAGCTAAATGATACCTGTTAACCCTTTTGGTTTTTTCATTAATCACTGCCTTTGGCTTAATGGCTCTGCGACTTTGTTTTAAGTATTATATATATTAATTTTATATTAATCTATAGATATTGGTTTGCTGTAAGACTTTCATTAGGGTTATAAAATGCATACTTGACATTTTTTAAATTGTTAGTGTAAATATGATTTTCAGGTGTAGATAACTGATTAATTCACACATTTACTAATGAACAGACATACTGTGCTGTCAGTGGTAAGGGAGCTTTTGCACCATGGGCACACAATTTGGAGAGGAAAATAAATGTGTACAAGGTTTTTTTTAAAAATGTTTTTTTTATTAAACTAATGAGGTTGCTGGCAGTTGGGTTGTCAAAATCACAGTCAAACTTTGAAATAATAGTGCAAGATCCCAGCAATTACTTGGTATGGGAGCCTTTACAAAGCCCACTTGACAGACTGTTTTATTTGTTGCATGGTTTCAATTATTAGTCATTTTACTGAAATGTGCACTTTTAAATCAAGTTTCTTTTAGTGTTGCATTGACTGCTTTGAGGCACATCTTCATTTAAAGGGTAGTTTAAGTTAGGCAGGAGAGCAGGAGGGGTGTTTTTTAATAAACGCTGTCCACCTAGCAAGACCCTTTTCCCTGCAGCATCAAGCGCTGTTTTGCTGAGAGGGAGCAAGATGCTGAAAATGTCTTCATTCAGCAAGCAATCACTGTAGTTCTCCTGCTGTAGCAGCTTAATTATGCGCTGTATACCAACAGATAAAAGAGCACTCTTTATCTGTGATGGCAAGCCATGAAGCCTGTCTCAGCTTCTCAAGGAGGCAGTACAGTAAAGTTAACTTGCTGATCATGTTTCTTACATTGTATCTGTCCTGCATGTCCTAGTGTGACTGTTGAAATTTGATATTATCTCCCCTGGGCATTTTGAATGAATAATGGTAGTAAAATCTTTAGAGATTATGAGGGCCATTGTGTTTAGATTGGGTTTTTAACATTTTTTTTTAAATTTAGTATCCTGTGTCTTTTAATGCACATGGAAAAAATCACTTACTGCTAGCCATAGAGAGATGTAACAACTGAAAAAGTGACATTGCATTTCACCTGCTATCAGTGAGTCATTTCCTGTCCAACAGCTCTGTTGTGTGTGTGTGTGTGTGTGTGTGTGTACACAATGATGTTACTTTATCTTTCTCTGTAACACAGCAGTTTTAGAACATTTGGAATGCTCAGTGCTGCTTCCTAGAAGTGTTTAGTTAGACAAGCTAGTGATAACTTGGCAACCCCCTACCAATACTGACAACTGCCTTGACAACTAGCAACCTTCAGAGATATCATAGTAACTGGCTAGCTGAAGGTGATTGTGTAAGGTGTAGTTAGCTGGTTGCTATTGTTGTTGTTGATGTTCCTAAAGATACCCAAGTAGGTGGTTACAGTAATTCTTGGGTTTGCACGCCTTGTTGAAATGTGTCAGGGAGGGGAGATGTAGCCAGACATTACTAACCAGCCAAAAAAAGCACTGTTCCTGCATAGCAGCCATCTGAAACACCATGGAAACACCCACTAGAGTTAGCATAGCATCTGCAAAATCAAACTTTGCATTTTCTTGTGGATATGGTCACCCTTTCTCACATTGCTGTCCAGGCTACAGTCTGTCTTTGCACTTTTCATTTCAATTGTATGTTAACATTTGCCACAACACATTTATCCATTAAACCACTGGTCTTAAATGTGCAACTTTTGAGTTTAACCTTTCTATTAAATGTTGATCATTTATATTACCCAGTTTACCTGTGTGTAAATAGATGTGAATGTAATCTTACCACTACTCATGTGCTTCTTTAAATTTTAATCAGGCTCTAGCACACTGAAACCTTAGTGCTTGCTTGGAAAACTGGTGGTGGAGGAATGGAATTTCGCATGTGGTTTTACTGTTGATCATGCTGAATACAATCATATTGATATTTTCCTTACTTCTTGGTTGTCTGCAGTCATTCTTGCATTTATTATCTCTAAAATAATTAGCGCATAGAAAGTAAGTTGTTAGTCAGTCGTAAGTTTAAACAAAATTTTGTTGCTATATTAAGGAACATTTAAGTGGCTGGTGTTAGGGCTGCTCAATTACACTAACTACATAACTATAACAAGGCTATATAATAGCCTGTATTATCTGTTATGCAGTCAAATTAGATTTACTAAAAAACATTTTCAAAAGAAGTGAAATTGAAAATGTATGTATTGAAGTACCGAATCATTTGCAAAAATTCTTTTTTTATTATTTATTTTATTTCAGTTAACATTTCCCCCATCACCTCAGCAGAAACTGGAATTGTTACCCCTGTAGGGTATATAGTATACAGGTAGGTACTCACAGTAGGCATGTGTGATGGCATGTTATTTCTTTTATAACGGGGTGGAAATTGTTGTTCTCATGTTGTCTTTTGGTTATTAATGTGACTGTACAAGTGGATTTTTATTTATTTATTTAACTCGGGTCAGTCAGGTAGTTAGGGAAAAGTGAATTATGTTAGTTAGTAAAACAAGAAATGGTTTATTTTTGCATTGGAGATCCTATCTGCAACTGCCTTGCATTGGTATTCTCGATACCCACGTGGCCAAAAGGTGTTGCACAGTTTAATATTTTGCAGGCTAGGCATTGGCTTTGATTTGTAACAACTAATGAATATAATTGTTAATATGGTCGCCAAGTTATTTACTAATCAATTAGCCAGTTACATGATTACATATGTTTCTCAAATCGGACATCTCACTACAGACAGGCAATTTGCACAGGCCAATTTCCTGAGTGAGTATTGAGATTGATGTGGCTAGTCTTTATGGGAACTGGAGTTCAAGACAGATGGAGCAGACATGGCACTAATGTTAGTAATTCTCTAAAACTTTGTTTTAGAAAATGTATTGATTAAAAAAATTTTTTTTATTGATTTTAATGGCTTTCATGGGATTATCAGCATGTCTGCGATAAGTCATGTCATAAACAGGTTACGTTAACCATACAATCAAACTGGACACTTGCCTCAGAAAGATTGAAATAGGTTCTGTAAGAAAGATACTGCAATGGCAAGTAAAACGGTGAAGTTCAGGCTTTTGGTTTGACACTAATTCTGACTATTAAACACTGATTTTAATAGCAGTTTTAATAGCAGATTAATTTTAGAATAATTTTAATAGCAGAACAGCTAGTTGTTGAATCTTAACAAAATTGAAAACTTGCTTAGTCACTTGCTTGCTGAAGTTTCTGCCATCACCGTGTAACTTCTGATGCTGAAGTTGCTTCCTTATTTCAGACCTAAACAGAACCTCTCTTTCTGCCATAAATTGCACAAAGTTTCATCCTGACTGATATATTATTTAAGGTGAAACTAAATATCAGCAGGATGCTAATTTTGCAGTGAATCCTTAAGTTGATTCTTCATTTAGAAAGCCAGTTAAAATGACAAGGAAAATATGTGGCTAAATCAGGATTTCAAGAGGTTTACATTATGAACTTCTGCATTATTGCTGTTAACTGGTATTTGAATAAATCTTAAAAATGTACATGCCACAACAAGCTTTTTAAGTACTTAAGCATAAACTGATCATTTATATCTAGTGTAATCGTTACTCCTGAAGCTTGCATATGTTTACTGTGGTAAAGCTTGTAATCTCCGTGTAATTATTGGGTTTACAACCATGCTCACGTTTTTTGGAAAGCTGCAAAATGGCTATGAGGAAGTTGCCACACACACTACCTGCAAAAACTGAAAGCAGAAGCCTGAATAAATGCAGCCATTAATGAAGTGTGGTAGTTCTGGTATTAAAAGTAGGTGTCATATTGTTTGTAATTGGCAGAGGATTGTCTTTTTCTAGGAATGCTTAGATAATGGACCTGTATGTGTGTGATATATATATATATATATATTACACACACACACACACACACAGTACTGTGCAAAAGATTTAGGCAGGTGTGGAAAAAATTGAAGTGTTATTTTCATCAACAAAATGCAGTGAATGAACAAAAGAGAAATCTAAATCAAATCAATATTTGGTGTGACCACCCTTTGCCTTCAAAACAGCATCAATTCTTCTAGGTACACTTGCACACAGTTTTTGAAGGAACTCTGCTGGTAGGTTGTTCCAAACATCTTGGAGAACTAACCACAGATCTTCTGTGGATGTAGGCTTCCTCACATCCTTCTGTCTCTTCATGTGATCCCAGACACACTCGATGTTAATCAGGGCTTTGTGGGGGCCATAAGAATTGATGCTGGTTTGAAGGCAAAAGGTAGGAACACCAAATATTGATTTTATTTAGATTTTTCTTTTGTTCACTCACTTTGCATAACAATCATTATTTATATTTCTGAAAGCATTCTTTGTTTACAGCATTTTTTCCACACGTGCCTAAAACTTTTGCACAGTACTGTGTTCTCTCTCTCTCTCTCGCTCTCGCTCTCGCTGACATTGTGTCTTTTAATGCAGAGGATGCCAGCTCCAATTAGACTGCGGGAGCTGATCCGGACTATCCGGACAGCTCGGACCCAAGCCGAGGAGCGAGAGATGATCCAGAAAGAGTGTGCTGCCATCAGATCATCTTTCAGAGAAGAGGACAACACTTACCGCTGTAGAAATGTGGCAAAGCTGCTGTATATGCACATGTTAGGATACCCAGCCCATTTTGGCCAGGTAGATCACAATCCATTTATTACCTGATACTGCCATGTTAAAGAGACTAATAGAAGATTTCTAATTTACATTCTGTTTTTCCATTTGTCATGTGACCTTTTCTTTTTCTTTTCTTTTTTTTTTCCTTTTTTTTTTTTTTAATTTAATTTTTAGTTGGAGTGCTTGAAATTGATTGCTTCACAGAAGTTCACTGACAAGCGTATAGGGTACTTGGGGGCCATGTTGCTGTTGGATGAGAGGCAGGATGTCCATCTACTTATGACAAACTGTATTAAGAAGTAAGCAAGTAACAAAATAGCTACTTTAACTTTAAGCTACTTTGGCTGCAGCTAGCTGTCTAATTGGTAGAATTTAATGTAAAATGTCAGTGCAAGAGATTAAATGCAGAATTTGGTTGTTTACCAAAGCAGAATTATGAGACATGCTGTTCAAATTGGTAGGCACAGACGCATGTTTCCATATCGACAGTATCTTGGCATTACCTCACCCTAATAACAAGTAGCTTCACATTTTATATTTCTGAAATATGAGTTTTAGGGATATCTCACATTTTTGTTTCTGAACTTTCTGACATTACAGTGATCTAAATCACAGTACGCAGTATGTTCAGGGGCTGGCCTTGTGCACCCTGGGATGCATGGGTTCATCTGAAATGTGTCGTGACTTGGCTGGGGAAGTGGAAAAGCTCCTCAAAACCTCAAACTCCTATTTGAGGAAAAAGGTATTTCACCCCCCCCCCCCAACTCCTCCCACTTTTTTATAAGAACTTTTTGTTTAGGATGTGTGAACTTATAAATAAAGGAGTTTTCGCCCACAGGCAGCATTGTGTGCAGTTCATGTCATTCGTAAGGTCCCAGAGTTGATGGAGATGTTTCTGCCAGCAACAAAAAACCTGCTGAGTGAGAAGAATCATGGTGAGGGACACATCTTATTGAGCTTTATGTTTACAATTTGTAGTTTTACCCAATGTTTAAGCATTTCTTTGTTCACAAAAAATATTTTTTGTGCTTCTCACCAAAGTACAATTGCGTTAAGGTGAATAAACCCCCCCCCCCCCCTTTTCTTTTCTCACAGGTGTTTTACACACGTCTGTTGTTTTACTCACTGAAATGTGTGAACGAAGTCCTGACATGCTCACTCACTTTAGAAAGGTATGTTGCCATCTTCTTTGTTCCATGCCTCTGCAGTCAAGGTTTTTATGAAGCTTTGAATTGTAGTGCTAACTTGCACCATTGCTGTAGTAATGCTGTATGTTTTGTAGTTTGACTTTTGATCAGTGGTTGTAGATGCTCTTTTGATGCTTGCACTGCATTTACTGCTGATATTTTCATTGGAGGTGATTATTGGCTCTTCTCCTATACTCCTGTTCTTTATATGTATATCTATTGTGATGATCTCCCTCAGCCTGTTCTGCTGTGCCAGCACGCCCACCTCTCATACTCATGATCGTAACATTTATTTTAAGCTCTTCTCTGAAAGTGAACTCTCTCTCTCTTTCTTTCTCTCTCTCTCTCTCTCTCTCTCTCTCTCTCTCTCTCTCTCTCTCTCTCTCTCCCTCTCTCTCTCTCTCTCTTCCGGTTCCCTCCCCTAACATCTACTTCATATTTTTTCTGTCATTTGTCTTTGTTACAATTCCTGCATTGTGTTAGAATGAAAAGGTAAGAGGACATTCTGGTTTCATAGCTGGTGCATGCTCTTAAAGAAACTCACCTCACTGTGGTCACTGTAGATTTAGTTCACTTCTTGGTTTTGAGGTTTTTTCATTGGTTATTGTTATTTGTTGTGTGGGGTTTTTTTTTTTTGTTTGTTTTGTTTTGTTTTTTTCTTCTTGTCATCAAGATTGTATGATTTATTTAAAAAATTTTATATTATTGAGTAGAATTCCCCATTAGACTAATTTTCATTAATTCATTTTATAGCCATTGGTTTGTGTGAAGACCAGTATTTTAATATTTTGATTACCTCATGGGCACAGATTAAAAATGTCTGACTAAAACTAACATGGGATTAAATGTAAAATGAAAGTTTTGATGCCAATTATCTAGTGAATTTGGGTAAGTCACATAAAATTACAATCATAACTGATGCACCCATTTGATTTACTTACCTTAAACATCCTAACTTGGTTGTTTCCAGTCCTGGAGCTTGGTCTTTGTTTTGTTCATTTTAACACTTTCTTTTCTTTTTTGATGCTGATGTATTGCATCAACATGTGCAATGTAGGGGGCTGTAGCTCCAGGGTTGGAAAATGTTGTTCCCAACCAAATATGCAGAGAGAAATTCAGCTGTTGTAACATGATTGTCACTACATGGTGTGCAGTAGCTTCCTTATTTTACTTTTGCTCTGTGTAGCCTCTTTTTAATTACTTTTTCATTTATTCTGATGCTCTCTTTATTAATTTCTTGCTCTCCCTTTTCTAGCTGGTTCCCCAACTGGTGCGAATCCTGAAGAACCTTATCATGTCTGGTTACTCTCCTGAGCATGATGTGTCTGGCATCAGTGACCCCTTTCTGCAGGTAACTCCCTTTTATTTCCTCTCTTATCTCCTCTATACTAAGAGTTTGCTTTGTAATGAGCAAGGTGGTGTGATGCAAAATGCCAGTTTAAGATGCCTTTCTCCAAGTACTGATTAATCCCATGTTAACTAAATATACAGAGTGAATCCCCATGCCTTTAAATTGTCTTCTGGGCTTGTTTCAGGTTCGGATATTGAGGCTACTAAGAATTCTGGGAAAAAGTGATGATGATTCAAGTGAAGCTATGAATGACATTCTTGCACAGGTGAAATATGAATAAAATAAATGGGAGTTATTAGTTCAAGATTTTTAGTGATTGAACCTTTTTGAACAGTTGCTATTTCTTTCTTCTGTAGGTAGCAACAAACACAGAAACGAGTAAAAATGTGGGCAATGCAATCCTGTATGAAACTGTTCTTACCATTATGGACATCAAATCAGAGAGTGGATTAAGGGTGAGTTGATTTTAGTGCAGCTATTTGACAAATCATAGTTTTTGCTGTTTCATTTAGGGCCACTAAATGTTATGTCAATTTAATAACACCTTACTTTGTTCTGCTGTAGGTATTAGCCATTAATATCCTGGGGCGTTTTCTTCTTAACAATGACAAAAACATCAGGTAGTTGTTTTCTCTTTTGTGGGTAATTGTGATTTCTGAATGTATTTTGTTATTAAATAACAATAATTTACATTAATTGTCTGAAGATGTCCACTCACACAGTATCTGAAAGCTATTTTCAAATAATTGTGTTCACTTATTTGAACTATTATTCCCCCCACCCCACTCCGGTCATTGTTTTTAGATATGTGGCACTGACATCTTTACTGAAAACCGTGCAGACAGACCACAATGCAGTGCAGAGGCATCGGAGTACTATTGTGGACTGTTTGAAAGACCTGGACGTCTCCATCAAAAGGTAATTCATCAGCAACTTGTTTAATTTCAGTCTTGTTCTGAATCTGTGAATAGCCTTCTTGTAAATGACCACCTATGGTTTGTTTGGCCCAACAGGCGTGCAATGGAGCTAAGCTTTGCCCTGGTTAATGGCAATAACATCAGAGGCATGATGAAGGAGCTGCTATATTTCTTGGACTCATGTGACCCAGAGTTCAAAGCTGACTGTGCATCAGGGGTCTTCCTGGCTGCAGAAAAGTAAGTCTGAGCCTTGCTGTGCTCAACGAAAACAATACTGGCGGTTGTTTGTGTATCAGAACATTAGTAGGTGTAACAAGTGGCCATACTTTTGAGGTTCCCTGCTGCAGTCTTTTTAGGCAGAAGCTGGGAGTTTTGTTTGTTAAACTTGCTCTAAGGGTTCCCTTTGGGGGGGGGGGGGCTTCAACAGTTTCAATATCATCTTTGATTTTTACATCTGTTAAACTAGTGGTCATTATTGGGACATAGCCATTTTGAAGATGCTGGCTGATGATAAAATGAGTGATCCATCGTCAGACTATGACGCTGTTGACACGGTTTTTTTTCTGACAGCATGCAATATTATAGCAGTCTTGGTAGAAGATTTTCAAAGTGAGTGCTTAGATGGTGTAGCTAACTTTATTTTTATTTTTTATTTTACATTTAACAGGTATGCACCCTCCAAAAGATGGCACATTGACACCATTATGAGGGTGTTAACAACGGTAAATAAAAAGCACTTGTTTTCATTCACATGCTTAATTCTATCAAATGTCTTAAATCTATGATTTGTGATTATTTGAGTTGCTGTGACCACAGCTCCCATGATTTTCTTACATCTGAATGAAACGTTGTAAGTTTGTTGATGTTACTTCATTAATGCCATGAGACCCTCTAGTTAACCATGTTGTGGGAGGTCAAATGTTGTTGTTGCTGTTGCCTAAAAGATCCTAATCTTTTTAGAATATCCGGAGATGATATTTAGACTTTTTCATTGCAGTAAATAGTCATATCTGGTACAGTTGGTCATCAGTGTAAAGCTTACAAAGACAAATGATGAGCAGAAAAATAGCTGCTGACCGCATTTTTTCTTACTACATTAATTACTACTTTAATTGTTAGTACTCTGTGAACACAACTCTTCTGCAGATTGTTTTAAATTGAAATTGCTGTTTGAAAGAGTGCAATTCTCTAATTTATAGGTCTGAAATTGTCATAGTGTCCTACATTATCAAAAATTAACCGGTTCTAATTTAGTGAAGTTTAGTGATGATAAATCTTATAATGGAAACATTTTGCATTGGCAGTCATGACATTAAGTACTCAAGCATCAGATCTTTTAACAAGACTTAAAAAGGATGTGGGTGAAAAAAAGATTAATTCAAACAAACTTTGCCAGTATTTTGATTGAATTGAGTAATAATTTATTCCTTATTATTCTATAAAGGATTGCAATATAGTATAGTATCTTGATTGCAATGTGGTTTTAAAAAAAATCTATTTTTACTTAAATCGTTCAGCCCTCAATTGTGGTGGTGTTGCTGCTGTTATAAGGTGTTAATAAGGTAAAGGAAAGAAATGCCTAAATTTTACTTGACTGTCCCACCCAAATTATCAGTAGGATAAATACAGCACAGTACAGCTTCTGTGAAAACCAACTTGTTTTTGATTATTAACAATGCTGAGGTCATACCATCCAACCCTCATTCAAAAGATCTTGTTGAGCTTGTCCTCACAACCCCCAGTGCCAAAATATTTTTGTTCACCTCAGCTATGTCAAGTAACATTCTTTTATTATTCTCTGGGAGATGGCATTAATGTATTTGCTTTGCTTGCTGTTGGATGATGATTCTAATGAGTGATCCATCGACTGAAAACAAAAATAGATGAGTTCATTAATTCTGACAACAGCTTTTTGCTAATCAATCCTATGATTTTTGATGTTTGTTGAAATATTGTTGTGGAATGTAAGAAAACCTTTTTGTTCATTCTAGGCGGGTAGTTATGTCCGAGATGACTCAGTCCCTAACCTCATTCAGCTCATCACTAATAGTGTGGAGATGCATGCATACACTGTACAGAGACTCTACAAAGCTCTTTTGGATGACATCTCACAGGTGAAAATACTTGATTTTTGTTAGTGTTTTGAAAATTTTAAATGATCATTACAGATGGGAGAAAGGTTACCTGTGAAATTCTGCTGTTGAGTGGAGTGAATAAATTTATTTATTTATTTATTTTCTTTTTGGATTCTTCCACAGCAACCACTGGTACAGGTGGCATCCTGGTGCATAGGGGAGTATGGAGACTTGCTGGTCTCAGGTCAGTGTGAAGAGGAGGAACCCATTCA
Source organism: Hepsetus odoe (assembly GCA_017165825.1). Taxonomy (NCBI): domain Eukaryota; kingdom Metazoa; phylum Chordata; class Actinopteri; order Characiformes; family Hepsetidae; genus Hepsetus; species Hepsetus odoe. Next base: position 8,876,130 of record CM029380.1, on the reverse strand, counting down.
GGTAATTTTTCATGCTCTTGGACTCACTCATACACACACATTTCTGTCTACATGCCAGTTAATTTAACCCTTTAATAATAGGTTACAGAAGATGAAGTCTTGGATGTTTTGGAAGGTCTGCTTGTTTCCAATTTGTCCACCCCTGTAACTCGAGGTTATGCGCTGACCGCCATCATGAAGCTGTCTACACGTTTTAGCAGTGTGAAGTAAGTGGTGCAATGAATGTTGAGACACTTTAAACTTTGTTAAATTGTCATGTCCCAATGTGAAACCACTGTTTCACTTATTTCCCCCTAGCCGAATAAAGAAGGTAGTGTCGATATATGGCAGCAGCATAGATGTGGAGTTGCAGCAGAGAGCTGTGGAGTACAATGCACTTTTCAAGAAATTTGATCACATGAGGTAAGAGCTCTGTGTTACATGCACACTGACCGCAAAAAGAATACTGACTGTGTTCTGGTTCCAATCCTTTGAGATGGCATGTTGCTTCTTTTCCTATACATTTTTTTTTTTTTTTTTTTTTTTTTTTTTTTTTAAGTATTTTACTTAATATGAACAGTCTTAAAATCATGCTTAAAAAACTTGCACACTACTGAATACATACATACATACATACATGAGTTTATACTTTGTGAGTGCGCACAATTTTAGGATGGATATGTTCCAGTACTGGACTTGATTTGTTCTCTGCACACTTTGATAGTAAATCCCAGATTTTATAACTAATATTGGATCATTTATAAACTTTTTTTCCTTTCAAGGCCTGCCTTATTAGAACGAATGCCCATTATGGAGAAAACAGCTACTAATGGCCCTACGGAGATTGTACAGACCAATGGAGAGACAGAATCTTCTTCAGTAGACACAAAACTCCCCACCAGCATTACCCAGCCAACAAATCAGGTAAAGCATCTCCATTGTTGGGTCAAATGTGTGATTAACTACATTTGATTTAGTCCGGATTTCCTTTCTCACTTATAAAAAAAGAAAGCATCAAAACAGCATCTATATCAAGTACATGCCTCATATGCATAAACCAAAACAATATTTTGCAGGCAAATGATTTGTTAGACCTTCTTGGAGGTAATGATGTGGTGCCCGTGATTCAGACAACTTTGCCTACAAAGCCTGCCTCAGCTGGTGGGGAGCTGCTGGATCTGCTAGGGGACCTCTCTCTGTCTGGTAGGACAGTGCTCCTTCCTTGATCTTGTTGTTGTCATGTTGTGGAAAAAAATCTATGTAGAATTTTTCTGCTTTTCCCATGATGCGGTTTTTTTTTTTTTGGTGGGGGGGGGAAGAATCATCTCAGAATAGGTACAGATAGTGATAGGTACTTGATGCTTAAAGTCTTCATTGCTTCTTCACTTCAAACCCACACCAGTCTATTCCTCCATACTCCGTAGGTGGTCCAACCCCTGCCCCTGCTCCCTCTGTACCCATTTCCCAGCCCCCCTTTCTCCTGGATGGCCTCTCCTCCCAACCCCTCTTCAATGACACTGCAGCAGGTGAGGTCCCAGGGATGCTGTCATTAGACACAGACTCTGCAAAGCCTTATAGATGGAATCCTCATGCTCCCTGATATCTTATGCTTGCTTTGCAGGTGTCCCTCCAATGACTGCATACAACAAGAATGGCCTGAAGATTGAATTTACCTTTGAGAGGTCCAATCCCAACCCCAACATTTCAGTAATCACCATCCATGCCTCCAACTCTACTGAGGCAGACATGACCGACTTTGTATTTCAGGCTGCAGTACCAAAGGTCTTTAGCAGATTGTTTGATTCGATTATACTTTATTATCTTTTTTCCATTTGTGGTACACATGCCTTTCTCATATGTGCTGTTTTTCATTTATTTTTAATAATATATTTTACAGACATTCCAGCTGCAGCTTCTTTCCCCCAGCAGTAATATTGTCCCAGCACTCAACCAGGGAAGCGTCACACAGGTCATCAGGGTCCTTAACCCACAGAAGGTAAGCCATTCATTGCACAATTACTGCTGTTTACAATTACCAAATTCTTTACTGTGCATCTTTACTAAGAAACTAAATAAAGACTTAATATTTGAAGGATGTGTTTAAAATAAATAAATACGTTTAATTTAAGAAACTAAATTAATGATCTTGTCTCCATGAATGCAGGAAGTGTGGTCATGAAAAGCTTTGGTAATAACAATGTTATCGGAAAATGCCTGACTCCTCCTTTAATATTACAGCAACAGCTGCGAATGCGGATCAAGCTTACATACACCTACAAAGGCGCTCCTGTTCAAGACCTGGCTGAGGTCAATAACTTCCCCCCTCAGTCCTGGCAGTGATTTTGCTGTTGCTCTCGATCTTAAAGACCCCTCACCAAGGGAACTATGGGAAAGCTTGCCCTTGCCCATCCACGACTGATCCCCCTGTGACATCACTGCACATCGCTGCCCTGGGGTTGCATGGGAAGCAGTGGAATCTTCCTCACCCACCCACACACACACACACACACACACACACACACACACACACACACACACACACAGACAATGATATAATGACAATGATGAACCATCACCAGAAACATCTGATATATTCATTTACTAACAGATCTCCCCACCCCCCAACTGGGTTTATGCCACAGTCTATGCTTCTTTCTGTCCTTTTGTCTGTCAGCTCTGAAGGTCCTCATTTCCTCAGTTCCACCTCAGTGCACACAAACACACTTTATTACATTCACCCCAAACTGGCCTGCTCGCTGTCTGTAGATGGAATATACCACACTCATGATCACTCTGGAGAGGAACTTGTTGGTATGAGCACTTGTTTGATTTGTCTGTGTTTCGTTGATTTTCTTTCAGGTTTTAAACCTTAATTGTTGATGGGTTGGAGTCCTTTTTAATGAAAAAATCGCTTTGAACGGTATGAACTCTGAATTACATAGTCTACGAATGTTTGCATCGTGTCCAGCTCTTACTGGCATTTCCGAGTCAAGAGGAAAAGGGTTTGTGATGGGGCTTGAAAATGATCATTGTGTGGCATTTCATTTACCTCTTGAGATTCGGCTTGTCTCTTTACTGATCTTTTGTCCTGTAATAAAGAATATCAGATTGATGCTCCAAATAGAAACTATGTGGCTATACCGTCTTTGTTCAGAATCATTTGCTGCACCAACATGCATAATAGAGTATTCATTGGTCCCCTGATCATTTTGAAGAAATTTCTCATATACATGTCCCTTGAACTTAATAAAATCAGTTAAACCCAGTGTATAATTTTCAGTAGTTAGTTTAGATGTCCGATGGTAACCCCCCCCCCCCCCCCCTACGTCCAGCTGAGTGAGATGACAACTGTACTACTACTGAGTTAATCTAAGTAGACTTGTGTAGATGATCTGTCATTTCACAGCCTTTGTTAGATCTTATTTGGCATGGAATTTTTTTTTTTTTTTTTTTTTTTTTTTTTTTTTTAAATGGTTAGCCAGTATGATTTTGCAATTTGTTGAGGTATTGAGAGCTGCTAGAGGTTTGAACTAGTTATTTAAGCATGTCTATACACAGGTAACTTCATAGTAGTGCAATATTCAAATGATATAAAAGCAAGTGGAAATTTAGATAAATAGTCTTTGAATTCTGACTGTGGTTTAGTCAGAAATGAAACTGATTTGAATTGACTAAACAATGATTATTGAAGGTAGAAGGCCTACAGTTTCTAACCAGGTGTGGTCAGCTTAGACATGAACATACACTGTATGTGAGAACCATCATGAATGTAGTTACATGCACTGAATGGATTTCGTAGTTTATTTTTGTCTTATTTTTGGTTTCTAAAGACTGCAACAATTCTGAGATACAAATGTATTGCCTGATTTCAAAGTGATGTGCCTTTTGCCGAATCTACTAGAACTTTAGCCCTCGGATGTTTTGAAATTGCTTAATGAGTGATGCCACAGGAGAGAACAAGAAGTTTTCTTTTTGTAAAATGAAGACATTGACAATTCATTTTACATTTAAGTTCTAGTTATTTTAAGGGTGAGTTTGTGAAATATCAAACGTGATGTAGGTCTGTAAAAGACTGTGTTTCTTAGCAGATGACGGTTGGAAACAGTAAACTAAATACCTCGCATCTAAGTTTTTAGTTTTTAAGCTGGCAACAAAACAATGACTGTCACTGAGGTGTCTGCATGGTTTCAAGCCATGTTGGGGACAACTTTAGCATTCATAAACATGCCTCATTGCTAACAAACTAACTCCGATCTCTTGCTGCTTTCTTTGAGTCTTCATATATTCCCAGTGACCAGTCCCCCCCACCCTGTTTTTTTTTTTTTTTGTTTTTTTTTTTTAAATAAGATTCACTCTGCCTCATTTGATTTTGGTGACCAAATCACAAATGTTCCTTTAGGTTTGGAAATATTTTTCAGTTATGTTGTGTATATTGAGAAAAAGATTGCATTCTGTTACTTAATTTTCTTTCTGCCCTTTTTGTGTTTTGACTTGTTTTTCCTGTTCGCATTGAGGGCTTTTCAGATGCAGCTGTCTTTTGTCCTCCTGATATTGACCTCTTTATAGCTTCCTTCCAATACAGTGATCTTATTCAGAATTGTCTAATTTAACAAGATCCATATTTGATTGTTTGTTCAGATGAAAATGTATTATCTGCTGCCTGTACATTGTATATAATTGTAAAAGACAAGAAGAGATCAAATCAAATAAACTCCCATTTGAAGACTTGTGCAGATCAGTGTAGATCAGCTAGGGCCTTATTTTAGTTATTTGAATATAAAGTTGGTATGAGGTTTGTGATGCACTAGTGAAAGGAGTTCTTGCAGTGCAATACAGGAGCTTTCTGTGACCACTCTATTCTACCTTCTTTGCCCAACACCACCACGTGTACACTGCTCACTATGAAAAGAAACTGAATTTCTGTAGTGCCAGCAGAACTGCAGTAAAAGCTCACACTGACCGTTATGTAACTGGTGTCTTTACAATCCCTTGGAGCCCTAGTGTTCCTTGCAAAGCCCCTTCCAAATACTTTGTGTTGCCACAGATTTCAACTTCATTTGCTCCATAAAGATAGCCCAGCCTGAGGGACAACTTATTCTCAACTTCGAAAATAAAGTAAAACACTCATGGCTGGAGCACAGAATATTTTTAAATTAGCTTTTTTACTTTTTTTTTTTTTTTTTTTTTTTTCCTTCATTTTAATAAATTGCTGAATTCTGTCTTCAGATATGCCATGTGAAGTCTATTGCTACTGGATTGATGACACAGGGGTTCAAAATAAAATGAGGGAAGTACCCTTATGTCCTCAATCTTGTTGAATGTTTATCAGTGTTTATCAACCACTAGATATGTTTAACATGTGAACTTTAAACAGGCAGAATATATTCTAACATGATGTTTGCATTAAAGGTATATGTTAATAAGGGCACTACAGGTTATGTATGTGGGGGGAGACATTGAGGTGAACGTAAATCTTAGGGAAACCTGCTGCTTTTAAGGATTACTTTTATTCAATCAGCTCATCAAGATGTGTACATGTGCGGTTGTTTGGAAGAAACCAGAGAAGCGCAAGAGGTGTGTCGGCTTGTCTGGTCGCACCTTCATGCTGTTGAGCATCAATTTTGGCTGCAATGACTTTCAAACCCAGCTTCTGAGCTGCATGTGAAAACCAGATTGTAAATATTGTTGTTTTTACTTGTGAACTTCCTGTCAAAATGCAAAGAGAAGTTCTGATTCTTAAACAAGGTTCTCTTACATTTTTGTGTGTGTGTGTGAGAGAGAGAAAGGTTGAGAGAGTGTGATACTTCTGTTAATTCAATGTTAAGAGTCAGACTTTCTTTTCTGAGCTGGAGATAGGTGGTCTTAATATAACACAATTCATTTGGATGTAGTTGTTTGACCAGGTAAAAAAAAAAAAAATCCATACAGCATAGGTTTGGATGATTTACTCTTTTTATCAAGATCCCTTGAGCCCCTGTAAACTGTAAGCGCTATCGTTGTTCATTTGGACTTGTACATTGTACATTTGCCTCTTCCCCAGCCTTTTTACACTTGCTATCTTACTATATTTGAGTGTTTGGAGGGAGGGAGAAGTGGATATATCCTTGATTGATTTTTTTTTTTTCTTTTTTTTTTTTTGCCCCCTTAAGTTTGACATGCTGAACTGAATCGCAGTATCTCATGTTTTCAAGGAGTGTGTGTGCTGGACTGAAATTAATGAGAATATGATTATGATGAATAAAAACACTTGTAATCTATTACATGGGATATTTTAGACTTATGCTGTGTATTATTGTCTTTTGGGTTGGAGAAAATGACCACAAGAAATAAAAAAGTAAAAATCTACTGTTGCATTATGCAGTATGATTATTAGTGTATATTGAAGGTATAAGCTAAACCTGTCACATTACATGAAAACAAGGTGGTGTTTTACTATAAATTTGGTAGTGTAAACCAGATTAAAGTATCTTGCTTGCCCTGCTCACTTTCATATTCATACTTCTCTTATCTGAGGAATATTGGCCTGGGATAGATCCCACAGATTTATAGTTCAAGAACCAAATGAGGCCTTCAGGAAGGACTTTAGTTATGCCATGCTACACTACCACCCTCTTGTGGTGAAATGCTAGAACTGCAATGTCAAACTGTAACCTGTAATTAACCTGTAAATCTGTGTTGAAAGTTTACTTCTGTACATCATGGACTGTTCTTTGGATCAATGAAAGACAAAATTTTTACTACTTATTTTGGTGTTTGCATTTTATGTAGTCATTTGATCTTTTTTTCTGTCGTTTTTCAATCTCATTTTTCTATCCATCTGTGAAGCAGGGAGTGCTGTGTTATGGTTTGCAGGAATGACTGTGTAATCCATGTGATGAGGCTGTGGGGTTCATGAATTCTTCTCATTCAGCTTTTTTTAAAGGATTGAAGGATTTTTTTAAGAGCTTGTGTTGTGTGTTGGTTTACCTTCTGGATGACCACTGTTCAGCATGAATCTCTTCTGTATTTGCCAAGCTCCTTCTTAAATATAGTGGTTTTCACTCAGTGTTGAAGGGCCCATTCCTTCCACTCGTGACCTTTAGGGTTATTGTAAAAGAGTGGACGTTCAATCTAGGTGAAATATGTGCCAGTTGGTAAAATAATTATTTATTATAGCCTTTGTAAATGTTAACATAGAATGAAGAAGGAGGGTCTGTTCAATGTTTCTATAAAAATTAAAAAAATTCAAGCTGCATGCATTATCAATGTATTATAAAGATGATACAGACATATAACAATAAATCTCAGGGCAAACATTTTGGTGCTGTACACTATCAAAGTGTTTATTTTATGGAAAACTGCTTAAATTGCTTAAAATGAAGGCAACACACGACTTCCTGGCTACATGTAGCTGTAATTTTACACAAAATAAAGAGTCTTATTTTTGTGATTTTAATTCAGCTGTGCTTACGTCCGTTTAGTTCGGGTGAGCCAGAAAATGTCTTATGCACCCACAATTTTAAATAAATGTTCGCTGGTTCCAAAATCTTTATTTGGATTAAATATGGTATTTCTAAAGTACACATAATGGCTAAAAAAACAAATCCCATTTTTGCCTTGTGTGTAACCTGTTCTTGTTTATAGCACCTGTTCGGACGTCAGCGTCCACATGAATAATTCATAAGGTCTGTAGTTCCGGAATGGGCCGTGCCTTATGAATAATAATCAGTCCCGCCCCCTTATGTTTATTGAACGCGGATCTGACAGCCGCGCGGTTCGCTCACATTATGGCGTCTGATCAAATCACGATGTGCTTTTTCCGCCGCCTGCTGTGCTGGAATTCGCCGCTCGTCAGCCGCGACGTTACGCCCGGACGCTTGGGGTGAAAAAGAAAGACGTAAATGTAGGCGAGATGAAGGACGACGAAAAGGCGGCGAGGCCAGCTGACGGAAAAAACGGCGCTGCTGTGGAGGAGGACGGTCGGAGCGGTGCGCCAGCGTGGCCGAAGCCGGGGCTCGGTGAGGCGGCGGGGGAGCGCGGCGCTCTTGCGGCCCGAGGAGGCGCGGGGATCCGGGTTTTAAAGGTACCCAAGCGGCGAGCGTGTTGACGGGCTTTACGGCTAATCGGCTCGATACACAGAGCTGCAGAGGAAAGGTGACGTTAACGAGGGCCGAAGCGGAGTAGCCTAACGGTCGAATTGGCCAACGGTATTTAAAAACGCCATGAAGAGTCGTTCAACGACGATATCCGACAGGATGAACTCCAGTTAAACCGCGTTCGCACCACGACACTTCTCTCTTTAACGGTCACTGGCTTTTACTGTAGCGCGCGACAGGCTAACTTACTGTAACGGTCACTAACCTGTTAGCACTGGCGCTAAATCCGCCTGCACGTCTGAGGGGAAACCAGGCAGGAGGGCGAAGAAAAGATCACGAAGCCGTGATAAAAGCCAATTTTAGAAGGACACGAGCGAGAGGGAATTTGTTCATTTCTTTCTAATATTAATATGACAATATTATTTCGGTCGTGCTCTCAAGCAGCCCGATGTGAAGCAATCTTGTTGAGGTTCTCAATGGGTGGAGGTTTTGAGCAGAATACCTCTCTATGACTTAAAAAAAAAAACAAACAAAAAAAACCGAAACCCTCGAATATCAGTAAAAGAGACCTCGGTCTGACTAACTGAATAGAGAAAAGCGCATGTTGCAACACACGGTTAGACATTAAATCATTCGTGATGGTGAGTCAACTGGGCAGATAGCTGTATTGAAGGATGACAGCGGCGAGGGCGTGTGTGTCTATGTGTGCGTGCGTGCATGCACTCCTCTTTGTCATAGCCTTGGTTGGCATCTGTGCCCGGCCTTCTCTGAGCATTGGCACTGAAGCTGCAGCCCCCGTCTCCATCCCCTACTTCCAACCAGGGAGCCCAGTTCTGTGGGAGTGTGATTTCATCAGGATGACCAATGACCTGATGCCTGGTCCACTGTCTATGGAGCCGTCCTGGCTCGCACCTCTCACTGGGGCGGTTTGTGCTCTGAGTAAATATTTGGGCCTCACCAGTCAGGGAATGCAAGGCTGCTAGTTCTGACCGAAGCTCGGTGTAGCTGTGTGGAGTGCCCTACCCTAAACCATGATGGTGCACTGGACCGTTTCATGCCTCTAATTTGATTGTCAGAATGTGCCATGACAACTGTTGTTTTTCATGTAGGAATGTGGTTTGACGATGCCCTTTTCATGTGCCTTTTTAAAGATAAGTGCACCAGTGCTTCTGCTACAGTTGATGTTGTTATTGTGTTTTTTGTTTTTTTTTGTTTTTGTTTTGCCTCACCATGGTTCTTTCTCTTGTATCGCAGCGTAACATGAAGCGGAACGGCAGCCGTGGCTGCATGACTAGGAAGACACGGTTTGGTTCACGAGAGAGGGACTGGCTGAAGGGGGACACCCAGCGGGGTTGTGTGTGCCTCTATGGGGCCTCCGAGCCCCAGGCACCAGTACCAGGGCCTCAGACCACATCTACGGCCCAACCGGACCTCAAACTGGTGTTGTGTTCCACCAGTACCACAGTGAAGGAGTTGTGTGCCCAACGTGATGATCAGGGTCTGTACCTGCAGCTGCATGGAGACTTAATCAGGTAAAATGCACTCAAGTAATTTCCAGTGGTGCTACCGACTTACTTTTCTGATGATGAAGTCTTCACTGACAAACAGCTACTGCCCAGTCCTCAGCCCATGCGTGCACACAGTGTTGGCCTGGATTTTTAGCAAAGTCACAGTCCACCTCCTCTCCCTGACATATAAAACATGACAGCAGCTTTCCAGAATAAAGCAGACCTCCACTAACTCAGCCTGTAATCTGGTTATGCCCTTTTTCCCTCTAAAAAGCCAAGAAGAGTCTGGGAAGGGCTATAACTTCCTCTTAGGCTATTCTTGCTGAATGTCTGTTTTAATACCTAGTACAGTACAGTGCATTAAACAAGATACTTAATGTGGGATTGTGAAAGCTTTCCTTCCTTTTATTAACACGATTGGTAAAGATAGGCTAAAGAGAGGTTATGGATAAAGATTTTCTTGGTTAATTATTTAATCTTGCAATGCAAATATTAGGAATAAAATATTAAGATTTTTTTATTAGACTAAATGCTCTTTTTTGTAAATGTGTCTAACAACATAAAAACATGCATCAAATTTTGGTCACCAATAAAAATATTTTATGAACAGTATGTAACCAAAGTATGTTCCCACATATATATTGCTTTTTGAAATCAACTTTTGTATCTTAAGCAGTCAAGCATGACTTGTTGACAACACTGATAAACCCCAGTCTCTTTGGGGTATACAGGGCTTTCCTGAACTATTTACAAGCCTGGTAATCCTGCGCAAAGCAGGCTAGGAAAATTCATTATTGCATTTCTATTATTATATATTTAAAATATTAAACAAAAAACATTTAAGTTTAATTATTGAAAGACCATGTCTCAGATGGTGGTGGTCTAGTGGTAGGATACTTGCCTATGGCTCAAGAGGTCCCAGGTTCGAATCCCACCTCCAGCACTACCACCACTGGGTTCCTGAGTAAGACGCTTAACCCTGAATTGCTCCAGGGGGACTGTCCCTGGACTTGGGACATGGAAGTCGCTCTGGATAATAGTGTCTGCTAAATACCGTAAATGTAAATGTCCCCAGATTCTTAAAATTCTGAGGTTCATGCTTGTATTCATATTGTATGTATGTGCAAAAGTTTTATGCAGGTGTGGAAAAAATGCTGTAAACAAAGAATGCTTTCAAAAATGGAAGTGTTAATCATTTATTTTAATCATTTATTTTAATCAATCAACAAAATGCTGAAGTTTTTGAAGGAAGTCGGCTGGTTGGTTGTTCCAAACATGACTGTGTTTCAACCTACGTGTGACACTGATGATCATCAGCACCTGTTTGGTAAAATTGGTTGATCATACACCTGACTATAATCCTACAAAATCCCTGACTTTGTGCAAGTGTACCTATAAGAATCGATGCTGGTTTGAAGGCGAAAGGTAGTAACACCAATTATTGATTTGATTTAGATTTTTCTTTTGTTCGCTCACTTTGCATTTTGTAAATTGATAAAAATAAACAATCATTATTTATATTTTTGAAAGCATTCTTTGTTTACAGCATTTTTTCACACCTGCCTATTTTATATATATATATATATAAGTATGCGTAATTGTGGAAAAGGTTTGTTTCTTTCCGTTATTGGACTTCAGATGTTAGATTTTGTTGGTCTGATTGAAGAATCAAAAGGAAAGCTTTTTAATGCCTGTTCATATTCACCAGGGGTAGAAGTATTTAGGGATAGCACAGTAAATATGAACTGATAACCAAATTCCCTTTGTCATTTATCAACATGAAAAAGATGGGTGACTATAGAAAAACATGTGTGGATCTTCATAAATCAGGTAAGGGTTAAAAGTTGCTTAATACCTGAAAATGCCTATATTAGCTGTGGGGAAATTTAAAACAGAAATTGTAGGGTACCTGTATAGAAAGAAGCATATGTTTATTTTACCTTATGCATGAAAAGGATGGTTAGAAAGAAGAAAACATTCTCCACATTTCTGTCAGACAGCTAAATCTGTGTCATGGTTGGATCTTCTATCAGACCTTCAACATTTTGGAAAATGAAGGATGCACAATGTAATAAATGTAGGGATGCCTATAATTGTCACACTTGGTTTAGGTCAAGCAAAAAAATAAAACGGACAAAATTTGATCACAAGGGATTGGCTCCATGACCCTGATTGGGAAAAGCAGCTATGAAAATGAGAGAGAGAAATATGTTTGGTTATATTTTTTTCTCATATTTTGAGGTTGGACAAATTCTCCACAAAGAGAATTTTTTTACCATTTACCTTTTTTACTTATTTTTACTTATGTTTCAATAATTAAATCTTTTGTCACTGGCTACACTTTATTTGACTAATTTATCAAATTTTCAACTGGTCTGGAAGGCAGCATGTTTTTTAGGAAATAAATTGACATTACTTTTCACAGTTAGATGACATTTACAATTATTAATATAATTAATTATATATTTACACTACTGTAATTTGTTTTCAAAGATTCAGCTTACACGGTTTTTGTGAAGATTATGTGCCAGTATCATAGTATGTAATGGTTTTTGTTATCAAGCTACACAGAGCAGAGTTGCACTTGGAAACAAAGTGGAGCTGAACTTACATAACTTTATGGTTCAGTTTACTGAGCTGTGAAGACAAGAGCAGTTCACCATGAACTGAAATATTTCTGAAAGGCCTACTGTAATGTTTAATTATTATGATATTAATGATGCTTTTTAGAATTTTCTTTATTTATGCAAAAAAAATTTACTTGAAACATCTTAGGATGTTCGTACTGGTTCCTTAAAAGAACAGTGTCAAACAAATTGCAAGTCACTTATTGATGAGAATGATACAATATTAAATGCCTCTGAGTGGCGAAAGTATGCAAGTCTATGAAATAAGTTGTTACATTTAATGTGAAATTAGAGTCAGGTTTTTTGGAATTTTTAGGGGACCATTGTGGAAGTGCAACATGGCATTAACAACAGAGATTTTTAAAGAGCTGTTAATGCTCATCAGTCTGGAAAATGTCATAAATAAATAACTGTCTATTATATAAATAAAAGCATTTCTAAAAAGTTTGAACTCCACCAATCCACAGCCCGAATGTGCACAAATGGATGAAAGTTGACCAGTGTTAACCTCCCAAGAAGTGAATGACCAAAAAGTTCACTCCTAAAGCAAGGGATATAAGTCTCAAAGGTCTTTCTCCAGTTTGAGTGTGATGAGGAGTCCACCATCAGGAGAACACTTAAAAACAACTGTGTATATGGTAAGGCTGCGAGGAAAAAAAACACTGCTGTGCAAAAGCATTACTGCTCATGTACAGTTCATCTGGGCCAGGAAGGCTTGCCATCATTGATGGTACGATGAATTCTGAAAGATATCAGTATATCTTTCAGTATATCAGTACATCTGTCTGTGAACTGAATCTCAAAAGAATGTGTGTCACCCAGTAAGACAACTACCAATAATACTTAAGTCGCTTTCCTTAACAAAGGTTAAAAAAAGAATCATTTTGATATGGAAGGGCCAACTCAACATCCTGATCTTAAATCACTGGAAATGTGTAGAAAGACCTGAAGTGAACAGTTTGTGTTAAGAAGTTCACCAATAACCCAGGAATTCTGTATGGAGAATGTGCAGGACTGATCATGTGAAATATTCAGTAGCGATTATTGTAGGAATTGAAAGCAAGAGTTAATTTTTTGCCAGTTACAGAGGAGTAATATTTGATTGTTTCTTCAGTAAATAATGGTATGGACATTTTGAAGCCAAAAGGGCAGCAGTTTCTGAGGGTGAAGTTGTTTTTAGTCTCAGGAGAGGAGTGGTAGTGTGAGAGGACTGTATGCACCTTAAAAAAGCATTCATCCCTCAAACCACAGGCACTCTCACACTGACACCCAGATGCACGCACATCTGAATGGTATTAATAACATTATGTCCAGACAGAATGCTGGGGTTGTGTTGACAAAGAGGTTCGGCAGGTTTTTAGAGGAGAACAAAACACAGCATTTATGATAAAAAGCTAAAATTTCTAAAAATCTGCCAAGGCTAAGAATGGTCACGGCACTGCCTTAGCACCCTAGAGGAATGTGTTTTTGTGTCTGTGCTTGAGTGCACACACAAACAGACAGTGTCCAGTTTCTGCAGTGTCTGCGGAGATTTGAAAGGTGTCTGAGAGATTTAGAGTTAGACAGAATTTAGAGTTAGATACAATGACTAGTATCTTTATTCTTCAGCATAAAACTTGGGCAGAGAAGGAGGCTGGAACAGCAGTCTGAATTAATCTTAAGTGAATCTAAAGATGTTTAATTAGGGGGACTGTATAAGTGAACATGTGCTTTATGTGTTTAGGTCCATACTGAGCACCTCTGTTTCTCTTTGTTTGCCTGTTACATCTTTCACAGTTCTAGCTCTGCAAGGTTTAATAATAATTTATTAAGCAAATGTTTTTAGAAATGTCATATTAAACATACAAAATTGTCACTTTTAAAACATAGTTAAAACCTTTTCATGTATCATTCTAACTGGTCATATACAAAAGTCAAATGTTAAAGAATAAACTACTCCTTATTGCTCATACCATAGCCTTATCAAGGAAATAACAGCATGGGTGCAAAAAGGGTCAGCATTCATTCAAAAATCTGTTTTTATATATATATATATATATATATATATATATATATATATATATATATGGACTTATATACTCCAGCTAAAAATGTGCATGACTTGGCGTTCAGGCTGCAAGATTAAAATAATAAAACTTGATGCGGTTTGTTCCATCATTTAAATGTTACTGAGCTGTTCTAGAGCTAATGCAGCATGGAAAACATGAACATCTCTCTCTCGTATTACATTCTGCAGGAGAATGGACTCCTCTGAGCGGCCTCTTCATATGGTATATGACTACCTGACCAACATGGGCTATGATGACCCTCTTCGTGTGCAACAAGAAGCTGCCAACTCAGACCTCAGCTGCATGATCCGCTTCTACAGTGGTGAGTTCTGGCTTTTCAGGTTCTCCAAACCTATTGTTTTCGGAGTGCAGGCTTGATAATAGGCCTTGGACCTTGTTCTGGGAACAGCTTTCCGCCTCAGAAGTACCAAATCATGGTGTAAAGCCAGAGCTTGGAGCTGTAGACACATTTGGGGTTTTAACTGGAAAAATGTGCTGGTGCATCCTTATTTTTGTTGTGCTGTGGGTAATTGTTGCTGATTGTGCTTACCTTTTCTAACACTGCAGAAAATGACTATTGCCTCCCCTGGGTGCTGAAGCCTTCTGTCCTTCCTTCACACTCTCTCACTCTTGTACCCCTGAGCTGTATATACACACTTTGCAAATGTCATGCTTTTATACGTATGCTTATCGCCTAGGAACTGTATGTGAGTGATTAAGGATCCCTTCAGCCTCATTTATGTCACCAGAAGGAGACCAAGCTTATTACAAAGTGGTTTTCATTCCTGCAGCAGTCACATGGTACTCATCTGAGTCTTTGCACTAAGCTCTGCTTAGTTTTCTTTTTCTTTCCTCATAGTATAGTGCATATTTTTATATCAGAAAGCATATATTTTGCTCTTGTATATTTTGGTTTTTAGAGTACTGTGGGGGAAATCAGTACACACACACACACACACACACACACACACACACACACAGCTTAGAATCAGAGAATCAGAAAAACTTGTGAGGGTGAGGGACAACTGGATTAGTTTCAGAGTCTGATGGATGTGGGGAGGAAGGATTTTCTGTGGCATTCAGTGGAGCACTTTATGGTGGTCATTCTGAAGCTGAAAGTGCTCCTGTGTCCATCCACAACCCTGTAAAAGGGTTGTTAAGCATTTTCAGTGATGGTCTAAAATCTGGTCAACATTCTTTAATCCGCTGCTGTTTCCAAGGAGTCAAGTTCCACTCCTATCACAGAGCCATGCTTCTGGATCAGTTTGTTGTGCCACCTTCATATTACCATACCAACAGGCCACACCACAGATTCACAAAACGTCCGCAGCATGGTGTTGCAGATGAATTTCCTAAGGAAATACTGCCTACTTTGACCCTTCTTGTATGTAGCTGCTTTGGAAGAATTAAGTCTGCATAGTGCTCTCATGACTTGTGCCCCAGTGATTGTGATGAATGTAATTTATTCCCTTCTCACTGACTATGCACATCTGTGTTTTGCACCATAGCGTTGAGCAAAGGAAAATGTAGAATTTAATTTATTAGAGGTTACCTAATACATAATACCTAATTTCACACTGTAATCCATAAACTTAAGAGCATTAATCTTTAAGACATTGGTTATTCTTACAAATGCATTATACAAATATTGTAAATAATTCATACTTTATTTTATGAAATAATTCAAATACTTTTAGTCTGAACCATTTTAGGTTAGGAGTTAGCCAAGGGTGTTTATTCAAGTAGTGGGGCATTCTTGTTTGAACAGGGAATTGAGCAACAGGGGAGAGTTGAAGCTACTTCATTCTCAGATGGTCTAAAACTACCTGTGGGGGCTATCATAGCTTCACATGGCAGCATGATGAATAGCCTCTTTTTCTTATTCTGATGTCTTTCTGCAACTTGACTTGTCATACATGCAATTTGAAGTCTTCTCTTTACAATTGAAACTGAGACTTGATTAGTACGACCACTATTAAGCTGTGCTTGAAGCTGTGGTCCTTTGTGCCGCCTATGACGCAAGCTGTTGACTCTCAGAAACTTGTCTTCTGATGCTGTTGTGGCTTTGGGTCTGCCAGACCTCCTGCTGTCAGAATTTCCCCTAGTTTTTTAGTGCCTTTTGATGGTGAAGGAGAGCATCTATACTCATTGACACCTTGACTTTCTTTGCAATTTCTATGTAGGAAAGACCTACACCTACAACTGTTATGATGGTCTGTCTCTCTTCCTTTCAACTTTCAAGGCTTGATCAATCTCCATTGCTGCAGAACATCTCTCAGTTGTTAACCCATTTCTTTCTTTCTTCCTGAAAAAGGCCTTTTTGTATAATTCCGAAATATACATTACTTTCCAGTTGGGGGTAACTTTACCCCTTTTTTTTCTGGCTGTTCACCACTTACCTTTGCATTATTTTAAGCTATTCATTGGACTATAAATGCTTGAATTTTTAGTACAATACTGGAAAAATTGGGGTTGTTCTTAAACTTTTGACTGGTATTGTACCACCTCTTCCTTTGTATACCACATCTTCCTGGAATAGGTGGGGAGAATACATTAGAGATGTGAACTATGAATCCTGAACAGCAAATGTGTTTACATCTGCAAACATTACTTGTGGCTCTAGGCAGGTAAAATGATCCTCTTAAAGCTGCTGATAGGCTCTTGTTTGAAAGGAAACAGGGGACCTGCTGTTCTGCAATGCTGCCCCTATTAATAACCAGACTGGAAGAGTGTGTCTGCAAGTGTGGTGCTGAGTCAGTCTCACACAGAGTAGCCAAGACTGTGATGGCAACACAAGTTATCAAGGAAATAGAGGCTGATACTTTGATACGTTGAGATACTTAAATATTATTTTATTTTTTATGTGACCTTTATGATCAGGATTTTCTTCTTTCTATGCAAGATTTCTGAATACAATCTATGAGAATGGTGGACTTTATCTCCTGACTGGCAGGGCATGGAGAGATTGTTGATTGGGTGGGTGGATGATTGGGCTTTGGTTATTAAAAAGTGAATGGCCATGGAGGAGCAGGTCTGCCTGTACTAGTACCTCTAGCTGTGTGGGTTCGTCTACTTTCTTCATCTCTCTGACTGTCCCACTTCTTCTTTGTCTCCCTCTTCTTCTGTATGCACTCAGTTCCACCACCAGGTTTCCTTATCCTCCTTCTTCCTTCCAGATGTCACACCAAGTACATTTCTAGCTGTCTGCCTTATCACTTCTGCAGTAGTTTCCCAGCAATCCGGTAGCTCTTCAACTACCAGATGCCCGTGTTTACTCCTTCCTGAATTCAATCTTGCAGTCTTCCTCCTTCAGCTTCCACCACTTGATCCTTGACTCTGCCCTCACTTTCCTCCTCTACTTGACCTCCAGATCACCATCCTATGCTGTTTAGCTACACTCTCCTCTGTCACTACTTTGCAGTCTCTAACCTCCTTCAGACTGACCCTCCTGCAAAGGATATATTCCACCTGTGAGCATCTTCCTCCACTCTTATACGTCACCCTGTGCTCCTCCCTCTTCTTAAAATAAGTATTAACTACAGCCATTACCTTTTTGCAAAATCTACAACCATCTGACCTTCAGCATTCCTCTCCTTGACACCATATCTACCCATCACCTCCATCACCTCTGTTCCCTTCACCAACATGACCATTAATATCTGCACCACTCTCTCCTGGGTACATTCTCATCACTTCATCTAACTCACTCCAGAATTCTTCTTTCACTTCATCTCACAACCAACTTGTGGAGCATAAGCTCCAACAACATTCATTATCACACCTTCAACTTCCAGCTTCAAACTCATTACCCTCCCTGACAGCCTCTTCACCTCCAAAGCATTCTTCACATACTCTTCCTTCAAGAGAACACCTCCCCCATTCTTCCTTCTACCCACACCATGGTAAAACAATTTAAACCCTCCTCCAATACACCTGGCCTTACTACCGTTCCATCTAGTGGTGGCCTAGTGGTTAGGGAGCTGGCCCCGGATTTGAAGATTGTGGGTTCGATTCCCACACCTGTAGGTTGCCCTGAGGTTCCCTTGAGCAAGGTCATGGTCATGCTAATCCCAGCTAACAGACCACTCATCAGCTATACTGGGTCTGCTCTCAAGAGGGTAAAAACCTGGCCACCAGGAGCCATTTCTTCATAACATTACTGTTTTGAAAACTGTTTACGGGAGGTTGCAGCCTACAGTGGATATACAACTTGTAGGAGTACTCAATCAGTGACTGACTACAGCTGCAGAGGCTTTGATGTTAATGTATTCCAAGAAAATCACCACACATCCCAGTCAGAAATCATGGGCTACTGTGGAAATACGCACAATACTGAGAACCTGGGCCACTGCCTACAGGCCAGGTGATAAGGCTGCCCTGAGAAGAGAAAGGGCCAAACTGTATCTCATCAGAAGAGCAGCGCGTGTGTGTTCTCTGAGAATTCATGGCTACATGCTGGACACTGGGGACGTAAATTACATGTGGCAGGGCATTCAGGCTATCACCAACTACAGGACATTCTGACCTGCCTTAGATGATGAAGCATCCCTTCCAGATGAAGCTGAATTACTTCTACTTATTTTTTGATGCACAGAACATCATGGCATGGAGGAAGACCACCCTTTGTTGTTGGGCCTGAACACCTTTCTCTGCAACTGCATCCTAGACTGGATGTGAAGAAAAATCTCTAGCACGGCCATGGGGATCACAGGGATTTCTTTACTGTAGGCTCAGCCCTCTGCTGTTGACACTGATGACTCCTAATCATCCACCGATGCAAAGCTCTCATCGCATCCTCAGATTAGCATAAGATACAACTGTGGTGGGTCTGATCAGTGAAAAAGATGAAGCAGCATACAAAGAGAAGGTACATCCTTTCACAGACTGGTAGAAAAAAATCATCAACCTGTTATGACCAATGTTTGGCATTATGTGACATAATACTGTGTTCACACTGAATACTGTATACTTAATATTGTCTTCACACTGACTGCTGTGTCTGCTCTGGGTTGGCTATATTGTTCTCTTCTGTTGCTATGTTGCATTGTACTTTGTCTTTATCACTACATTTAAGATTGTCTGCATTTGTGTAGTTTCATGTGTGGGATGTCTTTGTTTCACTGTGTGTATGGTTATGTCCTCATTGCAGTGTTCTAATATAAGTAGGGTAAAATCTTTTCATAAAACTTGGAATATACAATGTAAATTGAAACAACTGACTGAGAGTCTGGATGTTTTGTATGGAAAATTAAATTTTGCAAATCTGTTGCCTCCTTTTCTTCTTTAATCCTGTGGATAAAGCCTAAGATGAAAGGAGAAGTAAGGGAGTAAACATTAATAAACACTGACTTAATAAAGTCCAGGCTCTAGAAAAACAAAAGCCTTGAGGTCCTAGATCACTGCTCTGGGGGAGTGGGGAGTCAGGGTGGAGGGCCAGCCAATCCAGTTGTACCTCCTGGGGGAGAGAGATGTGAGTTCTGGCCTGGCTCCATTTAACTCGGCTGGGTGTTTTTCTAAAGCTCTGACCCAAAACCACCCAACCCCCACAATGAAATTTGGATGGGGCCTCTGGCAGCCACCACAGCCTGCAGGAAATAAATCATCTTTGGGGCTGGCTTTGGCCAGTTAATGAGATATTGATCTGCCAGGAGCTTTAACTTAGAGGAGAAAATGAAAACTAAATAAAGTGTGTATGTGCGTGAGGAAGAGAAGAGGGTCTGTGCTGACAGGAGGGCTGGGGCTTAGAAGTGTTTCTTTGGGACCAGACTGATACGTAAGAGGGGAGATCACAGGTGAATCTGTCTTATATGTCTGAAACATAATTGGAGACCATTTAATATCCAAAGAGCAGGCAAACAAGTACTGAGGTTTTCTTTATTTCTTTATGCTCTCTTAGCTCTTCACTAGAGCTGGACAATATGAGCTAGCATTACAGTTATTTTATTATGTATTGTGATTGCAGTTGACTTGAAATGATAAATTAATACTTGCATGTCACATTACCAATTCATTTTATTTTGAGCAATGTATTGGTTTACAATAAAACAAAAGCTGACCACTAAATGTGGTTTATCAGGAGGATCATATTTCATCTTTGCTTGGTTATACTTTTATGGTATTTCTTGTAAAGTTCAATGTCACATTAATAATTAACATGCAATATAATGAGAAGCCTTAAAGTCCATAACATGTTTGTCTTGTGGTACCTTTGGTGGTGGCACTTTTATCACTGTAATTAAGTTAAAAGAGCCACCACCAAAGGTACCATAAGACAGATTTTGATCATAATCAATTGTTGGTCATTGTCTTGCTTTCCTCAGGGTAGTGACTTGCATCTCACATGAAGTAATTCACATGAGGTCAGTCTTCATAGTGCAAAGGTCATTCATATGGTTCTCGCTATCTGAGAGGAGGCAAAATGTTTATTGCATGTAAATGACTCACTCTCTTTCCAGCTAGTACTTTGAGAGATGTTTCTTTTGTTGATATCCTTCAATAACCTTGTTTCATATCCAACTCTCCAAAGAGTCCCATACTCTTTGTTGAGATTCTACAATTCATTGTTTAATTGTATTTAGAAGCCTTCTGGTTAAAAGAGGATCTTTCATCTCTGAGTTTCACCCCCTCCCCTCCCCTCCCCTCCCCTCTTTAATATGGTTCAAATTGATCCCTTCTATCACCTAATTCTGTGTGTATGAGAGTGTGTAAATATATATAGTGTCATGTGAAAAAATTATAACAATAAATCATATCAATGTCTAATCTTGATTTTATTTATCTCTGGAAAAGAAAGTGATTTAAATTGCAGGTTAACAACAAAAATTAACCTTGATTTAAATAACCGCTGTGAGACACTTCTTGTGGCATCTACCATTCTCTGACATCTGTCTGAGGAAAGTTTACCCCACTTCTCAATGCAGAATTCTTTAAGATGTGAGATGTTGGAGGGGGTTCTTACATGTTCAGCTCGTTTCAAGTCACCCCACAGCATCTTAGTGGGATTAAGATCTTGGCTTTGACTCGGTCACTCCAGGACTCTCCTTTTCTTAGTTTTCAGCCAGTCCTTGGTGGATTTACTGGTATGTTTTGGGTCATTTGCAAGTTCTGCTTCAGCTTTACTGTTCTTACAGATGGTCTCACATGTTCCTCTGATACATGGTATGGTAGAATTCATGGTGGATTCTATGATGGTGAGCAGGCCAGGTCCTGCTGCAGTAAAGTATCTCCAATCCATTACACTTCCACCTCCGTGCTTCAAAGTTGGTATGAGGTTCTTTTCCTGGAATGCTGTATTTGGTTTAAACCAGACATTTTCTCTGTTCTGATCTCCAAATAATTATATCTGAGACTCCTCTGTCAACAGAACATTATTCCAGATGTCCTGGTCTTTGTCTGTTCTCTGGCAAATTTCAATTTCAATTTATTCTTGTATAGCGCCTTTTACAACAAAGTTGCCCCAAGGCACTTTACATTGATGGTCGATGATGGAACAGGTTACAGTAATAGATGTTAAAGCCGGACGACTACGGAGGAGAGGAACCAAAAACTCCACTATGTGGAGAAAAAAACCTCTGAGGGTCCAAGGTCAACCGGCTACCCAACCCCCTTGGGTATACTAACAGTACAAAGTTAATTAGGTTTTAAACTTCAGTCTGGCCATGATGTTTCTCTAGGAGAGCAAAGGTTTCTGCCTTGCACACCTCCCATGCAAGTTAAAGTTATGCAGTCTCTTTCTGATTGTGGAGCACTTTCACATCAACGGTAGCAAGAGCCTGCAGTAGGTCCCATGATGACATTTTAGGGTTTTTGGAGACTTCTTATAGCATCTTGCAGTCTGCTTTCGGGGTG
The DNA here is from genome assembly GCA_017165825.1 of Hepsetus odoe. Lineage (NCBI taxonomy): Eukaryota > Metazoa > Chordata > Actinopteri > Characiformes > Hepsetidae > Hepsetus > Hepsetus odoe. The sequence goes on along the minus strand of CM029380.1, from coordinate 8,854,045 downwards.
AACTTGCTTGGACGGCGAGAACTAGGTATGTTGGCAGTTGTTTTGGAAGTCCTCACTTGCAGACTATTTTCTGGAGATTGGAATGGCTAATTGCAAATTCTTTTGAGATCTTTTAAAATCCCTTACCAGACTTATAAGCTGCTACAGTCTTCTTTCTGAAGGCCTCAGACAGCTCCTTTGATCTCACCATGGTTTTCGTTGTCACTCTCACCTCAACAGTCAGGATCACACCAAACTAAATGTCTGAAATTTAAATAGGGCAACCCCTCTTTCAAAAAGCTGAGTAACGATGTTCTAATCATGTGCACCAGATGTGCTACACCTGTGTGTAATTTGAACCATTTTAATTGGGAATAAAGGTGGGGGTGTACTAATTTATTCCTCACCAGAAATCACATTTTTGTAGAATTACATTTTACAGAAGATTTTGAAAAGTCTTTACTTCAGTTTTAATTGTTTAGTTATATTACTTGAATTACTTGAATTTAATATATTACCAGTATTGTTAAAATTGAGATTAAATATCCATGTGTCCAAGAATGTTACAAAAACATACAGGCTTTCTTAATTGATTTTTCTCATTTTTTCAACATGACTGTATATGTGTGTAGGTTTCTCTTTTGAAAAACAAACCTAGTGTATTTAAACTTTAAGTTTCTTTCTTTGATGAACAGTACTCCTTTTCCTGAAAATTCCATTAGCTCAGTTTCTCACAGTTGAAAACATTTGTAATGGAGGATGATGTTGATTATTACCAGAACTGCTCCTTGCTTTTAGCCAAGCTATTTCCTGCATTTTCACCCCCAGTGGCACCCCCTGCAAGCCAGCTTAATCAGTGTGATCTTACATAGCATAAACAAACTGGACTATTCATTTATGGGCAATACATGGAATTTTATTTTCCAACTCAGCCAACTATTCCAACTATTATTCAAAAGCACATGTTGAAAATTCACAGACCTATCCTCTATTGCTGAGTGAAGGAAGTAAGGTTTCAGTACTTTCGGCTAGTCTGCTAGTCATATGAAGCGGTTTTCACCCCCTTGAGTTTGCCACACCATAGGGTGGTAAAACTGGAAAACCACAGGGACAGCTCAGGATTTCTTCACTGAGCTGGCATAGAGTAGGGAGACCCTACTATATGGCTGTATTTATTTTTAGACTTATGCCAGGTCTAGGTGAAGCAGTGTCCTGTATTATTTTTTATTAACACTTGATATTAAAGATGAGAAATTTGTCATCAGTTATGATATACCATAATGTAATAAAAAAGACAACAGGAAGAATAAATGTATTTAAATTGACTTAATTTTAGATTTGTATTTTTTAAGATATTTTTGTACAATGAAATATCCAACAAAATCATTCCAAATAAAGGCATAGGAAGGAGAATTGCAGTTCTTATATTTAAACACATACATAATTGGCAAAACTTGACATTCATCTTAATAATTTAATCAGTCACACCCATTACTACAGTATGAAACCATACAGTCAGTTTTACAAACATTTGGGCAGCGGTGGCCTAGTGGTTAGGGAATTGGCCCCGCATCGGAAGATCGGAAGATCGTTCGATTCCCTCACAAGGGATAGCAAGAGTAGGTTGCCCTGAGGTACCCCTGAGCAAGGTACCATCCCCGTCACTGCTCCCCGGGCGCTTTCAATAGCTGCCCACTGCTGCACGGTGTTTGTGTGCATGGGTTAAAAGCAGAGGTCCAATTTCGTTGTGGTTCACGCTTGCTATGCTGTGACCTCGCAATGACAAGTCACTTTCACTTTTTTTCACTTTCATTTGTAAAAGGTTGTCCTGATGAGTTCAATGCAAGCATTGGTATTGTCAAAGTATGCAACCTTTGCAAAACAGAAGTTGTTTTAATGCAAAGTGAATTGCTTAAAATAACTATTTATTAACTGGTTGTTTTTAAAATGTTAAAAAAAGGTTCTCAGTACACGTAAATAGAGCCGGGTCGCTGGGTGCTGAGGCACATATTACATCAAAGTTGGCAACACTCTGTTGTAACTGTAAACTTATTTTCTTATTTTCTCTGGCATTCACCTCCATTCAAAACTGTGAGACAGAAGCTTCATAGAATGGGATGCATCACATTATCAAATGCAATGCCAAATGTTGTTAAAATGCCAGTCACTGGATACTGGGATACAGTGGAAACTTTTTGTGTGGAATGGCAATTCATGCTTCCTTCTTTGGCAGTATTAAGGACAACTCTGGGTTTCACGGATGGCAAGTTTGGTGGTAGACAGTTAATGGTATAGGGTTGTTTTTTGTTTTTTGGGCTTAGCCCATTAGTTTAAGTAAAGGTAAATCTTAATGCTTTAACATACCAAGGCATTTTGGACAATTCTGAGCTTCCAGCTTTGTAGGACACATTTGGGGAGGTCCTTTCCTGATAAATGAGGGAAGACAAATATCACTTCACTTCAGTGGACTTTTGAGTGCTCCTACATTTTTGTTTATAGTGAACATGAGGTTTAGTAAATCTGTGTGGCATTATGTTTTAGCTGCAGATATTTCGCCTAAGATACCAAGGATTGTTTGTTTCTCTATTTGTTTCACATATTCTTTTTGAGTTCTTATTCTGCAGGTAGCTTTATTCTTGTAGGCTCTTGTGCATCTCAGTGAGTGGGGAGTGAAACTTCAGTCTAAGTTTTTAGCTATTTAGCATGCTGTTAGCCACATGTAGACAAAGTAAAAACTGTGCAAAGAAACTCCTAGGTAGCTGCTAGCTGACTTTTGGTTGGTTGCAGTTAGGCACTGAATTAGTGGACTGACTGTTTTTTTTTGTTAGTATGTTCATTAGCTCTGCACATGATATAGCACATGACATGAACTAACCGCAAAGTATGCTATCACATATCCAGTGCTTACCTCTGCAGCTCTGATGCATAGGTTTGTTGGTGAGTTTTCTGCCTGCCTGTCCTCTACTATTGTTCTAGCCAGTTTCGTTTCAGCAACTGCTGTTGCGTAGGTGTTAACAACCAATAGCTGGCATTGGATGGCTATAGATGAATCTTGCTCAGCACAGTTTGATAAAATAAAAGGCATGAATGTTAACCTTCCTGTCAGGGTCTCGATTGTCTAGAGGCACTCACCACACACTGTTTCGATTGCAGCAAAGACAGAGTCTTGTTTAGCTAGACCTTTATGTTGAAACCTCCTGTAGGAGGTCCTACTACAAACACCCTTTCACATGAACATGCCCACTGAAACAGAGAAAAAACTTGTAGTCTTGGTTGGATATTGGATCAGTTATTTTTGGTCTTATAACATTGTGAGTCTTTACTGGCAAACCTGCAGCTTAATTTACTGGGAAATATGCCTACTACCACCTCTTTAGTAAAACTCTTTGAAAATATGTCTCATAGTGATCGTGAAAAGGTTTGTTATTCCCAAGCCTGAGAAATGCTCAGAGTATCCTGAGTTGATGTTTCCCAAGCTGCAGGAATCTACTCAGTACTTGTATGTTCTCTCACTGTTGACTTCATACACACATTTTATTTTCATACACACTCCTCAACCCATACTCTCCTCTTTCTTAAGCCTCTTCTTATTCCAGGATTGATTGCTTTTATTGGAGAGCTCTATATTCTCCATGATTGCGTCCACATACAAGATTCTGTGTCACAGCATGGCACAGATTATAAAATGATGCTTTTAAAAAACTGCTTAACATGGCCACCTGCTGGGCAGATGCAATGAAGTGGTAAATGCTATTTCCTGTCATTAGATGTCTCATTAAACCCAGAAGTAGTTCAGACGATATGAGATCATGGCAGAGCCAATGTGTAACTGCTCATCAGTGCCCATTTGATGCACTGCCTGCTCTGGTTTGCACAGACAGGATGCCAGCTCAGTCCTCTGCTATGAGCCTCCCTCTGCTTCCACTTCTCTGGGCAACACTCCACAGGGTCCAACAGCATTACCAAGGGTTATTGATTGATCCCCAGTTAGCCTTTGAGACCCCTGCTATTGTTGCTGCAATTAGTGAAACTTTCCCTTTCTTGAATGTGGTGAATGTGGACACTTCCCAATCTATAACTCCTCCTTAGCAAATCGCCTTGAATCTCAGGTAGTATTTAAATATATATTTTTTTTTTGCAGTTTTGATGGTACAGTCCCGATCAAAAGTTTAAGACCACTTGACAAATGGCAAAAAATCATATGTTGCATGGTTGGATCTTAACAAGGTTCAAAGTAGAGCTTCAACATGCTACAAGAAGAAATGGGAGTGAGACAAAACATTTCTTTGAGCATGTAATTTATTGAAAACAACGATTAAACTGAAACAGGCTGTTTTACAGCTGATCAAAATTTTAGGACCACATGCCTTTTAAAGGCCAAATCTGTGCAAAAATGTGGATTCATTGCCATTTTCTGTCAGGTAGTCACACTGTCATGATGTTCTGATGGCAAAGGCAAAAAACGTTCTCTTTTTGAACGTGGTCGGGTTGTTGAACTGCATAAGCAGGGTCTCTCGCAGCACACCATCGCTGCTGAGGTGGGAAGCAGTAAGACAGTCATTTGCAATTTCTTAAATGATCCTGAGGGTTATGGAACAAAAAAGTTAAGTGGAAGACCCAAAACAATTTCACCAGCACTGAGCCGGAGGATCCAATTGGCTGTCCATCAAGACAGTGAACGATCCTTGACCCAAATTAAGGCCGTTACTGGTGCTGACTGCAGCTCCATAACCATCAGACGGCTATGAGACTGAAGGGCTTCAAAGACAACAAAAGTCTTCAAAGGCCTCGTCTCCTTGAATGCCACAGAACTGACCATTTGGACTTTGCAAGAGAGCACCAAACATGGGACATTGAAAGGTGGAAGAAAGTTTTATTCTCTGATGAGAATTTAACCTTGATAGTCCTGATGGTTTCCAACATTACTGGCATGACAAGCAGATCCCATCTGAGGTGTTTTCTATGCGCCACAGTGGAGGGGGTGCCATAATGGTCTGGGGTGCTTTTTCCTTCAGTGGAGTTAACAACAAAGAAAAACTCATTTCTATCAATTAATTCCAATTAAAAATATTAAATGAAACATAAGTGATTGCATAAATATTCAGACCCCTTTAAAGTGATTAACCAAATTCAAAAGTGTAGCCCATTGGTGCTAGTAGTTTTACAATTAGTGAAATGGACATGACCTGAATCAGTGAATGTGTTTCAAGTGATTCATTGCTACAGTTACTCCAAGCAACTGAGAGAAAAGCTTATTAAAAAGAGAATTGATAGTCCCCTGGAGTTCAATTTAATTAATCATTAAGAAATAGAAGGAATGGCACACGTGCAAAGCTGCCTAGAGCAGTCCATTCTCACAAACTGTGCAGTGACCATGCAAGGAGAAGATTAGTGATTGAAGGCCACCAAGATCCCAGTCTGACTAATCTGAAAGTGTTAAGTTTAGTAGCTGAGATGGGAGAGACTGCATTCAACAGCTGTTGCTTGGGTTCTTCACCAGTCAAAGCTTGAAAGGAAAATGGCAAGAATAAAGCCGCTGTTGAAGAGAGTTCATATTAACAAAAAGCACCGAAAGCAACGAGAGAGAGAATTTAGGGTCAAGTGAAAGAAGGTTAGCATATTGTCTTGTTTTGTACCATTACTTGTTAGGTATCACTCTCTCTTTTTCTTTTTCTTTTTCTCTTTCCAATCTGTGGGCTGTCCCTCTGAGCTTTAGAGATCTGGGTTTGGTTGTCCTTTACCCCACAGGACATGTGAGCGGGATCACCCCCCAGCTGCATATGCTCTGCTTTCAGCCTTAAGCTGTAGCTCTTGAACTCCGGGAGTGGGCATGCCCAGCAACTAGACTCTCTTATCGATCCTACCCCTACCCAGTGCACTGTCACACCCATTTGTTCCTTATCAACTTTTCAAACAAAAGACACTCAGCAGAGCATAGTGCTGTAGTTCAAGAACAAAACAGCAGGAAAAAGCTGTGCATGGGGGCGCATCCATAGAGCACACCAAAAGGAAACTGCAAGAAGAGTAGAAGTTGTGTTTGTTCTTTGTTTGTCCAACAATTAAAAAGAGTGAATTTGTGCTCTGACAGAGTTTGGAGCTAAGAATGTCTATGTCCTTCATTAGTGCTGTATTGAGGTCATGGCCAGTGCTAGGTACATAATCACATCGAAAAAGGCCAATTTAATGTGGCAAAAGCCTGACTCATTAATCAACAGGACTGTATCTGGGGAGAATGAGCTCAGGGAGCTGAGCAATGGCCAAGTTCTCTGAGTTGTGTGGGTTTAGGTTGTGGGAAGAAGTTTTTCACCCCAATTGTAGGAGGCGTTCTTTATGTGCTGATCTTATATTTGTTTCATGTGATTCTTAAAAGTCTTTGAATATAGCTCCCTCCTCAAAGTTCATTCATTCCAGAAAGAATGTGGACTGTCTATTGTAGAATCGGCATGGATGCATTTGTTTGATAAACAATACTGTGTCTGTTCTGTTTTTCAGTTTTATAGTTCATTGATGAGATGTTATTTGTGTGTATCTTAAATAAATGATCCTGTAGAATGTGTGTGTGTAGGAGTCGATGTTGCATAATTTGATGGCTTCTACATTGTTCTTATTTCTGCCTCTCTGAACAGTCCATGGCAAAGTAATATGCATATGGCCCCAATCAGCACATGAGGCTTATGGGTTTTACCATCATATTCTGACAGCTGCCTCATGGGAAGTTTATTTGCAAGGAAGATCTCAATCAGCTATTGACCTTCTTGGCAAGCATAAAAGTGCACTGACGTGTATGTGTATTACATGTTGACGTTTCCCAATATAGTAAACTATGATGTATTATTTAATGTACATGTGGACATTGTGGCACATAAATGTGGCTTTAGTAAAACAAGTTGTAGTTTAACCAGATGTTTTTTACAAAGTAGTTCTGCTGTTACAAGTTTGTCTTGTGTTTTCATATTGTGATGCCATTTATTTTATGTTTGTGGTATATTCCTTCTCTAAGCACCTTTGCAGCTTATTTTAAATTTTGCTGGAAAATGGTGCGTCTAAGACAAAAAAAAACTAAACTAAATTAAATCTGTCATGCTGTGACTTCTTCTTTTTTTTTTTTTTTTTCCTTCAGGTAGGAAAGGGGAAGTTGAAGGGCAGATGAAATGGATTTTTTGTAGAATCTTGAAGGTAGTAGGCAAGGGTGTTTGTATGTTGTGGAGGGGATTAGCTTTCATGACCTCCATGAGCATCCACTCAAGACAATTAATGCTGGCTGATATCAGTGCTATAGGACAGTACAGGACATAGTAGTCTTGTTTTGCACAGGAAAAATGGTGGTAGTCTGAGTGGTTTAGATGCTATAGAATTTAGAGGAAAATTCAACACTTTGAGTTCTTTGTAATTTTCCTCAATCCATTCCTGAACAGTGGGTTTTACAGTCATGTGAAGGATTACAGTCATGTGAAAAAATTAGGTTATTAAATATTCAGTTCTTTATTAAGAAATGTTAAAGTTGTGCAGTCTCTTTCTGATTGTGGAGGCATGCACTTTCACATCAACAGTAGCAAGAGCCTGCAGTAAGTCGAGTGATGACATTTTAGGGTTTTTGGAGACTTCTTATAGCATCTTGCAGTCAGCTTTCGGGGTGAACTTGATTGGACGGCCAGACCTGGGCATGTTTGCAGTTGTTTTGGAAGTCCTCTTTTGAGATCTTTTTAAATAGCTTACCAGACTTATAAGATGCTACATTCTTCATTCCAAAGTCTCAGACAGTTCTTTTGATCTCACCATGGTGTACAGTCTCACCTCAACAGTCAGGATAACGCCAGACTAAATGTCTGAGGCTTAAATATGGCAAACCTCTTTCAAAAAGCTGAGTGAGGACGCTCTAATCATGTGCACCAGATGTCATGAGCTACACCAGTGTGTAATTTGAGCCATTTTAATTGGGAATGAAGGTGGGGATGTCCTAATTTATTCCTCACCAAAAATCACATTTTTGTAGAATTTACATTTACATTTAGAATACATTTAGAAATGTAAAATTACATTTTACAGAAGACTTTTCTTCAGTTTTAATTGTTTAGTTATGTTACTTGAATCTCTCCGTATTGTCAAAATGGAGATTAAATATGTATATGTCCAAGAATGTTACAAAACAGGCTTTCATAAGGTGTTCTAATTTTTTCACATGATTGTAATGCTGCTGAAAAATGCCAATGCCTTTAAGGAATACAAGTGTTATGAGGGGTGTAATTGGTCTGCGACAAGGATTGGATTATGTTCAGCTTTCAGATGGATGCTAGGACCAAAGCAATACATTGTCTTGAGGTTCAACTTGCATTTGACACCTTGCCTTCTTCCAAAAGTGCACCATGGTGCTACTCTTCTCTGTATAAGCTGTGCACATGCACACAATGTTTTTAAAAAAAAAAAAAAAACAAGCAAAAATAAAGTTATTTTTCAGACAAACTGGGCCATGAACTGAACACTCCAGCCAATGGATGAAGTGTCACTTATGTTGCCTAGCAACAGCTACTGCCATGACAAATAAAAAATGGCTACAAACCTCTACTAAACTGAAAAAGGAGAGAGACTGGTGGTATATTATAATTTTGTTATCACTGTCTCTAATTATCTGAGAGTGCTGATTATGATCTTTTTTTTTTTTTTTTTTTTTTTTTTTTTGGACCATTTGTCATACTAGACTTCCTGCCCACTTCTCCATCTACAATTTATTTCTCTCTCCCAAATGATTCTGCCAATGAGTGAAAGGTGGCATGTCTTTTCTATATGCTACAACTCAGCTGTTTGGATGGAAGATTTGATAAAGAATAAATGAAAGCCTAACAGGCATAAACACTCATTTGTGAACAAAAGATTTTATTTTATTTCTTTTTTGACGAGTCTTCACTGAACAAACGGGTAAAGTTCAATTGGAATCAGCATGTTTAAACTCGTAAAATTTCGTAAGGTTTTTAATTCTGCTAATGTAAAAAAGATGCCCAGGGATTAAAGGATGTTGTTGAAGAATCTGTTTATAGATCATAGCCCATCACTTCCCTGTTTTTGCAAATAAACAATCACAAGAAATTTAAATCAGAACCCCTTAAAGTGAATGAATTGTCAGATTTAGTTAATGACATGAATGAAAAAGCTGCATCTCTTAATTCAGAGAGAATCATTCTTTTGGATCTACTCTAAGTAAAACAAGTCTGTTAACTTTTTTCTGTTTATGTAATATGTAAAGTGAAAGCTTCCCTTGTTATGTTTGCAAGTTTGTTCTGTGAAAGATGGCATGGTAAAGGTTTTGACCATGTTCCAAGCTCAGTCACATTATTTGTCCAGCAGTAAGATTTTAATTTGAAGAAGTTTGTATGTGTGTTTGTTTTCAGACCAACCAAAAATGGCAAGTATTGAGATTCTAAAAACTGTTGATTGCAAAATTCAAATAAAAATTAAATAAAACGCTTTGATTTGTTGTTTAAAGAAGGATTTGTGTGTAAGTGTGTGATTTTTGTGGTGTGTTGCTTTGAATACTTAGGTGGAAGCATTTTTGCTATGAACATGTAAAGAGGGTAAAATATTTAACAAAATATTTGAAGCGACCATAACTTAACGTAACGTAATTAAAATTTTGAATTCTTACTTTTATAGTTAGTGTCTAATACCGTTTCTGTGCCATCTCAATTTCACCAGTTCTGTTCCCCCAGCTCCCATTTTACAAGGTACTGATCCCTGTATACACTGAACCCCCTATAAGACATGCTTGTTTGGATAAAGTGTTTCCAAAAAATATTGATTTAAAATTATTTTATAATATTTGATCATTCTGCCATTTAATGTAAGATTCTTTTATTTTGGTACATACATCTTGATTCTTTGAGAGTCCATAAGATGATGCACAGTGAAAATTGGAAAGAAAGTTGATGTCACCAGAAACACTGCAGAGACTCCTATACATATTTCACAACCTGATATTGTATAAAAAGAAACCTGTGTTTGTGTTTGCAGAACGAGCAGTAAATGCAGATCAACAAGAACGAACTCTGTTGAAGGGTGTCTTCAGTGTGCGGAAGGGCAAGACACAACTTCACAAATGGGCGGAGCGGCAGGTTATCCTATGTGGCACCTGTCTGATTGTGGCCTCTGTTAAAGACAGCTTAACGGGGAAAATGCACATCCTACCCCTTGTTGGGGGGAAGGTAAGAATGGTGGGCAGGGGCTATTGTAGACACTTACATTAGTTCCTGTCACACTGCTCTCTCCCGAAGGAAAGAGACACAACTGGGGCAGACAAACACAGCTGTGGATAGAAGAAAAGTAATCCTGGGGCACAGTGGGACACACATGACTACATTTACATTAGTTATGCACTGTTTCCTGAACAATTTAAGTAGAAGGTGACATTGGCTCTTAGGGATGGATGACTGTCCTAGGTTATGTGACCCTTTTAGGATGGGATTAAAATGCTCATGTACTGTTTTGATAATCAATCTTGGCTGCATACTATGAACGTAGCATTTTTAGTTAGAAAGTACAAGCAGGATTATTACAAGGAACAAGGAACAACACAAGAAAGAATACAATAAAAAAAAATAATTTCCGTTTTTTTAAAAAGGACAGATCATAAAGGTTACTGAATAACTTGTCCATTAATGATACATTAAGTTTAAGACATTAGCCCATTATGGTCAGATTTCTAATTGATTTTGGAACTGATACTGAAGTCTGTCTGTCTCTTTCACTTTCTCTCTTTAACACACAAACACATTCTGTCTCTTTATACTCTCAGGTAGAAGAAGTGAAGAGGAGACAGCACTGTTTGATGTTCAGCTCTGCTGGCCCCCAAGCCCAGACATATTATGTTAACTTTGATACGCTGGCCGAATACCAGCGCTGGCATCGGCAGGCTTCCAAGGTGAGCTGATGGAGCATTATCTTATCAAGACACACGTTAAGCTTTCTTTAGAGAGCCCAAAGTCTGCTGAATAGATGACTGGCTATTCCAAAGGCCTATTTACCCACTGTATTTGTCCTCCATTCTCTCAAAAAATATGTGCGTGTGTGTGTTGTACATAGCGTTGAAATGAAAACTGTACTACCCACCCACAGAGCACAGCTTTGATAAAACAGCTGCCTGTGTTTGCAGCTGTGTGTTAGCTGGCAACCATTTTAGTCACATATTTCACATGACATTTAGATTTTGAGTTTTTGTGTCCTTGCTCTGTTAAATAAGAATATAATTCCTTGTGTATCTGACCACCCAGTTATTCAGGTGAGCACAAGTATTGAAACATGAAAGGCTCACAGGGGTTTCTTATTTGAAGGATTTTTGAAAAGCTTTTGATATCTATTCTCAGTAGATGCTTTGAATTTTAACCATAAAAAATGCTTTTTTTTTTAAGAAGGGGGAAAAAATTCAAATTCACATTAAAAGACATATCTAGATATATAAATATATGCAAATGCCGTAAAATTAAAGTAAAATCTCTCATACTATATTCATATTTTTATATCAAACCCAAATGTCTTCAATTCAAACAAAAAACAAATTAATCTGCCTTGCTGTTCCAATTATTTTGAAGGGGGTTGTATATCTTTTCTCTCTTTTATTGTTTCCTTCTCTGTCTAATTTCTACTTCCTGGCTTCTGATCACCTTAATAATGCACTTTCCCTGTGTGGACACTAGTAAACTATTTATACATCCAACTAGGAGATCACTCATACACAGAAAATCTAATTAGTTAGTGTTGGCCTAGAATGGATACTTGTATGATGTAAAAGTTGATTATCTTGATGATTTGGTGTGGGACAGGAAAAAAGAGAAGGGAGCAAGTGTTTGTCGGCTTCTAGTTTCAGTGCAATTTTATGGTCTCTTCTAGCACGATCAAATTTAGACCATTCTGTGTGTATGAGCACGCGAGTTTGTTCATGCGTGTGTGCATGCTGTGTCTGTATTTTTCTTTGTGTGTCTGTGGGAGTTATGCATGATGGACTTAGTGACTATGTGCATTGTGGCAGTCTTTATGATGTTTGCAGAGCAAAGGCTCGTTTAAAAAAATAAAAAAAAACTCTTTTTAGAACAGCAGAGAGACTAGACTGCCTGACTGCCAGATAACATCAACAGTCTTCAATGGTACCACTGTACCTCCTTTAAAAAGAAACTGTTACCTGATACTTTTGGAGAGATGTAGCCATCCGTAGCAATTGTACACATGTTGCCATCTATACCAACAATAGGCCATCAATAGCTAATTGATAGTCATAGCCATCAATAGGCCTCGCTTTCTCTAGGTTGAAAGGGGGGCCCTTTTTCTCGCTTATCATTCAGCATAATGATAGCCAGCATGATAAAATTGGCAGTTACTTTTCTCAAGTATTTTGAGCAATGATGCTTTATTAGCAGCAGTTTGAAAGGTAAAGTGGCTAATTTAGAGAGAGCATGTACTAGCTTTCACCTACCCATCATTGTTAGTATGCAACTGGGGACTCCTAGGTAATAAGGAAATTGGACTTATAAGGGAACATTTTATATTTCATTCTGAAATCAGCCTGAAAAGGTCATCAAAAAGTGAGAAGGGCAAGAAGATATCTCAATAACACGATAGTGGATCATGAGGCACTTCTCTGCTGCATAAGGTGTTCGTATAATGTATCAGTACTTTTATAATACATACCTTTTTTAACTGTCGTTTTTGTATTAAAATACTAAAGCTAAATAAAATATATATTGCAGAACAGACCTCTAAAAAACCTTTTCTATTCTGCAGCAATATTATTTCTGCACCATAGGAAAAAAACACAAGAAATCTACCACTGTGTGTAGGATCGTGTGGCTATAACATGTTTCTGATGTGTGTGTTTATAGATTGTTTCTCAGACCATCAGCTTGGTGGACCTCTCCTGTTACAGTTTAGAAGAGGTGCCAGAATACCTTTTCTACAGCCAAGATGTCACACACCTTAACCTGCGCCACAACTTCATGAGTCTGGAGGGTCCTGGAGGGCTTTGTAACTTTAACAGGTAGAGGCTTTTCTTTAAATGGCTTGTGTCCTGACCTGGTCATTATAAAACATGTAAACAGCTCTTCACCTGAATTAACCTTAATTTTATTAAAACAAGGTATATTGTATTGTAATTACATAGTCTTGGTAAGATAACTATAAAGTGAATATTATAATTTGCATAATGGATTGTCAAAGCTGTAAAACCTTACATGGATCTAATGTATGTAATACCAATCATGACTAGATTTGTAGGCTGTCTCTCTTACTCTGCTGGATGCCGAAGTGGCAAAATGGCTGTTTTGTGCTTGGCAAGAGTCCTTTTAGATTGCTGACTGTAAAGCACTGAATAAAAAGTGAATAGTAAATCATGTAAGAGATGATGCTATTAGATGTTAATCATTAACTTTTTTTAAAGGCCATTCTTTAAACAGGACTGATGACTGACAGACTGTGTTAATGTGTATTCATCTGTATATTATGCACAAAAGGGATTGGGTGTGCATGAGAACAGCTGTACTGCTCGTGGCAGCTTTCATACATGGTTGCATCTCTCTATCTCTCCCTCTCTTTTATTTCTCTCTCTTGCTCTCTCTCTTGCTCTCTCACCGCCCTTCCCCGTCATTTTTCTTTGCTTATCTCAAATGCACGATATATTTAGCAACTGTGTGTGGCAGGCCGCAAAGGGGCATCTGTGCATGTGTATTGTGTGTGAGGGAATGCTCTCTCAAACAGCTAACTCAAGCATATGCTATGACAATCAACGACAATTAAATACAATTATTTTGGGGCTTTGTGTCTGTATGATGATTAGGGATTAGATGATTAATGTTTGCCATGACCTTCTGCTGATAAATAAGAAAAATATAGCATCTCATTTGATTTTAAGCAAAGAGATCATAGATTAAGAATTAAACTTGGCTGAAAACTACAACTCCGTTTAATTAAAGCTTATATTCATGTTACATGGTTGACCATGTTAAATCCTTTTAAAATAAATCCTTCTTTATTTTGCTTAGTCACAAAATAATATCTGTGAGGTCAGTGCACTTCCAGTATGTATGTGTGTGTGTGTGTGTGTATATACAGTACTGTGCAAAAGTTTTAGGCAGGTGTGGGAAAAAATGCTGTAAACAAAGAATGCTTTCAGAAATACAAATAATGATTGTTTATTTTTATCAATTTACAAAATGCAAAGTGAGCGAACAAAAGAAAAATCTAAATCAAATCAATATTTGGTGTTTTGCCTTTTGCCTTCAAATCAGCATCAATTCTTATAGGTACACTTGCACAAAGTCAGGGATTTTGTAGGATTGTAGTCGGTGTATGATCAACCAATTTTACCAAACAGGTGCTAATGATCATCATTGTCACACATAGGTTGAAACATAGTCATGTTTGGAACAACCTACCAGCCGTGTTCCTTCAAAAACTGTGTGCAAGTGTACCTAGAAGAATTGATGCTGTTTTGAAGGCAAAGGGTGGTCACACAAAATATTTATTTGATTTAGATTTCTCTTTTGTTCACTACATTTTGTTGATTGATGAAAATAAATGATTAACACTTCAATTTTTGAAAGCATTCTTTGTTTACAGCATTTTTTCCTCACCTGCCTAAAACTTTTGCACAGTACTGTATAATATAATATATACATACAACCCATACATTGGGTTGTATACATTTGTGATGAACACCCATTCATGAATGGTTCCATATGTAAGTTCTGTTGGCACAAAACTACTCTTCCATGACTGCCCACCTTAGTGACCAGCACCCAAATTTGTTCAACTCAGGCATCTAACATATTTAAAACAAAGCAGCATTGTAATTTTTCATGAGAAAGAAACAACGGAGCAGGTTTACTGTAATGATACCGTAACTAAACATCACCAACAAAATTAGTTAATGATTGTGTATCTTATTACTGCTGTGCCAACATCTCTGATGAGGGACATTTGCGTGTGTGTTTGCAGGTTCACCCAGCTGAAGAGCTTGAATCTGTCTCACAATCGGATGGGTGTGTTTCCTGAGGCAGTGTGTGAGATACAGACACTTTCTGAACTCAACATCTCCTGCAATGGTCTTTACTCCATTCCACCTTGCATTGGCAACCTCCAGAGGTCAGAACACAGCACCTATATCCTCAAGCCCAAATGCTGTCATACTCACCATACAGGGTATTATGTTAAAAATATGTCTGTAATAAAGACACATGCAGAGTTTGGATTCTGTCACATGTTAACAAAGCTGTGCACTGTACTTACTGATAAGTATTTACAGATAAGATAATGACACAAGCCACATCCCTGCCTAAAAAAAAAACCCTCAGAGTCATATTTTTTTTTGGACTAGATATTTGCCTTGCATGTCATGTCAAATTCTTAGTATATAACCACATGACAATGAGTTTTGTAATGGTTTTGGATATTCTTTAGAATTTGGAAAGTCATATCATGGACATTGTCTCTAACAAAGTGTAACTGACATAAATATAGATTTTTTTTCCAGTGCAGTAATTCATATGCTCCTCACATGAACCAGTCCCCTTGTCCAACAAAAAATGTATTGAAGAGTGATGAGTATTAAGCTTAACTGTGTTTGTGAGGCACCCAGAACATACTGTATATCAAGCTTAGAAATCAGACCAATTTAATGGTCTCAGTAACACACATTTTAACACAAACAGTTTTACACTAACCATCGCAGTCTTCAACAGTTCTTATTGAGAGGTAACGTGGGTACAGCAAGTAGACTTGTCTGTTTGCTCTCCAGCCTGCAGACACTCTGTCTGGATGGGAATCACTTGAACTCCCTGCCAGAGGAGCTAGGTGGCCTTTCACAGCTCTCCAGCCTGGGGCTTTCTTTCAACAACTTCGCAAACATCCCTGCTGTCCTGGAGAAGGTTGGTGCCATGGACAAGCTGGCTATGGCTGGGAATCGAGTGGAAGCCCTAGAGCTTAGCAGCCTGCTGTGGATGAGCCACATCAAGAGCATCGACTTACGGTGAGTAATCAGAATATATCAGAGTCTATGAACTCCCAACCCCTCTGTAGCTCTCACCACCTCTCTCCCTTCACTCTCCTTTTGTGCTTTGATTTAATCTTTATCTTTCACTCATTGTCTCCATTCTCTTTCTCCCAGTCTCTCTTCCCTGTCTGTAATACTCTTGTCAGTCTCCTCATACATAATGCAGGTTCAATATACAATGGTAACGAAACAAGATCACAGGTACATTACAGGGGGAGAGACTTGCTAGAAGTCTATTTTACACATCTCGCCTAGAATTTTTTTTAATCTCGTCTGAATATTTTTATGAATAGTATTTCACCCCTTTTTCCTTTTTGAAGCTTTTAGTCCAATTGTGTGCACTTTAGATCATTTGCATGTTCTCGAAATTTGCTGCTCACCTTGAGAAAGAGACAGGATAGAAGTGTTGTCAGTTATGATTATGAAGATGAAGACCAAACAAATAAACCTAAATTTAGAACTTGGAGGCAAATCCTAAACCAGCAGTAGCATTTAGCTTTTTGAAATCAAAAAGGCCATTTTTAGGTATTTAAACTAGGCAGAATTTATAAAATAAATATAAAGTTTTTTAAATAACTAATACCTGCAAGCTGGCAAGCAAGTCAGACATCCCACAAGCAAAAAGCACACTAATAACAAAGAAAGGTTAAAGATTAAAAGCATTTTGTTGTGCTATAAGTCTGTGTTATAAATAAAATAATACTTAAGAAAACATTTTAATTTCAGAAATATGTTGTGTGGTGTATTTATTATATGGATTAGCTCCGTTTCATAATGAGCGCCAATAATTATTTAGGTGACTGTACTCCATTGGTATTGCCTGCATGCTTTACATTTACATTTACGGCATTTAGCAGACGCTCTTTTCCAGAGCGACTTACGTGTCCTAATTACAGGGACAGTCCCTCTGGGGCAACTCAGGGTTAAGGGTCTTGCTCAGGGACCCAGTGATGGTAGTGCTAGAGGTGGGATTTGAACCTGGGACCTCTTGAGCCATTGGTCCATAGGCAAGTACCCTACCACTAGACCACCACCACCCATCACCGGCATGCTTTGATGTTTCTTGCCTGTGAAACTGAGGTGATTAGGCAAATGCAGTGAACACAATGCTTAGAGCATCACAAAGCCTAATGTACTTCATTATCATGCCCACAAAAATCAGTGATTCCATTGCAAAAGAATGTACGCTGTATGCACGCACACTTATGTGCAAAATGGGGATAAGCTGATAAACGAGGATATGAGGATAAATTATTTTTGCAGTCAGCTGTATTTCCTGTCTGGTAAAACTGAAGGGAAGATGGACTGGTACAAGAGATAGTTTGTTATAAAATTAACCTCAAAATGTTTGAACTGTAGTACAGGCGTCATAATGTACATGGACTCTATGGTTTTCCATTTTCCATTGTTTTCCATAATTGTGCTATATAATGTTGACTAGCCCATTAGATTCTTTCCTTCCTTGCAGTGGATTAACAGAAAAACAGTGCATTATTAAGAGAAGAATTAAATAACGTTACAGGGTCGGTTTACCAGCATAGAATATTATTTCTCTACAGGAAGAGGAATCCCATCAATAAAACAACATCTAATCACTTTACTCTGTGTATAGAAACAATTCAGAGTAGAGCTAGATAGAATTTAGTAATAGGTTGTTTAGTAGAATCAAAAGATGTAAATTCTTTCAGAGTAATTTGCTGCCATATAATGTCTTAACAGTGATACTATAGCAAGGGTTTTATTTCATTACTCACTGGAACTGCCATGTATTTTCAGCATTGCAGAGAACCAAATTATTAGATCTAATTATAAGACTACTTTGTGCTTAAAATAGAGCTGAAAAGAAACATGGTCCTCAGAGGTCTTGTGTTCATAATTTAAAACCTAACAAAAACACTAACACTTTGCCTTGTGCTGCCTTATTTACATGCCATTCCATTTCCTGGTTCTCTCCCAAACTTAACCAAATCTTTTTGCACAGAAAGAGGCTTTTCAATTTTTGGGACTTTTTGTGTTTCAGGCTAAATGGGCTTTACTGTGTGAAAAGCGAAACACTGGAGCCTATTAAGCAACTCACTCATTTGGACCTGAGGGACAATCGGTTGACCTCACTGGATCTGAGTGCTGCCTGCAACCTAGAGACCCTGCACTGCCAGCGCAACCAGCTAGGGGCACTTACACTTAGTGGCTTCACACTACGCACTCTCCATGCCAATAACAACTGTCAGTAAAACTGTGACATGCTAAGATTTCAAATGCCTATTGCATACAAAATGAACACTTCATACTGAGGTATAATATTTTCACTCTTAGGTCTAGCCACAGTGAACATCTATCCAGTTCCCAACCAATTGACACACATGGACGTGTCATGGTAAGTTAATGTTCAGCTCCTGGTAATTGCATGTTCTGATTTGTTGTTAGGATTTTTGACAGTTGGTCAGAATTTATCATCATATACAATATACAAGTTCCTTAACCTACGCTACTGGACATAAATTACTTTGTGGTGGTTTGATAGGAATCTTCTGGAATATCTACCAGATTGGGTGTGTGACAGCAGAAAGATTGAAGTGCTGAACGTCTCTCATAATCTGCTGCAGGAGCTACCTGCGAGGTTAGAGTGTTTGTTGTGTTTCACAAGGTCTTCCCAAAATGAGATAATAAATACTGATTTCCCCTCCAAGCTTGAATTGTGCTGTGTTAGCATTTGAAGCTGGGAGGCTGTATGAACAGGAGATATATTAGATAATTTTATCAATCAAAAATACTGTTCTGTTCTAGACAATGAAGTCTTCCTGTGAGTGTTTGAACATCTCTCTCCCTCTCTTTAGGCTCCTCAGTGGTCTGAGTTTGCGGAAGCTGCTGGCTGGCAGTAATGCATTGCAGAGACTGCCCGACTTACTTGACCACATCCCACTGGAAGCCCTTGACCTGCAGCACAACAAGCTTGGCGAGCTCCCGGAGGGCTTCTTCTACAAGGCCTTAAAGTAGGTCATTCGCTGGTACTGTTCTATAGCCCATCTCTTTATTTTTCTTCCTCCCATTCATAAGCTCTCTCTACTCCTTTGTCTGTTATCCCTTTTTCTATGAACTCTTTCTCTTGCTTTTCCTCTCTCCTTTTCTGTCTATATCTCCCCTTTCCTACATCTTTCCTCCATTGTCTATGGCAGGTGATAAGAGCCTTTCATTTTCTCATGGACTAAAACATTAGTCAGGAATCAAACTCTAATCATACTTGGGTCTTTTTGAGCTCTGGATGGATTGATTTTCTGTCATGTTTGTTTCATCATAACATGCTTCAAAACAAGACATTGCATCACAACCATTATTATGCCTCATACTTTAGATGATGATTTTGTTCATTAATCTGGAAATTAAGCTGAATATAAGGAGGGTACTATTAAAGTTACTCTTTTTACTTTAGATGTTGTTCCTTTTTCCCCCACTACTAGTTTGAAATACCTGAATGTATCAGCCAATGAGCTGGAGACAATCCCCCCAAGTAGCCAATCAGAGGAGAGCCATAGCACACTCCAGGAGCTGTACCTTACAGGAAACAACCTGAATGAGAACTGCGCAGCCCTACTGGTGGGACATCAAAATCTGCGGGTCTTGCACATGGCCTATAATCAACTGCTTTCCTTCCCTGCAAGGTATCAGAGATTCATAAGGCTAGGAATTGATTATATAGTGAGTTAACAGAGTTGTAGGTCTTTCTTAAAATTAAAAGTTTTTTTTTTTAAGAAACACTTCTAGACAAACATTATAAATGTATTTGTGAAACTTCACTCTATGCTCCTCACTAGAATAAAGGGTTGTTTACAAATCAGAAGAGGAAATTCATAGTAAAGGAAAAATCCTTCCAAATCTAAATTTTTTTTCTATGCTAAATTTTGAAACATTGTAATTTTGTTAAGTAACTTCCTGTGTCCTAGCTTGGGAACTAATACATATAGACATGCTTTCTTTTTTCTTATCCACTTTTTCTTCTCACTCATTACCGAGCCTTAATCTTGGCACTGTATTTTCTTAGTAAGCTGAGTAAACTGGAGTTCCTGGAGGAGCTAAATCTGAGTGGTAACAAGCTGAAGACCATCCCCTCCACTGTGTCCAGCTGCAAGAGACTGCATACACTTATTGCACACTCCAATCACATCAGTGTCTTCCCTGAGGTTCTTAACCTGCCTGAGATTAAGGTCAGTTTGTGTAATTCAAGGACATTGTCTTTAATTTAGTATCACATTATTAATATATATATACTTATTTTTTAATCTGCCTCTGTGAATACCATTTACAATCCAGATATTTTTTGTGTCAAAACTGAAAAAATGTTTCAGAGAGAATATGCACAAAATATTAGCGCCATGCAGTATATATACAAAATATTTATCAGTGCTATATGTATACTGTTTGTAGTTGGTGGATGTGAGCTGCAATGAACTCACAGAGATCCTACTGCCTGACTCTCTGCCTGCTACATTGCAAGAGCTGGACTTGACAGGCAACAGCAGCCTCATGCTGGAGCACAAAACACTCAACCTATTCAGGTGAACTGTAGCTCTACTATTGAGTATGTTTTGTTTCCCCTTTAAATGCTTTGATAAACACACTGTGCATTAAATACTGGAACAAGTGTGTATAAAAAATCTGCATTTAAGTGGTTTTGGTTTTATCTGAAAAAATATTATAACCAGAAGGCACCAAATGAACACCCTAAGAAATGAGCAAACAGAAGATTAATGGAGAGTAATCATATAATGCAAGACTTATGATATATTAAAGAGAAGGGCAACATAATTAGAAATAATAATGTAAATAATTCACATTTTTATTAAAATACTTCATCCAGCCATCCATCCCAAGCTGCTCCTTCTATCCACATTTGCGAGGGGTACTACTGAAAAAAGCGGGTGCCAATCTAACTCAGCAACTGTAAACTGACACACAAACACAATTCATGCACATAGTCACACCTAGGGGCAATTTAGCATCTCCACTTTGCCTTACATGCATGTTTTTGAACTGTGGGAGGAAACCAGAGGACCCAGAGTAAACCCACTCAAACATAGGGAGAGAATTCATTAATGTTCATGTTGCATTACATTTTTATATTCATGTTTAAAAAATTAAATCTGCTCTTCTTCATCATGTTATCTTTTTTATATCTTTTTTTCAGATTGTCTGTAGTTTAAGAAGACTGAACATGGTCTCTCTCTCTCTCTCTCTCTCTCTCTCTCTCTCTCAGTCACATAACAACTCTGAAATTGGACCAGAAGCCCTCTCAGACTGCAGGGGACTCCCGGGGCACATCTTTATTGTGGGACCATGGCTATGCGGAAATGAGTGGCCAGCGGAACAAGTAAGCACTCCTAATGCCTATGACGTGTTGTTTTGTTGTTTTGTTATTTTGTTGTGTTGTTTTAAATCAAGCACATGTGCACTGGATTTGAATACTTTGTATTTGTCTTTTTTTATTTAAAATTGGAATAAGCCACAAAAAGTCACAGATACTGCACACCTAATTTAAATTAATTCCATGTCATAGCCAGATGAATTCATGGGAGTGTGGATTGTGTGCCTTTAGACACCTTGGGCTAGTAAGCAATTGTGGGGGGAAATAGAAAACTGAATGCTTTCCCTGGATGTAACACATGTTTCATTTTTAATGAGGCATTTGTCTGCTGGTCTCCTCAGAGGGACAGGACTTCTGCTCTGTCTCCATGATTAGTGTCAGATTTCTCTTCTATTTGCTCTGTTTATACCTGGGGATGTACTTTTATTCTTATTGTTTGGCAGAGGATGGCAGTACTGGAATAACATGTACTTTAATCACATTAAATGTATTTATAAGCAGTTAGGGAATGTAATGCAGTTGAGACTTGCTTTTGCATCGTTTTGGGCTGAGAGGTTCTGTTTTTTATTTTGTGTGTAGGTTATGTGTTTCAGTACTGACAGTCGACCATTTTGGGGACAGCATGGAGGCATCTTACGGGATTTTTGATGGCGACCGTAATGAGGAGGTGCCGCGCCTACTCCAGTGCACCATGGGAGATGTGCTGGCTGAGGAGATTCAACACAGCTGTGTGGACAATGTTTATATGTGCAACACTTTCCTAACTTCTCACAGGTGTGTGTCAGACACACACATATTTAAATGTAATCTTTCTCTGTCACACACACACAAAGCTACATAGAGTGAAAGTTTCAGTTTCAAGATTCTTACAGTTTGAGAACTTGGATATATATTGTAGTATATTCTGTTTTTGGGGGTAGGTTATAAAGGTTTCTAGTCCCAGTACATGGACCATTTTTGGTTTATCACCCAAGCCAGAACAGTGGTGCTTCAAAGTTTGCTAACCATTCAGAATTTTCCATGTTTCTGCATAAATATGGCCAACATTTTGACATCAAAAAAGTAGGCAAAGGTTACCCTGTATGTGAAATATTAACTTAGTCAGTTAGTGCCCAAAGTGTGTCAAGCTCTAGGATTATGAGTTAATTTGAAGGTGAAATTGGATTGGTGTTTACTGTCGAGAGTGAGATGACAATCAGTTGTGAGAGGGTACCCCATTTTAATTAAAGAATAGGGATCTTTACAGCTTGTGCTTGTCTTAGTATTAAATGGCACAAACAAAGTAGAGCTTTTGATATCAGAAAAGGTTACAAACCCATCTTTAAAGACTCCTGCAATCCACAATCAGGTAAAAATGGAACAACAGTGCTGTGCATGGCAGCACTACAAGGACAATGCCACTGGTCTGAAAATGTTTGCTAAATATCACATAAGGCCAGAAGGCAATTGTAAATATGTTTTGTCAACAAATAAGACCAAGACCAAAACAGAAGTGTTTGGTTTAAATGTGAAGTGTAATGTGTGAAAAATGCTGCATTCTTATATAACAACTTCATCCCGTATACAGTACTGTGCAAAGTTTTTGAGCAGGTGTGGAAAAAGTGCTGTAAACAAAGAATGCTTTCAGAAATATGAATAATGATTGTTTATTTTTATCAATTTACAAAATGCAAAGTGAGCGAACAAAAGAAAAATCTAAATCAAATCAATATTTGGTGTTCCTACCTTTTGCCTTCAAACCAGCCTCAATTCTTATGGCCCCCACAGAGCCCTGATCTCAACATCATCCAGTGTGTCTGGGATTACATGAAGAGACAGAAGGATGTGAGGAAGCTTACATCCACAGAAGATCTGTGGTTAGTTCTCCAAGATGTTTGGAACAACCTACCAGCCGAGTTCCTTCAAAAACTGTATGCAAGTGTACCTAGAAGAATTGATGCTGTTTTGAAGGCAAACGGTGGTCACACCAAATATTGATTTGATTTAGGTTTCTCTTTTGTTCATTCACTGCATTTTGTTGATTGTTGAAAATAAATGATTAACACTTCAATTTTTGAAAGCATTCTTTGTTTATAGCATTTTCTCCACACCTGCCTAAAACTTTTTCCACAATACTGTATAAAACATAGTGGTGGTAGTATCATAGTTTGAGCATGTTTTGATGCTTCTGGCTTGTAATTATTGATTAAACAATGAATACTGAATTTAATCAGTAAATTCTAAAGAAAAATGTCAATGTGTGTGACATGTTTTTGAAAAGAAAAGCAACTACCCTAAACACATAAGTCAGTCAATTAAATAAAATAAAACATTTACCATAATCTTTAGTTATAGTTATTGCAAAATTTTACTACTTTTTACTACAGGTATAATTAATGAATTAATGTTTAATTAAAAGAATTAAATATTACCTAGTATAGCAGTTGTATCTTTTTTAAGTGACTATTCTTGTCATTGTGAGTACACACAGCATAGCACACTGAACCACAACAAAATTGGATCTCTACATTTAACCCATGCACAAACACACCGTGCAGCAGGGGGCAGCTATGAAAGTGCTCAGGGAGCAGTGGCGGGGACGGTACCTTGCACAAGGGTACGTCAGGGCAACCTAGTGGTAAGGGGTTTGAACCCACAATCTTCCAATTCTGTGGCCAAGTACTAGACCCTGCTGCCCCTTTTCTCATTGTTCTACTATTAAGACTTATTGTTTTTATTTATTTTATTTATTAAAATATCAAAAGGTTCACAAAGTTTCAAATACCACTGTGAAATTATTTGTACGGTTTATTAAGAAAAATAATTTGTTAATTGTGCTTCTTTTTCTACACAGAAAGCTTGGCATGGCTGGACAGAAGCTGGGTGCATCTGCTCTCCTCTGCTACATTCACCATGAGTCTTCAGATCCAGGCAGCTACTTCAGCTTGACTGTAGCCAATGTGGGCACTTGCCAGGCAGTTCTGTGTCGTGATGGCCAGCCACTACCTCTGTCCAAGGTCTTCAGCCTTGAGCAAAGTGCAGAGGAAATGGAACGGGTCAAGACTGCCAAGGCTATCATCACTGAGGTAGGACATGGTTTTACCACATTTTCTGACAAGCCAATGATCAGGCCCAATTGCTCATCGCTCATGGAAGTTAATGAGATATATTCACTGTTTATGTCTACTGCCTAACTGTAAAATGTATTTCTAGTGGATAGATTATGCTAATCTTCAAATAGTGAAGCTTACACAAAGCTTTCTAATCACTGATATGTCCTTGGACCCTTGTATTCTATAGGATAACAAGGTGAGCGGTGTTACATGCTGCTCTCGTCTGTTGGGCTGCTCTTACCTGTCGCCCTGGGTGTTGCCAAAGCCCTGGGTGCGCACAGAACCTCTTTGTGCTCAAGATGAGTTCCTGATCCTGGGGAACAGGGCACTTTTTCAGCACCTCTCCTACAAGGAAGCAGTGAAGACTGTGCTAGCTGTTCGAGATCCTCGAGCTGCTGCGAAAAAGCTCTGCACACTGGCTCAGAGCTATGGGTGCAGAGACAATGTTGGGGCAGTGGTAGTGGCCCTGCACATTGGAGAAGATAGCTGCACCTGTGAGCCACCACTCACTACTAGTGATGTCAGAGGAACAACTGCACCTACCTCTGTGCCCATATCAGTGCCACCTGTTGACCCTGCTACACCTTCCTCAAGCAGTGGTATTGCCTCAGAGTTCAACAGTGAGACTTCTGCTTCAGAGGTAGGAAGTGAGGCTGGATCCACAGCTTCTGATGAGCACCCTTCTTCAGTCCCAAATGCACGACCTGAGCGCCGCTGTAGCCTACACCCAGCAGTGACTGTCTGCAACACTGTGGGTCCGGGCAACCTGGGACCTGGAGCTTACCCAGCTCTGTTTCAGCGCCAACCATCCTCTGCCACCTTTTCCAGCAACCAGTCTGACAATGGTCTTGATAGCGATGATGAGACTCCTCTAGAGGGTGTTATTTCCAATGGGAGTAAGCTGGAGGTGGAGGTTGACATCCACTGCTGTGCTTTTCAGCTCCGCTCTGGGCCGCCTGACAGCCCAAAGGAGTTGGACCTGCGAGACCTGCGGTCCGCTGACTACAACAGTAAGGTACGTCGGCAAAACAGTGTGGTGGTCTCGACTACAAATGGCTGCCTTCTGGCTGTATGTGGGAGAGAGATTTCTGACCTGAAGAAATCTCCTTCTACCTCCAGCCTCTTTGGAAAGAAGCTGTCAAATGGCTCTGTAGTGGCACCAGAGGACAGTCACAACATAATTGAAGTAGCTTTGGAAGCACCTAAGAAGAAATCCGGTTATTTTGCAGCACCTGCTCAGCAGGACCCAGAGGATCAGTTAGTTGTCCCTCCAAGCCTGGAACAAGATGTTCGGGAACAACTAAGGGGCCAAAGTCCTATTGTTCCAGGGCCACCACCTCCCTCAACACCTCCTACAAACAGAGATCCAAACTGGGACCATACCCAGCCTGGTCTCCCTCCTACAACCTTTCAACAGGAGGTCTATGACACTGCCCTGTAAGGAGGTACAGGTACAGCACAGCACCATTTGAGCATTTTTGTGACATAGTGCTGGCAGGTATGACCCATCTTGTAACTGCTGGAATATTACAGTTCCTCTTGAGCTCTGTCACAATGTGTGAAGTCATGCATGTCCTTATATGATAACATCCCACCAACCAGGACCAGTCTGTGGTGAATCTGAGGAGGAGCAGACATGAAAATTAGCAAAGTGTACACATTTCAGGACTAATGAAATGAGGTCTTGGAAAAAAATTTTGAGCTTGAATACCTCATAAATGACCTTAACTGACTCTGTACAAGTACAATGCCCTTTACATCACAAGACATTTGCTTCAGCAAGCTTTTATCATCTTAATTTCTTTTCCACAGAAAGGGGCTAGCCATGATAAAAAGGTAAGAAAAGTGCCTTTTGCAGGTGGCTGTGGTTCTAGATGGGCCCTCAGTGGTTTGGTGAACTTTCATTGTTACCAAGTAAGGCAATTGCCATCTCCTGCCCTTTTGTGGTTGATTTAACTGCTGTAATTTAGTTTGCCCGGATAACTAACCCAACCTGAGAGCATTTTCATCTCCATCCTAAAAAAGGAAATACATTTCTTTAAGGTATGGAAAAATAACAGGAAAAAACAAGCATTCTATATCTCTTCTGATTTCCTTGTTGGAGCACAGATCAAGCTAATGAAGCCATGGGGATATGGAAACGTGACATAGACTGTTTGGCTTATGTTACCCTCTGCTGTTCTGGAACACGTTGCACAATGGAACTGTGAAAGACCCCTCTTGGTTAAAAGAAGCAAGGCCCAGGGTGTTAAAGGACATGGGGTGGTCAGTGTCAGATTAGAAAATAAATAACTAAATTGACCTCTATATGTTATCACTGGTACTGGTACTAAGGCCACTTTGGTTGGGACCAGAAAGAACATCCCAAACTGAATAGTCATAACATGGTCTTGGGCATACTTGAAATGTGCCATGAGAGACTGGCCTAGAGGACCAACCCCTAAAATTTTTGGGTTAAAATACTGTACATACTGATTGAAAATTACTGTTTGTTTAGGAAATGTGACAAAATAGATTTTTTTTTACCAAATATATGATACCTATGTCATATATTGTGCAGAGTGTTTTGCCGTGTCTGTGTGTGCGTATGCCTGTGTGATCAACTATTTTGGCCTTGGGAATGTTCTTGAGGAAATGCACTGTCCAATTTTTTTCCCTAGAGTAAGAAATTGAAGTGGTCTGTCACTGTCAATAGATTTCAAATCAATATGCTATTATTATTATTATTATTATTATAATCTGAAAACATTGAGAATTTCATAGAATAAACTAAAAGGAGTTTTTGCTGGAATAGACTAACATGCTCCTGGATTGAGGGGCCATCTAGTGGAGATGACTGTAAACAACAGCATACTTGCACAATTGTGTTTTGTAGCTTTTTATTTTGAGGAAGTACCCAAGAGTTGTGGGTGCCCAAATGGTGTCATTTTTAGTCTATTTATAAATATGCACAAGCATATAATTTACTGTAAACTGAAAACAAGAAGACTGTATTGAAATACTGTTAAAGGCCAGATGATGACAGTAATGACAGAACAAATTACACATCTAATTTCACATTTTCACTAATTAGCTTTGAGTGATGTGAATGTATTTGTTTTACCTGCTAAACACAATGTAAGTGAAATGTTTCTACATGGATTCAAACTCAATTCAAACATGAAAGTTGCATTGTGTTTAGGTATACAACATGAACCATCTGATCACTTGTGCCACCATTTTACACAGCTTTGGCCAAATATCAAGCCTGTGGCTTAGCAAAATATTTTGCTTCTCCATTCCAATACATTTTGAACATAAACAGTATAAATGTAACCTGCAATGACACTTTTAACAAGAGGGTTTCCCTTTGTACATTGTCAGCTAAACACTAAAAACCGAAGGGTAAGTAGAGTGGGATTTAAATTTAAAGCTCACAGTGGTGTTCCATGTGAACGCAAGATAATCGTCTGCCTGTATCTGCACTTTAATTATTGAGTTTTAGCCAGTTGCATTTAAAGAAACATTTTTAAAGATTTTTCTTGTGCAGAATGTCTGGTATTGAATGTCTGGTATAATTCTTTTTGAAGATACAGTTTACTATTGACTCTTCTGTGCCAACACACTTTTGAGGATTTATTGTAATGTCCTAATCTCAAGGAATATATAAAAGATAGGAAATTGATAGCCACGTTTGCTTAGGAGCACCCATGGGACTTCACAGAGCATTAGCAAGCTGCTGGTGCATTAAATGACATTTGTATCCCATATAGCTGCAGGCCAAATTCTGCGGTCCTTGTGCCAAAAGATAGTAGATGAGGTTTAGGGCCTTTGAGAATATTTGATGTGTTTTACTAGTGCTTTTTCAGCTCTGTTGTAGGACTACTAGATGTTACAACCCACAAACCACATAAAAACTCTGACATTTTTACCCTAGTAGCCAAATACCTACAGTTACCATATGCATGTTTTACATTTTCTGTACATTTTAGTACATTTCTGGTGTCCAGACATTGAAATAATTCACTCAAAAGAGTCTGTTTGGTGATGCAAACTGAAATCATTCCCTCCGTAGGCTGAGTATTATGATTTATTAGAGAGAATATCATGGAGTATTATGATAATGTATGCTTGAGGTTAAAGGAATTAAATGCTTGTTCTGTACTCTGTATTTCCCTTCAAAAGACCTTAAACAACAAACGCCATTTGTATATAGTTCAAGGAACCTATACAAATATGTTTAAGAAATGCTGTTTATTACGGATTTGTTGAGATGCACATAAACTCATGGGCCTCAGGTTGCTGTGGCTTCTCATGGACAAATATTCTTCTCTAAGAGAAAGTATTTAGCAGAAATATGTATGGTAAATGAAAGCATTACAAAGTGTTTCACTTTTGGGGGTCTTGTACCAATGAGGGATAAGCATTTGTTTTAGGTGAGTGGTGATAGGTCTCTCATGAAAGAGGTAATCGATAATGGGCCAAGTGCAGGACATTTCACTGTGCGCTGTGTTTGTTAGATGAGGTCACCTGCTCCTGCACACTTAACACTTCTACAGCAAATCTGGCACAAACAGTGCTGATTGCTACATCTCAAATGACACATAGATCCTTCTTCTACATGGAATTACATATCTGCTAGCATGAATTTATCCATAATGTTATCCAACATGATATATGCAAATCTCACCTGTCTATATGTCTAACTCTGGCTGAGTTTGTGTGGTCTAAAAATTCTGCCTGGTTTATGGGTAAAAGGTAACATGAAAAGAGTATCAGAGCAATGGTGTGTGTGTGTTTATGCGCTTGAGTATGGATTAAGGTTGTTATGCACTGTGCTGTACTGTTGTCTTATTGCTGTATGATCAAGCCTACTGTATGAAATATAGTTGTTTAGGGTCCTTTACCTTTTAAGGATTGCCAGTCTACAATATGTTTGGGAATTTGTTTTGCCAAGCTGAGACAAGTGTTGTATATCTAAGTGCTCCATGTTGCCATAGTCACTAGTGCTGTGTGTTCCCCCATCCAAAATGTGTTGGGTCTGTCCTATTTGCGCAGTGCTTCTGAATAAATTCTAGCAAAGGCAGATTTAGCAGATTTCACATTTTATTACAATCTTTAAAAAGATGTATGGAAAAATGTAAATGATTTGCATGGGTGATATGTGGGCAATGAACATAATCTGAAATAGAATTTAATGCACAAACTAAAAAAGAGTGAATAAGAAATTTCCCTTTAAACCCTCCAGCTAAGAGGATATGTCTAATGTGTAACCAGAGCACTACACCTATGCAGACATACTGAAAAAGAACGGCTGTTAACACTGATGTAAGCAAGCGGGCCACAGAAAGTTTCATTCAGGTTAGAGTATCAATGAAAGGGTATCAACCTCTAAGAGCTTGTGAACTCACTGTCTTGACATCTTATCTTTCATTTGCTTGCCTGAAACAATACTGCCTAAGTTCAGACCCAGGCTGCTGAGGTTGCTGATGCTTCACTTATTTTTGTTTGTTTTTCCTTTGAATATCAAATGTTTTATTTATTATGAGTTTATTGGCAATGTTCCAAATTATAAAGGCTTGTTCTAGACAGGGGTTAGAAAGGTGTTCAGATTTGTTTGACATGTGACCAAAGTTTGACCTTGCTATCATTTCTGTACATTCTTTTTTCTAGAGATGCTTGAATATTTTCTCTCAATGCCAAGAAGCTGAGGTTTATTTTTGTACTTCATTTGTTCATGCAAATTTATAGGTCCTTCAGCACAGAATTTAGAATTTAAGGTTCTATGGCATACTATCAACCCATCATGTTTTGATTAGGATACTAATTATTAATGTATTTAATGTCAAGCATGCCCTATATTAATGATTACATGTAATACAAATAGCTGAACACATTACTTTGTACAAAATGACAAATATTTGTGTTTATAAGGCTTTGTTTTAAATATCCAAAGCATACTGTACATTATATTTTTATTTTATATATATTTTTTTTATTTTAGCATGCAGAAATCTGCAGAATTCTTTGTTATATTTAATGCTGTTAATTTTAGAAAACTTGTTGTTTTATTGATTTGGGAAAAGGCCTAAACGTGAGCACTTTTGCTGTTTGCCAGCTAAATCTATATTCCTTTGGATTTTGAGGGTGGGTAATGGCTCATTATTTGATTTGAGATGCTGCTATGACTAGTTTTGAGCAGAAAAGCTGTATTTTTAATTACCTTTTCAGCCAAGTAGCAATAAAAATTTATACTGTGAAACTTGTTTTATTTCATTTCTTTCAAAAAAAAAAAAAAAGAAGTATCATGAAAGAATTGGAGTAGCATGATGCAGTGCCTTCAGGTATGCAATTCCTGAAATAAATATAGCAGTAAAATAAGAAAGATATTTATTAAGTGTATAATAGAAGTGCTTTTAATTAATAATAATAAAAAAAGTATAAGTGCAAGAAACCTACACTTAAAAACACTTTTATAAAGGAATGAGTTTAGAAAAACTAAACTTTTACCTTTTATAGTCATGTCTTAAGTGCCATTACAACTTGAACCTTTACTCTGAATATTTTAAGTAAATCTTTTGACAGGTGCCATGACAACCAAATATGAAGCCTTTAAATTTGTTGCTTGCCATGTTAACATTTTTTATTTGCTATTAGTTATCATTTGGACAGTTACACTTCTCATATCACAGAAAATGAAGTATATGTATTATGTCAACAATAAAAAAAAAATTATCAAAAACTACTATCAACTTCACTCCATACAATCCATATATAACATATATAAGCTAAGACTAAAAAATAGCTACCTTTACATTATGTGACAATGTTTTAAAAGAAATGGCACAAAAAAAATTACAGCATGAAGAGTATTTTCTCTTCCTGTAAAGTTACAAATTTGGAGAAACTCCAAAGAGTATCAGAGTTTTACTCTGATAGCCATGTTACAAAAATACCCCCCCTGACCTTTACACGTCCTCTTCTGGATGCTGACACCTGAGAGAATCTACCTTTTAGAAGTTGCTGTTCTCTGCTTCGTTTTGTTTCTTCATCTTTCTTACTGCTCGGAATGCTCTCACAGCCAGCAAAGCACTTACACAGAAAAGAATGAAGCCAAGCACACCAAATAGTCCCCCTGCTATGTCTGTCCCGTTGAGACTACACTCTGAACCTTTGAGGCCTTTGCTCTTGTACATGTCCTCTCTTTCTTTACAGGTTGCATTGCCATATACCTCCTGGAGCTTGATGAAGTAGAAGGCCACAGCAGGGATGTAGCCCAGGCCTATCAGTCCATCCAGCACCGCCTCAAACAGCAGGACTGGTGGCCAGCGGAATGGCACCCGGAACAGCCCGAGTGCCAGCATCACCAGAGCATATGTCATTAGAACCCCACCACACGCCATGCTGAAGATGTAGGGGGGCAGCTTGAGTTGGTAGAAAAGCTTGTCAAGCTGCTTTACCTTTGCTGCCTCCTGGGCTGTGAATGCCTGTGCACCTCCATAATAATAGTAATAAAGACCACCCAAGCTGGCAACATCCTGATACTGCCCCTTGTTACTGTAGGGTACTCCAGCACAGATGACGATCAACATGTTTAGGAAAAATTCCAATATTTGGCAAATGCCTGCATGGTTTTAAAACACAGAAACATATCATGCCTTAGCAACCGTGTAATGTTTAGAATGTTTGGGTCTTGATGAACAAAGTATAAACATATGAATTAAGAACAAAGCATTAATGGGTCCATATCCTTAATCTTGAGCAGTGCACAAAAGTGAAAGTGAAAAAACCACATGGCAGTTTCACACCTGTCTTCTCAGGCATTGTTTGTGCTTAAAAAGAATAGATAAATTAGTAAACTAAAGCAGATGTGTTTTACACTAAGATTAAGATTAATAGTAATAAAATTTATATAACAATAATAATGATTATATACATAGGTATACAATTATTCTCACCTGTCAGGAAAAGAAAGAACATATTCAATTACCTCTGGATGTTGGAATATACCTTAGATTATACAGAGCCTCTCTGTGTAGCGTTGTCTCACAAGCTGATGGGTTTATATACCTACAAAAAATTATATATAAATGGGTCATGAAAAGTAATGAACAAAAATTTCCATGAGGGATGAATGGATCTATTTTAAGATGATATGAGATGTATCGTTTTTTCTTACACTCCATGATGCCCATGGTGATAAGAATCTTCACATTCAGGTTGTTTTGGATTCATATACGTCCTCCTTTGCTTATCTCTTTGGTTTCTCTCCTGTTCTTCATCAGACCCAGTGTTCCTTTCCTCCCTGTACCTCCCATCACTGTGGTATTCCCTGCCTCTATTCCAGTCTCTCCTTTCATGGCTCTGATTCCTTGACTGGTGATGGGGCTCAGGCATAACTGAACTTCACTGATGATGATTAAACAAGAAAGTTAGCTCCCTAACTATACACTTAATGATAAAAGAAATCCTTTCATTGGAGAACTGTTCTAGACAATGACTGAAAAACGTCACCACTTTATTAAACTGTCCCTTTATGAATATCTCCTTAGGAAAATGCAAATAATGAATTAGTGATTGCAGATTGATGTTTGGGAGCTGAGTTCCTGCCAGCTCTTTTGTACACTTACAGTTTCTCTCCTAATCATATATTGCAGCACTAAAGTTGTTTTGTGGGATTGTACTAACCTAAAACCTGTATAGCCTGTAATACAGACCTTTCAGAGAACCTTTCTGGAATATTCGGAATACTGAGATCTGATTGAAAATAAAATCGGCTTTTACAGCACTTCAGGTCAGTCATGGCCTTCAGGGGTGTCCTCACACCTTGTCGTCCCCCTTCTCGGCTTCTTCACCAGCACTGAGCAGTGTTTTGTGCAGGCTAATGGCTGATGCCGATACATTTGCACTGCGTAAACGTCTCCAAAACGTCTTGAAGAGAAAGAAATAAAGGGGCCTGGACACATCAGGTCACCCAACCTTACCGCCGGTACTTACCTCACAAATAACCCTGGTAAGTGTGTGGTATTTTTGCTGCGTTGGGGTCAAAACTTCCTCCTTTGGCGCACTGTTCGCGGAGTGTTTGTAGCCCCGCCTCCTCACCTGTGACCCCGCCCTCACACAGGTTCCTCCAGAGGTGCGTTGCAAACTGCTTCGGTCCACTCGTCCTGCTCTGCTTTAGTCGGACTAATATTAGTCAAATCTTAATAATGGTAATTAAACTGAGAAGTGGAAAAATTCGCGCATTTGAAGACTTTATTTCATCGTTAAGGATTAGCATGTAAGAGTAGATTTGTCACTAGTGGGAGACTTTTTATGAGCAGCATGCTTAAATATTTAACGTGTGGTCATGTGAGTACAAAATATTATATTTTGCACTAATCTTAATTCCTGCTTGAAATAAAACTGTTACATATGAAAAGTATATCTGTATTTTTATTTGTTCAAGTAAACGTTCACACAAATGTTCAAACAAATATGCTGCAGTGCATGATGGGTAACATGCAGAAAAGAACTTCATCACGGTTCATCACGTAGTAGTGCCTTTCGTTTCGCTTTCAAAAGATTACTTTACATTTTTACTCATCCCAACATATAATGCATGCAAAAAATATGACTGCATTATGTGAGGGATCCTCAAAGGTTGAAAAAAAAAACAACAACATTGAAATGAAAGTTAAAAAGAGTGAACAGCAAAAGTGGAACACCAAGAGAACAGAAATAATATCAGAAATACTCTCTCACTCTCTCATTGTCTTTGCCACTTGTTCTGATTAGGGTTGCAAGGAAGAATTACTAGTACTGGTTAAAACTCATCATAACTACTTCACCTGAGCATTATGGTATCATCCTGAAATATAGTATTTAGAACTGTATTTAAATGTCATCCTAATTAGTGTGAGGTGATCAGATTTCCGAAATGAAATCTGGGGACACTCTATTTAAAATATTCATTGTTTTCATTTATAAAATAAATGATGAACAGCACCAGCTTTTTTGACCATGATAACTTTTGAATAATATTAAGTTACAGTGAAGGATGAATGATGTATGCATGAGTACGTTACATTGCAGTTTCTTTTATATATATAACAAAATAATGACACTAAATCTAAATAAACTACACTTTAAACAGACCACAGATCTAAGGAACAGACTGACAACAGATGGAAGTATAAGGTAGGACATCAACTTACACAGGTTTAAGATGTGTTACTTATACTGGAAATATTAAGGGGGTGACAACGTTCAGACAAAAGAAAAACTAAAACACAGGGGAACTTCTACTCATGACAGGACAACAAACACGTGATAAGTGGAGGAGACGTTGAAGAGACACAGGTGAATACATTTCCAGTGGGGCAGGATTAAGGTGGGACTAGAACATACCCACCTCTAATACACCTGGCCTTACTACCCTTCCATCCAGTCTCTCACACGCAAAATATCAACCTTTTTTCTCTCCATCATATTAGCTAATTCTCTACATTTACCAGTCATGCTGCCAACATTCAAAGGTCCTACTCTCACTTCCACTCTCCTCTCCTACTTTCTCTCCTCCCTCTGGACATGCCTTCCTCCTCTTCTTCTTCTCCTTTGGCCAGCAATAGTCCAATTTCCACCTGCACCCTGTAGGCTAACAGCACTTGTGGTGGCCGTTGTTAACCCGGGCCTCAACCGATCAGATGTGGAAATCTGATTCGTTTGATTTGGCAAAAGCTTGACACCAGATGCCCTTCCTGACGCAAACCTCCCCATTTACCCGGGCTTGGGACTGGCACCAAGAAATACACTGGCTTGTGCATCCCTAGTAGATGGTTTAGCTCTCAAATTGTAATAAATATGTTAAATTAAAAATGATTCCCTATATTATTAGGTAGCAACATTCACTGTATGAATAGAACAGTTAAATGTTTAACACTGTCCATATTGAGCACCGCCCCCACGTCACTCAAAAGTTTTTACCCATTCTGCGTAAAGCACAGACCTTCCTCTCATCCCTAGATTTTTTACTTGAGGAACAATCAACTAAACTGAAAATAAACCTGGAACTATATGAGACTGTAATATTCATGTTAGCCCAGTGATTCTATAGCTGTGGCCAAATGTTTTGAGAATGACAAGGATTGGATCTTTTTCAAAGGTTTTTATTGACAATTACATTAAGTTAATGCTAAGAGTCAATATTTGCAGTGTTGGCCCTTTTTAAGACCTCTGCAATTCACCTGACATGCTGTCAATCAACTTCTGGCCAAATCGTGACTGATGGAGGCCCACTCTTGCATAATCAATGCTTGGAGTTTGTCAGAACTTGTGGGGTTTTGTTTGTCCATCCACCTCTTCAGGACTGACTACAAGTTAAGGTCTGGGGAGTATCTTGGCCATGGGCCCACAATTTTGATATTTTATTCCTTGAGCCATTAAGGTATTGCTTTTGCCTTATAAAACAGTGCTACAGGATTTTGGAAAAGGCATTGCTCTTCACCAAACTGTTCTTGGATGGTTCAGAGAACCATGGAGGTTGTTCTTGGAAGATGCTTGCTTTATGACTGTGCTGTTCGGTAACATTGTGAGTGAGCTTACTCCCTTGGCTGAGAAGCAACCCCACATTTGACTGGTCTCAGGGTGCTTTACTGTTGGCATGACACAGGAGTGATAGTAGCGCTCAACTTTTCTTCTCTGGACAATTTTTTTTCCGGATTCCCCAAACAATCAGAAAGGGGATTCATCAGAGAAAAATAATTCACCCCAGTCCTCAGCAGTCCAATCCCTGTACGTTTTGCAGAATATCAGTCTGTTCCTCTTGGAGAAAAGTGGCATCATTGCTGCCCTTCTTGACACCAGGCCGTCCTCCAAAAGTCTTCACCTCACCATGTGTGCAGATACACTCACACTTGCCTGCTGCCATTCCAGACCAAGCTCTGCACTGGTGATGCCCTGATCCTGCAGCTAAATCAACTTTAGGAGACCGTTCTGGTGCTTCCTGGACTTTCTTAGGCATCCTGAAGCCTTCTTCTCAACAACTGAACCTCTCTCCATTAAGTTCTTGATGATCTGATAAATGGCTGATTTAGGTGTGTCACATATGAGGGGTTTCTGTCACGTATGAGGTGTTTTGGGCACGCTAGAGGGCGCTCTTTGTCACGTATGAAGTGTTTTGGGCACGCTAGAGGGCGCTCTCTATCACGTATGAGGTGTTTGTCACATGAGGTGTTTTGGGTACGCTAGAGGGTGCTCTGTTCTGACTGAGCACACCTGAGCTCATGAAGGCACAGGTGTGCATCGTTGGGGCTGACTATTTAAGCCCCGATGAGTCAGAACAGAGTGTGGCTCATTAGTTAGGCTAAGCCAACGTACAATGGTGGTATTTGGTTGTGGTTTTAGTGTTTAGGAACTTGGTATTTTGATTTAGACTGCAGTTCCTTGGTTCTTAGTTTTTGATTAGAACTGCAGTCCTTGCTTCTGGTTTTTTGTATCTCTGGATAATAAAACTAAGTTCCGAACTCCTGGCTCCGCACTGGCATCCTTCCGGCACCCCGCCGCCGTTACAGAAATGAGCCTCCAAAACCGGGACGTCAGGAGCCTCAAGAGTTGGTGTGAAGAGCATGAGCGTGCCCTGGGAGCCATGGTTGAGGACCTCCGAGCAGCGCTGCCATTGTGGCAGCTGGGGTGTTGCGAGCGGAGCGAGAGAGAGTCACCGACACTGAGCTCTCGCGACGCCTGAACCTGCTGAGTCGCTCAATCCAGCTCGCTCCCTCTCTGGAGGCCAAAGAACGGCTGGAGGAGTACAGCCGAATGGAGGAAGCGGAACTAGCCGTTATGGAGGTAATGTTATTGGGGCGATCCCTCGAGGAGGAGGCTTCGTTCGCGCCCCTTTCTTTACCGGCTCCTGCTCTCCACCAACCGCAATGCCGGAAGTCGGTGGAACCTGCCTCCTTCGCCACTCACAGCGCCCCGTCCGCGAAGACAGCGCCGTGCAGCCATCACAGCGGTCCGTCCGCGGAGACAGCGCCGTGCAGCCATCACAGCGGTCCGTCCGCGGAGACAGCGCCGTGCAGCCAACACAGCGGTCCGTCCGTGGAGACAGCGCCGTGCAGCCAACACAGCGGTCCGTCCGTGGAGACAGCGCCGTGCAGCAAACACAGCGGTCTGTCCGCGGAGGCCCCGCCCTATGTGAAACGCGGCGAAAAAATTGTGGATACGCCGCAGAAACAAAGAAAAAAGGGCAAGAGGCCCGCACTTGGCACAGTACACAACCCCAACTCCTCTAACCCGTCTGCTGAGCAGAGGGTAATAGAGGAACCGTTTTAGGTAAGAGAATTAACCTAGAGAATTCAGAAATTAGAACATGAACTACAGGAATCTCAGAAGGTCTGGCTGTCTGTTCTGGGCGCAGAAAGACAAAACAAAAACATTTTAGTTGAGCAGCTCCAGGAAATGGAGGCTGAGCTCCTCACCAGGGATCAAGTAATCTGTACACAGAGACAGGATCTAGACGCCCTGAAAACAAAGTGTAAGAAATTGGAGGGTGAAAACGCCTCTCTTCAGGCTGTGAAACACCAGCTGCAGGTGAGCCACCAGTTTCAAGTACATTCCCTTCAGGAGGAACTAGTTACAGTAAATGGGGAACTTCAGGAAAAGCAGGCTAGGTACCTAGAACAGGAGAAAGTCTGTAAGGATCTCAGGGAACAGATACTTTGGCTAACCAAAAACTTGAACAGCACCCAGGAGGACTTCAGGGCTGAGTCAGAAAGACTCAGACAGGCCAACTTGAAGCACAGTGCACTTCTCGCAGACATTCACCTACGAGAAGATCAGATCAAACAACAGAGGGAATTGCTGGCGAGGCTCAACCAACAGCTGGCAGAAAGCAAGACCTCTGTTCTGCAGATAACCAGCTCAGCCACCCATGAAAGACTGAAACACGAGGAGGAGCACACCACTCTACATTCTCAGCTTGAGGGAACCAAAGGACTCTTGTCTCTTTGCCAGAGTGACCTTGCAGCTATGGAAAGGGAGAGAGATGTTTTAGCTCAAGACAATGGTGAGCTTCGAGTAGAGGTCAGTGGACTCATGCAGGAGCTGAAACAGGTGCAAGGCAACAATGCCACTCTGCAGACAGAACTGGAAAAAGCCAGGAGGGAAACCAGAAAACCCACTGATTCACAGGACCCACCCAGAGAGTACGGTCAAGGAGGGCAGGTAATCCACAGTTTTATAAGTTTGATTTTGGACAAGAAACTAAGAATGTGGTTATGTGGTTATGAGAACCTGGACTCCGTGAGACTCACCCTGCAGGTACATGGAGCAGAGTGTCACAGGGCCAAGAGGGACTCTTCTATGAACCACAAAGATTCATCTGTGTTTAGCTCTTTCAGACCCATTCAGGCCAAGGCTTTCCAGTGAGTCGGACCATTCCTCACGGGACCCCCATGATGAGTCAGGAAGGACAAGGCGTTTCCCTACCGCCAGCTCCTTGACCGAGGTACCCATAATGGTTAGGTCTCTTCTGAAATCACCCGCATTGATTTCTGCTTTGGAACACTTGCAGAGAAAGCCTCTGGTGGAGATCCTGTCCACAGATACTTCAGGTAAGAGTATAAACGTGTATCACAACAGAGAAGACCCAGAAATTAAGCTTCGGGATTATGTCCTCTCCACATTCCCCGTATCAAGGAGGAAAGCTAAGATTATTCAGAATCCCCTGCTCTCCGCTGAAACCTATCGGCCTATTCAGCAAGGACTTCTTAGCGAACCTGTTCTGAACATACCCGTACATATTGGTGAAACTGTATATGTTCCCTCCGCCCAGTCAAAGTTACAGAACCAGACAACCACATCAAGAAATCTGACTCCCAGTCTGGTTCATCATCAACCACGTCCATCTATTACCTCAGGCATCATCTCTGGAACAGACTGCCCTTCATGGATCTCTTCCCTTGTTTCAGTGCATTCCGTAAGTAAAGTAGCAGAAATTGAGTCTAGTTCCTCAATTCCCTTGACCTTAGCCTTTCAGAGAATGATCCAGAGGAGGAGTGCTCCAGAGGCTTTGTGGAAGCTACTGATGGTGACAATCCAACAGCCCAACTTGATGTGCCTGTGGGGGATCCACAGATATCAGAGGCTCTGGAATTAGTCAAACCCCCTCCTACTCAGAGGAGAGGAGCAACCCAGGTTGCCAAGGGTAAGGTCAGTAAAAACAAAACACGAGTTACCATGCCTCTCAGAGATGGAAGCACACAGTTACCCCGGCCTTCCAGAAGCCAGCAGTGCCAGAGGAGAGCAACAGCGTTCACTGCAGCAGTGGAGGAATACCTTTCCTTTATTGCTGTCAGTGCCCCCAAAAGAGTCTTTGCACCAGCTGTTCTTCCCCCAAACCTCCTGCTAAATGCCCACATGAGTATCATCCCAGTTGGCACAACATTACAACTAGGTACCAATCAGCACCTGAAAGTTCCAGAGCAGAAACACGCCTTGCCGGTTGCACTGCTTCCCAACACCGTACCCATAACACGTCCCTGCTATCAGTATCCTCAGAACTTGTGGCCTGTACATTTGTATGAAAGAGATGAAAAACTCCCCACCTTGGATTACGAAACGAAAGTCATGGAAAGCGAGAAGGACCGAGACCGAAAGCGGAGCACACACAGGGTAACGAACTCTTCCCCTTCTAACCACAGAGAGTCTCTTGTATGTAGCTCTATTTCAGGTGATGACCAGACAAGGCTCCCGAGCCCATCAGCTGCGTCCCCCAGAGGTCCCAGTACGGAGTCAGAGAGACGGGAGACAGAGGAAACACAGGACAGCAGAAAGACACAGAGGGAATGCTCCGCTAAACACAAGTACCAAGGGGACTTGGTTATCAGGATATGGACTGAAACTCTGGGATACCCATCTCTGCCGCCAACAGCCCAAGACATGGCTGGTCAGAGGTCCTTTTGTGTTAGTGTTTGGTGGACCTGACCAGATGCCCCAATAAGGGACTTTTTTGTAAAATGTTTTTTGTTCTTGGCCTCCCCCCGGAGGTTCGGCTGTGTATTGGCACTTCGGGAGCCGTGCCTTTTGGGGGGGGGGGTTCTGTCACATATGAGGGGTTTCTGTCACGTATAAGGTGTTTTGGGCACACTAGAGGGCGCTCTCTGTCACATATGAGGTGTTTGTCACATGAGGTGTTTTGGGTACGCTAGAGGGTGCTCTGTTCTGACTGAGCACACCTGAGCTCATGAAGGCACAGGTGTGCATCGTTGGGACTGACTATTTAAGCCCCGATGAGTCAGAACAGAGCACGGCTCATTAGTTAGGCTAAGCCTATGTACAATGGTGGTATTTGGTTGTGGTTTTAGTGTTTAGGAACTTGGTATCTTGATTTAGACTGCAGTTCTAATCAAAAACTAAGAACTGAGGAACTGCAGTCCTTGCACTCCTTGCTTCTGGTTTTTTGTATCTCTGGATAATAAAACTAAGTTCAGAACTCCTGGCTCCGCACTGGCATCCTTCCGGCACCCCGCCGCCGTTACAAGGTGCAATCTTACTGGCAGCAATATGCTTGCTTGTGAAGCAATTTTTGTGCAGTGATGACTGCACATGTTTCCTTGCAGGGAACCATGCTTAACAGAGGAAGAACAATGATTTCCAGCACCACTCTCCTTTTATAGCATCCAGTCTGCTATTCTAACTTAATCTGCATGAGTGATCTCCAGCCTTGTCCTGCTAAACACTCTCACCGGTGTTAGCAGGAGGATCATTGAAATGATGTCAGCAGGTCCTTTTGTGGCAAGGCTGAAAAGCAGTGGAAAATTATTTGCAAATAATTGGAATTCATCTGATCACTCATTATAACACACTGACATCATAATGCACTGATGTTAACGCTGTGAAGGTTTAGGGGTAGATATGCATTTGGGTTCTTATCGGACTCTTCTTCTAGAGGTGAAATGCATGTTTATTTGGTTAAGATCAGGAGACTGATGTCCAAAACTTTTCACTCTTTCCCTTGATATTGTCAACTTGATCTAGTTTGGTTCATTGTTTGGATGCATTTCTCTGTAAATTGGCAGAAAAAAGTTTCTGTAGACTTTAGTAGTCATTTTGCTGGAACTATTTTGAGCTACATCATCAATTACAATTGCAGAGCCTGTTCCAAGAGCAGCCATTCAAGTCCA
Source organism: Hepsetus odoe (assembly GCA_017165825.1). Taxonomy (NCBI): domain Eukaryota; kingdom Metazoa; phylum Chordata; class Actinopteri; order Characiformes; family Hepsetidae; genus Hepsetus; species Hepsetus odoe. Next base: position 8,812,453 of record CM029380.1, on the reverse strand, counting down.
GTCATCCTCCACTGTGCTTCACAGATGACCTTTCTTCAAACTTTGGCCTTTCCTTCACTTTGGAAGAGTTCATTTTTTCCTCATTTACATTTGCAACATTTAGCAGACGCTTATTCAGAGCGACTTCCATGTCCCAAATGAAGGGACAGTCCCCCTGGTACAATTCAGGGTTAAGGGTGTTGCTCAGGAAACTAATGGTGGTAGTGCTAGAGACGGGATTCGAACCTTGATCCATAGGTACATAGGCAAGTATCCTATCATTAGACCACCACTCCTCACCAGTCAAGTTGTACACTTTTGCCCTACAGACCGCTCTCTAGTTTTTCAAAAACAAATACAGTTTTCACAGGTGAAATCTAAATGCTTAGCAAAAACAAATTAGCCTTGCTGTTGCAGTACTTTTGGTTGGGGCTCTAACACAAAATATATGGCTATAGATCATGCATCAGGGAAATAGAGATGCAGTGTTTATTATTTATTTTTATTTGTAATATTTTTATTTGCCCAATTTCTCTCAGCACAGTGAATTCAATGGGTTTTTTTTTTATTATCCTTACTGTTATTTGTCTCTTTCATAGTTCATAACAACAGTTGATTGTCAAAATAAAACAAACCTTAATTGCCAAAATCAAAAGCAAAAGATCCTAGTTAAATAAACGTACCGTTAGCACCAAAAAGCCTTGAAAACAGTGGTAAGGTGTCTTACATGAACACACAGGGGCCTTGAGACAGCATACAGATATCCAACAGGACCATCCTTAATGCTCTGGTTCCACCATATGAGGCTGCATTTCACCATACTACTTTTCAAACTGCAACCTGAAGTTAAATGGCAAAAAAAAAAACAACTTAAAAACAAGAAATCATACACATTGCTTTGAAACAGAAAGACTTTTGACATTTGAGTGCAGTTTAAAGAAAAATACTTCCAACACAAAAATGATGTGAGATTGATCAATGTCATGTTTTTGCTGACTTTGCATTGAGGTGCTTATTTTTGATTGACAGCATTTACATTCCTTGGTGTACTGGCTACATGCAGACAGTGACTTTGACAACACAACAGTAAATTTGACAGAGAACTTGATTTGAAATAGTTGAGAATAATTTGTTTGGTCAATGGCACAAAGCCAGTGGCAGAATTGGGCAGCTGACTCTTAGTGGGCAATAAAAATAAATGATTACAGTAGGCTTTGAAGGGTTGTTAAAACAAATGATAGCAAGCAGAATGGCTGTCATTACCCTTGTACAAAGGGATTCTTACATACATAAAGAAATTACAAAATGATGCCTAACTAAAAAACAGCTATTTAGTAGGCTGAAAAACACAGAAGGGAAACCTTTCCATGGAGCACACAACAGAACATCAAAATGTGAAGAGAAAGAGAAGAGTTAATGATAAAGGTATACTACCAATTGTAAAGTTTCTCACAGCAAACACATGCTGAACTACTAAAGGCTGTTATACAGCAGTCAGGTAAGAAAATTAAGTGATTTTCTGAAGCACCCCATTTCAAACAATGTCAGAGGCCAGATGCAAAGACTATGAATATCTACTCAGTGACCTTCTAATGACCACTGAGGATTTTAGATTTTACATTTACATTTACATTTATGGCATTTAGCAGACGCTCTTATCCAGAGCGACTTCCATGTCCTAATTACAGGGACAGTCCCCCTGGAGCAACTCAGGGTTGAGGGTCTTGCTCAAAGCTGAGGGCCTTTTAACATCTTATGATCATATACAGTTGAGGCCAAAATTATTAGCCCCACTCAACGCTCTTGATTTCTCCATGAAAATGACCAAAAACAAGTGTTTGTTATTTGGAAACAAATACACTATAAAAAATAATGTCCACTAAGTTTAATTAGGATATTTTATTGATACACCGAGTTGAAACAAGAAAGGGCAAAAATGAGACATCCAAAATTATTAGCTCCCTGGCCATTAATAGTCAATAGTGTACCCTTTCTGAGCCACAACTGACAACAATCTCTTAGAGTAGCTCTTTACTAGGTTGGCATAGGTCTCCTGAGGGATTTTGGCCCATTCTTCCATTGCAAATTGTTCTAGCTGGTCCAAATTGCATGGTTTCCGAGCATGGACAGCCACAGATTCTCTAAAGGATTGAGGTCTGGGCTCTGGGCGGGCCACTCCAGGATCTTAGTTTTGGTATCCTTGAGGAACTGTTGGACTAATTTTGATGTATGCTTTGGGTCATTGTCTTGTTGGAAGACCCAGTGACGACCTAAGCCTAGACTACGAGCAGATTTCTGCATATTCTCCCTGAAAATATCAACATAATTTTCTTTTTTCATGATGCCATGCACCCGAACAAGGCTCCATGTGCCTGAGGCTGCAAAACAGCCCCACAGCATGATGCTCCCACCACCATGTTTAACTGTGGGAACTTTGTTCCTAGGGTTGAAGGTCTCTCCCTTTCTTCGCCATACATAAGCAACATCCATGTGCCCAAACAGGTCCAGTTTAGTCTCATCAGAACAAAGCACAGACTTCCAAAACTCATCTTTACCTTTCAAATGTTCACGGGCAAACCTCAGTCGGGCTGTGATGTGCCACTCTTTGAGAAAAAGGGTTCTTCTGGGACGATGGCCCTGAAGCCCACCACGATGAAGAGCCCTCACAACTGTGTTCCTTGAAACATCAACTCCAGAAGAGGCCAGGTCAGCAACAATCATCTTGGCAGTTGTCTGGAGCTCCTTACTGACATCTCTGACTATTTTCCTCTCCAGAGTTCTTGAAATCTTGCCAGGAAAAATGGCCAGGTTTGTTTCTTACAGAATTTGTCTCCTTGTACTTGGTAATGGTGCAACGTACAGCAGTTCTAGACACTGTGAATTGCTTAGAAATGGCAGTGTAGCCTTCCCTTTTATCATGAGCCTCTTCTATCTTCTTTCTGAGCTCCAGACTGATTTCCTTTGTCTTTGGCATGGTAAGTAACAGTAGTCCCTCTTATGTGTTCAAATGCCCAGTTGCTTGGAGTCTTTTTATGCTGATTGAATGTTGTTAGGAAGCCAACTGACTGCACAGGTGTGGTTTCAAAGCTGATTGGTTAATTACTGTAAGTGTGTTTTATAAGCAAACATTCACATGGGGGTAATTTTTTACCACCCCATTTTTTACTATATTTGATATGAAGCAAGCTTAAAAATTAATTTTATATTACAAAAAGGTTTGCTTATATCAAGTTTCATTAATGCTGCAAACAGTGAAGAAGTTTAGAAAAATGTTCCATAATTCCTGGGGGGCTAATTATTTTAGCCTCAACTGTATTGCATGATTCTTAAATAAAATGAATCTTAGAAAAAGTATGATCTTTTTCTAAAAATCATGCATAAAATATTTGATCCCTTTAGTTCAGTTTTCTTTAAGGCAAATTAGCCTACAGAAGGGGCAGTGGTGGCCTAGCGGATAGGGTTTTGGCCACATGATTGGCGGATCGGGGGTTCGAACCCCTTCTCAGTGGGTTGCCCTGGGGTACCCTTGAGCAAGGTGCCGTCCCCGTCCCGCTCCTCCCTGCGATGGGCTGGCGACCTGTCTGGGGTGCGTCCCCCGTCCTCGCCCTGTGTGCGCTGGGTTGGACACCAGCACTCCCCCGTGACCCCGTTTGGGACAAGCGGCGGATGGATGGATGGATGGATAGCCTACAGAAAGCCATGCCTGAACTGTAGCATGACTTTCAGGTATCAGGAGTGTGAGGACAGTGTCGACAACTTTTAAAATAATAAGACAGTGGACAGTGTCTACAAATAATCCTGTCCTTGCACTTATGCTTGACCAAAAGGAATGGATTATAGGTAATAAGTCGATAATTCTGAAAACGTGTTGTGTTAATTAAATAGTCAAATTGAAAAATTTGTTCATGTCCATTTGTAGCTTAATTCTGCCAGAGAATTTCCATTGCAAGGCACATCCTTTTGCACTGACAAAGTATATTTTTATCAGCTATATTAGCTTATAAATGAATTTTCACAACATTCAATTCAATTCAATTCAATTTATTCTTGTATAGCGCCTTTTACAACAAAGTTGCCCCAAGGCACTTTACATTGGTGGTAGTAATAGATGTTAAAGCCGGACGACTACGAAGGAGAGGAACCAAAAACTCCACTGTGGAGAAAAAAAACCTCTGAGGGTCCAAGGTCAACTGGCTACCCAACCCCCTTGGGTATACTAACAGTAAAAAAGTTAGTTTGGTTTTAAACTCCAGGATCAGTGAGGAGTCCCAAGTTTCTTCCAGGTACCGATGAGCCGGCGCATCAGATGCATCACACAGACCAGATGGTAGCTCGACATTGGACTCAGGTGATGACCACAGCGGGCCCCCCCGGACATGTGGGGAGAGAAATGGAATGAGGGGGTCAGTAGTGAGCAGGATCCAGTAGTGACAGACACAGACATGAAACAACAGTGCGATGGCATGTACAGCAGCACCAGCGACTTTAGTAATGGTGCACTATGGTGATTGGTGCGGGTAAGCTAAACTAAAGAAGTAAGTCTTCAGCCGTGATTTAAAGACTGAGACTGAATCGGCATCCCGTACAGAAGCAGGCAAGCTGTTCCACAATCTAGGGGCCCTGTAACTGAAAGCTTGTGCTCCTATGCATTTATTTATGCAAGGGACAATTAGGAGATCTTTATTCTGGGATCTAAGTGGGCAGTTAGGTATATTGGGGCAAGACCTTTAAGTGCCTTGTAGGTTAAGATGAGGACCTTGAAGTCAGCCCTGTACCTAACAGGAAGCCAGTGAAGTGAACATATAGCAGATGTAAGGGCACTATGCAAACAGTGGAGAACCAGAGATGTCAGACTGGTTCACCTGTAACAATAGTATATACAGCAGATATCTCATAGAAACACTTCATCAGTGTTAAAGTATATGACTCACTTTCAGGACACTCTCACTTTCCAGTATTGTCTTCTTCTCTTTCTTTAATTTTCTTCATTCACCAGCCCCTCAAAGTATTCCTTCCACCTGCTCAACATGCACTGTTCTCTTGTGAATATGTTTCCATTGCTATCTATCCTAACCTGCTGCACATCTTTCCCATCTTTGTCTCATTGTCTAGCCAATTGCTATTATTTCTTTGCTAGCCTCTTCTTCTGTATACACAACTGAACTCCTGGGTTCTACCACCAGGTTTCCTTATCCTCTTTCTTTTGTCTGGATGTTTCCCTTAACACTTCTGCAGTAGTTGCCCAGCAATCTGGTAAGTCTTCACTACTTCCCAGTGCCCATCTTAACTACTGCCTTAATTCTACCTTACAGTCTTCCTTCTTCAACTTCCACCATTTGATCCTTGACTCTGCTCTCATTTTGCTTCTCTTCTTGACCTCCAAGGCCATTCTACAGACCACCGTCTTTTTCTGCTTAGCTATACTCTCCTCTGTCACTGCTTTACAATATTCAATCTCCTTCAGACTAGCCCCCTCTTCAAAAGACTTAACGCACCTGTGTGCATCTTACTCCACTCTCATGTCACTTTTATTTTTCCCCACCTTCAAGATGCATCATCAGAGGGAGGGATGGCCCTAATCTTGGGTGGCGGTGGTCTAGTGTTAGGATACTTGCCTACGGACATCTGGATCAAGAGGTCCCCGGTTCGAATCCCACCTCTAGCGCTACCACCACTGGGTCCCTGAGCGAGACCCTTAACCCTGAATGGCTCCAGGGGGGACTGTCCCTGTAATTAGGACATGTAAATCGCTCTGGATAAGAGCGTCTGCTAAATGCCGTAAATGTAATCTATAATTAGTAAATTATCACTCTCTAGTCTATTGTGGCATCTCTATGGCAACACCAGTATAAATGTTTTTTTGTGTGTTGCGGAGTTTTAACATTATGAGGAACACACCGACTCCACGACACTCCTTCACTGAACTCAAAGTTCTAGATAAAGTCGTCCTGATTCGTGAATGCATAAATGAATGAATGAATGAATCGTTCGTTAGAAGCTTCGATAGAATCGGTTCTGTAAGATTGAATCGAGCTTTTTTACTCCATTGCCTCTCTGGTTGATACACTATTTTGAACTGAAGTTTGAAAGTGCGCGTCTCCTCCTACCCCGGACGTAAACGAGAACTGTGTGTATGTGTATGCGCGCGCGCGCGCGCGTGTGCGCGAGAGAGAGTGAGTAAGGCGAGACAAAGATGGCGGCGACGGCGGGTGAAGCAGCGTGACTCGGTGTAGCGGCGGCTCAAAACCCGAAGAAAAAACGCTGTCAGCGTGGCTGTTTGGAAAATGGAGGATATTCAACAGTAGGCGAAGGCCTTTGAAAGCCCTGCACTGCGAAACAGCTGCCCCGATATAGACGTAGCCGTGTGCTTGAGGAGAAGGGGCAGGTCTGACCGGGAGCATGGCTTCGCGAAGCAACCAGGTAGCGTGTAGCTGCACTGGCTCTGACTTTTCCTCCAACCAGCGCCACAGTTTAACCGTTAGTGGTGTGGAAGGTGTGGAGAGAGACTTGGGCTCGGTGTGTTGCGGATGAGGGTGTGGGTTTGCCACTGTGCTGTGAAGTGTAACTTGTGCTGTAGAGTTCATTGAAACGCGCAGCGCTCCGGCGTGGTCCAGGCCCACAGCCTGCCCGTTTATCCACCGCTAGTAGCTCTGCTCAATACCAGCATGGCGGAGGAGAAACTCTCCTACATTTACAGTTCTACAAAACTGTTTAGTGTTCACTGTTGCAGAAAGGTGTAAAACGCGTTATTCTCTGAGTGACATTTTGAATACAGAAACGTGGTGTGTGTGTGTGCGCGCGCGCGCGCGCGTGTGTGGGGCCCAGCCTCAGCAGGCCCGCACCAGTGTGCAGGTTCAGTTAACGACCGCTAGCAGGCTAACACAGCTAGTGTGACCATGCACTGTAGGACGACACCCCAACTGCATGTTAGTGCATTTTTAAAGCACCAATGAAACGTATTTCGTTTCTTTCTTCACGTTTGTAAAGGCGTCGTGGCTGCTGGTGGCGAATGACTTGACAGTGTGGCGGGCCTGTTGCTTGTGGGCGGTTTCATGGTCGCTATTTGCCCTTTCATTCAGAATCACTTATTGGCGCATATGCGCGTAAACTGCTCGCAGAAACTACCACATGCTTTGTATTTTTATTATATGGACACTTCGTGAGCTTTAAGCTTTTTTTTTTTTTTGTCTAAGAGCGGTAGCGACTGTACTTGCTCCAACTGCAAATTCACGCATGTTCAGACGTTAGCATGTTAGCTTACTTCACTAGCTAGCTGGCCGTTTGCCTCTCAGGGAAGTGGATCGCCTTCGCTTTGGTCTAATTCAGATGTATACCATGCAATGACAGTTTATCATTTTGTCGTTGCGGATTATGCTTTTTATTCGAGTTTAAGCGTACATCGTTTTGAGTACAAGTGATTTTTTTAAAGCGGAAAACTAGTCGCCTAACGGTACTCTGCTCTGTACGGTAGTAACATTTAGCAGCTGCCGTGTGGAGGGTAAGGGAGGCTTAAGAGCATAAGGGATAGTATAAGTACAGGAGGTTATAGTGTGTGTTTGTATGTGTGCAAACTGAATCCCAAGACGAATATGTCTTTACACAATCGTAAATGGAGGCCTTCCATTGATTCAGAAGGTACTTTTCTCCAAATCGATTGGTTTGGTGTTTATCTCAACTTGTCGGTCTTAAACGCAAGTTTCCACAATCTGTAAAGACAGACTCGGGTCCTGTAGATCAGGGGAAGTGGTTGCATCTTGCAATTTAGTAATAGTGACAGAGTTCACTAATGTGGTCAATACATTCTTATATCTTTTGTAAATGCTCAGTTTCAGATGACTTTACAATCAAAGCTGTTTTCATGTTGAAACTGCCACGGTTCTAATTCAGTATTTTCCACGCCAGGTTTCCCATCATTACCCAGCTTTTACCAAGCTAGTATGTAATATGCAGTTTTTTGGCAACGAGTTGTTTGCTGTTTAACACTTATGCTGAACAGTGTGTTACAGCGGATTTTCCTGTGCAGATTTGTTAGAGCAAATAAAGCCACCATTTAGAGTAGAAAAATTCACGATGTCCTTGCAATTTCACTTTGTATAAACAATAGTGTTATGCCTAAGTGAATGCTTGAAATGCATATATTTTGTTCTTGGCACATTCTTTTGCTGTGTGTGTCACACACTTCAGAACTGTCCCAAGCTGGTTGAGGTTATGTATCTATTAACGGTTTGTGACTGTTTCACTTGGCAAACCATTTTTAGCAGGGATGGAGCAATGCTGGATTGTTTCATGGTCACATGGGTAGGAGGAAGGCTGGTTGGCTAGGGATCACTGAATGAAGAACCAAACTGAAAAAGGAAGTTAGACAAACATTTTAGTGGGTGTGGCAACAACGGTCTGAAGTGTTGATGCCCCCATTTTCTCCTCCGAGTACTGCGGATGATGTCAAAAGTGAGTTCATACACAGTTTAAATGTGGATTTAAATGTCCTGATGGGGCAATGGCTGAAACTGTGGGTCAGTTACATATGCGCCAATGTGCTGTCTTTTTGGGCTTCAAAATATTACATCTTAGAAAAAGAGTAACTTTAGTTGAAAGAAAAATGTGTATTTGTAATATTTATTGTATGAAAATGAAACAGGCAGTTATTTTTTTTTCCTTTGTTGTCAGTAATGGTCTCAGACATGTTGGATTTGTAGTGCTTTATAAATTTTATCTGGGAATTAGAAAATCAGTGCTCACACTGATTGTGTGATTAAATGTATAATTACATAGGTTTTAATGACTTTGCCTTAATTATGGGTGTACGACAGTTTGGCCTGCACTGTTTGACCACCTTGTCAGAAGTTGTTGTAAATGGGCAAGAAAGGGGTAAATTTAGATGGTGGGCTAAACAATTTATTGCTTGTGGATGATTGTTGTAACCTGAAAATCCACTCAGGCCACTCCTCATGTTCTCCGTCGCCCTCCAGGTATTTGGCTCATTGTGTGTGCGCGCACACAAGCAGGTTTGGGGTGTAGGTTTAATGAAAAGTAAAATGAACAGATATTACCACTTGCTGCTTAATTTAAACTCCAAATTTAGTACAACATTTTAAAAACCTATGATGTCCATATTATGTTAACCTTTCCCTTGGCTGTATTTCTCATTCACTAAACTGTGTGTGTCTCTCATCACAGCATGTTGAAATAATAATACAGATGGCTAATTTGTCGTAATCCCCTCTCCAAATGACAAGCGAGGGGTAGCTTAGTGTGGTACGTGTGGCACGCCTGCAGAAAGAGGCAAAGGGACATTCTTTCTGTTGTGATTGTATTAGCTGCCTACAGGCCGTTGGATTACAGCTTGCTGTTTGTCACTTGTAGTGCTATTTCAGCAGTGGCTGGTTGCAAAGAGTTACATATGCTTGAGCTGCACTTTCTTTTTTCTCTGGGTCTCTTTTCATGGGGCCGGTGTGGAATGTGAAAAGCATGTTCATCTGTGCATTTGCTCAACCTATCCCACTTTTCACTTCCAACCACTTGTGTTAAGAAACTGTCTACATAGTTAAAAATGACTAGTTTTTGTTCTTGGGTTATTCTGACCGATTCCTAACAGCTTATAATTAATGTTTTGATTGCATTAGAATGTTTTTTCCCCCTCTACTGAGTGCTGAATTGCTGCTAGGCACTAGGACTAGTTCAGAAGAGATTGTGGTTTGCTACACTATTAGTGCTACTGGGATTAAGGTAATTAAACTCTGCTGGGGGAAAGCAGGTTAGCTGTAGAGGAGTGGGGTCACTATATTCAGACGGGCAAAGGTTGGAGAGGCTTGGCGTGACCAGCTTAAACGTTAGTTTCACATGCAAAAATGATGCACTTTAGCACAAAAAATTTATTTATTTTTTTTGGTAAGCATCTTGCTGAAAAGTGAAATAGTTGTGGTAATTTGGGGAAAATAAGGTCTCTACTTTGTCATGAATACAGAAAAAAGCCAGTGCAGCTTTATGGATCCAACCTTTCAGAGCACAACAAGTAAGAAGGATTTCTATGGTTAAGACAGGATTTATTTTTTTTTGTTTTTGTTTTTTGTTTCTTTATAACTGGTGTCTTTTGTGGGCTGAAGATGCCTGGGGCTAATCACAGTTTGAACCAGTAGGATTTTTTAAAAGTGAATAGTAGTGATGTTTTGTCATTCCTTATGCTGCATGACCCGTCGTTCTCAGACAACAGGATGCTATGTGCGTTGAGGCTTTGTTTGTGAAGTATGTTAAGGCCAAAACATCACAGAGAATCTATGGGTTTCTGTATAGCTGTTAAAACAAATGTTGCCTAAATGTAGCAAGAGTAGTCAGATATGCCAAGTGTATGAGCTTTCCCAGGGCAATAGATATTGTAACATTATCAGAAAGTTTTCCCATGCACAGATTTTATTACTGAGTATGTTCAGATCACCATGCTAATGCTAAATGACTCATCACTTTTTCAGCATTTCATTTACTCTCAAACCGGTTCATTGTCACATTGTCACAATTACCTCTCTACCATCTGTTTACTGAGAACTTTCTTTTTAAAGCATCTTTTTTTTCCTGTCCTGTTTTAGCGTGTGATGTGCTAGCCTTTAAACTGTTGCTGTTTAAGTGGATTTTCATACAGCTGTTGTAGTGCATTTTAATGCATGCACACACACACTCTAGCACTCCAGTGCTAGACTGGTCAGTTTTGGATCTCTAATGCAACTTTTACCCCTTATTCTCATAAACATAATACATGAGTTGATGGTAGGCTTCATAAAAAATATAATTTGCCAATTGGGGTGAATTTAACAAAATCTGCTCAAAGGTGTTATTTTTGTTAAACTAACGGAAAAGTGTTTACTTCAAACTGTTTGAAATGTGATATTGTAAGTCTAACCTTTTTCAAAAATTATTTATTTATTTATTTTTTGTCCTCCACAGTACATCTTTGGGGAGTTCAGCCCAGATGAGTTCAATCAGTTCTTTGTGACTCCTCGCTGTTATGTTGAGGTAAGATAATGACTAACGATTGCTTTTGGCTTATTTACCTGACATTTTTGTATATATTGATGAATTTATATTAATTAAATGTATGTGGATTATATGCAGTATTCTTTGTAGAAGCTCTACTGCTCAATTATAACTCTCAAAGCCATTTTTTTAAAAAAGCTTTAGTGTTCATAGTACTGGCATAGTAATTCTGGTTGTCTAGCTCTGGAATTGTCTGAAGCAAATGCACAAAATTAAGGATTTCCTTTGGAAAATCATTATGAAAGCTGTCATAATCTTGTGTTGTAAGGGCTAAACATTTATTGCCCTGTTCCAAAGTGCATGTTGTGAAAGCTGTGACTCATCTGGGATAATATTTAGTTTGTCTGATGGATCATTTTTGTTAAGTTACCATTTTGTGTTTTATTGATGACGCTCATAATTTAATCACTTTTTTTTCCTTCTAACTTTCCTCCTAAATCAACAGCTTCCTCCCTTCAATGATAAAGTGTCCTGTGTCAGTCATAACTCAGGTAAGCTCCTTCTTTAATAACCATTTTGGTTAGTGGTGATGCCTCAAATCTCCCAGCAATATCAATGATTATATTCCACAGGTCTCTCACCTATTCTAGGTTGTTAAGTATATTGGGACATCCTGGAAGATATGGATTTTTGCTTCCTAATTAGTGAGAAGCCTAAGGAATGCCCTCTGGTTTTTTTTTTTTTGGTTTTTTTTTTTTTATTTGAACCTGATCCTAAACCACAACATGCCAAAAAATTACACTGGCCTCCCATTACTGTTAATATTTACCCTGATTTGTATTAATTATTTAGGAGGTTACTGCCCTCCTGCTGTGCCTTACGTTACGGAATCAATGAGACGGCAGGTTTGCGGTGAGTTGTGGTACCGACGCACAGTGGCTTATTCCTCTTTATGCTGCTGAATTTCAGCCGGTTCTAAAACACAATCCGCTTTCTAAACTTTGCCTTTTATCAACCTTAAACCCTTCCCTCTCATTTCTGCCTGTTTGATAATCTGCGAAGCTTTGCATGCTTAGATGCCGACACATTTCTCTCTGGCATATAAATGCATCTGCACAGCAGGCTTGGAGTTAACTAGTTATTGTGATAATTATTACTCTTCCCTGCTAATACCCCTCACTTACCAGATGGGTTGGAAGAGAACTGCTCCAGGCTGTAGTGGCAATCCTCAAGGAGTTCTAACATAAACCATTTAAAGCAACATTCTTCTTCTGTCAAATATGTTGTCCCATAATTGCTCTGTCCTCCCGGCTCTCTTGGAATGAACCCTGTTAAATACTAACTGAAAATATGGTAAATTTTGGACATGATTAAATCACTACACAGAATTCAGTAACCCTTTATTTTCCATGATTTTTGGTGGCTTTGAGTTGGTTTTTGGCTTCATAAGTAAATGTGACCTTTGATCATTAACACTTTTTAGGTTTATTTTGAATGGTCTCTTACCGTTTCACATTCTTGTATTATAGTGAACACCTTTTTTTGAGACTGACCTCAGCTTTGTGTAATGGAACAATGTGTTGTTTACATGGAATTTAGTTTTTTTGGATATCTGGTTAACTGTATTGATAAGATCTGTGTGAATGTTGGCTCTTTTTAATTGTTTATGCACTTTTTTTTTTTTTTTTTTTTTGGTAAGAGTGGACAGAAATATGTACCTTCTATTTGCATTTTGTTAATTTGTGCATCTGCAGGAGATGATTACCAGCACATTGAATTTGGCGTGGATGAGGTGATGAGCTCAGAGCCAGTGTCCATGAAAGACCCCTTGCACAAAGTGTCAAGCACTCTGAACCCCCAAGCTCCGGAGTTCATTCTAGGCTGCCAGTCAGCCCAGAAAGCTCTTCCCACAGCTGTGCCCATTGCTGACATTCCTGATGGTGCAGACTTCAATTCTGTAGACTGTGCTGACTCTGAGGCCTCAGCTGTGGACAGCAATCAGGCTTGCACCGACCTGGACATGGTCGCTGGCAACCTGGGCCAGCGGGAGCGGAAGAAAAAGAAAAAACGACCGCCTGGATATTACAACTACCTAGAAGGCTCCAGCAACAGTGGTGGGGCTATGGACGGTGTCACTGGCTCAGGGCTGGTCAATGGACACACCCTCAGCGTTTCTACTCTGGCCTCAGAGGACATGGTTGGCAGCACATTGCCAGGGGTCGATTTGGCCCCTGCTGCCCCAGTTGACTCTACCCCTTCCATGGCTCTTGCTGCCCCTGCCCCTAATCAGAGGACTTGTGATAGCCCTGAACAATCCTCTTTACATTTGACAAGTGGAGCTGATTTTTTGTTAGATGGTAATGCAGCGGCTTCCTCATCCTCTTCCTCTTCCTCCTCTCAGAGTGGATTTGTGGAAGGGGTCAGGACTGTAGAGCAGCATGCAGAGCCCCTGGCTTTGGAGAGCCCAGAACTGCAGGGCAGCGGAGGGCACAGTCCCTGCCCAAGTACGCCTCCACCTTCTGCTATTGTGGTCACCACTGCAACTGCTACTACTGACAAGGGCCAGTCTGAGGGCTTAGGCCAGGCTAATGGGCTACCAGAAGCAACTCCTGTGGATGAAGCCACAGAAAGACTTATGCATTCTTCTGAGACAGATGAGACCCAGCCAGGCTCTCCTCCTATCCTTCCATCACCAGACACTGAGGCCCAGTCTGCTGTTGAGCAGGTGTCCTTACCCGCTCCTGCTGCAGCATCTGTGACAAACCCGCCAAAATCCTGGGCCAGCCTCTTCCACAACTCCAAGCCTCTCCCTGGAGGCCCTCAGGCCTATGTGGAGGTGAAGAATATACCCACCATTGTGGCTGTATCCCCAGCTGCCACTGAGCTGCCTGAGAAGGTGTGTGAAGTGAGAGATGGTCCTATTCCTGTGTCTGAAGATCCAATGGCTCCTAAATTGGCAGGTATGGTATCTACACAGCAAGGAAATATGCCTGGTCAATGTAATGATGAAAGCAATTCCTGTCAGGAGCAACTGTTCTGGTTTTGGAAAAAAAAAAAAAAAAAACCTTGAAAGAAGGAAAAAAAATATAAATGGAATCGCCTTTTTTTATGTATAGATGGTATCCAATTATTTCTCAAACAATATTCCTACCATTTTCACTGTTCATGCAAGAACTTACATCAGTGTTTAAAGTGTTTGTGTGTGTTGTGCTGGCCATGTGGTGGCAGCAGTACATCAGTTTTTCATCAGGAGGCAGTTCCTATAACGCAAACACAGGGAGGTGCTGTAGTTCTAACATACTGAGGACTCACACTTTCCTAGGGTTGTGTTTACTACATTAGCATTTTGAAAAACACTATTGTTTGGTTTGAGCTGGTTTGTTATGGAGTAAATGTTAGTAAGCAAGGAGTTTGTGTGCAGCAAGCTGTGTTGGGCACAGATGAAGTAAAATGACCCGTTGCCAACTCAGGCTGGCTTAGTCATTTTCTCCCTTACCCAAAATGCATAAAGTTAGAGAGGCTTTCACAATGCAATGCAGGTGCTATGATCAACCCATGGGTTTACTGTGACATTGAAAAATTCAGTTTTCTAGTGTTGGAATGTTGTCACAACATTCATGGAGCAGAGCAACTCCACCAGTAACACATTTCCTGATATCAAGTGCTGTAAATGTTACTATGCATTTCCCAGTCCTGCTTATTTACACAAATTTCACATGGAAAAACAATCTTGGAGTAGTTTCATGAGGCATAGCTCTTTGACGTTGGACAACTCGGACAGCATGTACATGTGATCACTTCCATGAGCAGAAAATCACAGGGTGTTATGACCGTACTGGGAGGATTCTTTGTTGTTGGATAGAGTTTTGAGAGGCAGGGGCATTTACATTACTGTAACTTGGTTAATTGCATCTCCGATCTGCATAAGTTGATAAATCTGTTTAAAATGTATACTTGGAAACTGTATACCTACATATTTACACCTTTGCATGGTCTTTACAGTGTTAAAAGGTTATTGTGTTTTTGTTAATCCCCCCCACCCCCCTTCCCTTCTCTCATGGTCGTCTTCTTGCCTGAGCTCCATCAAGCAGAGGGGCTCAGAGGATATGACATGAATGCCAATTGGTAGAAATGTCTGTTTTACTTTATCAACATCACTGATGGCAGATGTTGCATAAATCTCAGCTTGGGTAAAAACCATTACAACAATTTAAGGATAAAATGGTGATATTGGACAAATTTTATTGTTTAAATTCAGCGCAACGCTAAATTGATGTTATTGCTTATCGCATTTGTAAATGTCTGGTAATATCAATAGCCACACTAAGAAGCAATTCATACTCCCCTCAGGAGGTATGTAGCATTTATAAATTGCATACAAGGTAAATTGTGGTATATTTTTAAAGAGCCTAGTTTGATATTGCATCTCAGGTGTAGTTTGCTCAAAGTGGTTTAAAGTCAGTTTTTACATTTTTGGCTTAGCAA
Source organism: Hepsetus odoe (assembly GCA_017165825.1). Lineage (NCBI taxonomy): Eukaryota > Metazoa > Chordata > Actinopteri > Characiformes > Hepsetidae > Hepsetus > Hepsetus odoe. The sequence continues at coordinate 8,797,024 of CM029380.1, read as the reverse complement.
ATTTTACAATATCAGCATTAACAATACAATAAAGTCTTCGTTCCATCTTACTGATTAACAAATGGCAACTGTTTACAGAAAAAGACTTGCATCTGAGTGTGTTGAGTCAATTAGCTATTCACTCGCTAACATCTGAAAGGTAATGTAAAGTGTGTAACACTTTTGGTAATTGCTGAACCTGTCACTCTGGTATATTTCCTATCCTAAAATGTTACACTTGGTGTTCACTAGGAATTGAAAATTATTTTTAAAAATCTGGAATTATTCATAGCATGTGGTGACATTAGTCACACTCAACAAACTTGGTTATATTTATTAGAAAAGCAGTTCTATTATAGTTCCTAAGATCCTATTGTTTAATGAACCTGTCTTTAAGAAACATTTGCTTCTTATTCTCGGCACAAACGCAATTTTTTTTTTTTTTTTTTTTTTTGGTAACTGAAACTTGATGTTGAATAGTTCGTCAACTGTTATATTAACCATAAATGTGATTTTATGCAATGTGATGCTATTTCCGTATACACGCGACCCAGATTTTCACGACCATTTGAATTGTTCCTATTAGACTTTCCTTCTCTGGGGTGAAATGGTGTCCCCCTCAGTCTACCTGCACCAGTATCAGGTGATGCAGGTAGAGGCTGAAAGGAAGTCTCATGTTTTGCTTTCTCTGAGGACCTGAAAAACATCTTTGCATCAACTTTCTTTGGTTTTCTGTCAGAACTTATCGAGAATGTGAAGTTGATACACAAACCAGTATCTTTGCAACCGAGAGGATTGATCAACAAGGGAAACTGGTGCTATATCAATGCTGTATCCTTTTCGATTTTTTGAAACTTTTTCTGTTTGTTTTGAGATGCAGGGTTTAGCCAAGCAGTAAAGCTCATTTTGTCCTTGACTCTAAGAAAAAGATTCTGCAAGCACTGATTGCATGCCCCCCAATGTATCACTTGATGAAATCGATTCCCATCTTCAGTGAGACGCAGCGACCATGCACCTCTACACCAATGATAGATAACTTGTGAGTTATTCTTGCTCTGCCCCCCCCCCCAACCAAAAAAAACAAAAAAGGTAAAGGTGTAATTCTGTGTTTTAACTTATTATTCCTCCAGTGTTCGACTTGTGAATGAGTTCAGCAACATGCCTGTCCCTTCCAAAGCCAAACAGCAAGGTATGTCTCTGTTCAGAGATCAGGACCTTTTTATTGAACTCTTCTTGCATGAATTTTCATCTCTGCCTGTACTTTTACAGCTGCTGGAGAGAAGATGATTAAAGATATTAGACCAGGTGTACCTTTTGAACCCACATACATCTACAGGCTCCTTACCCTCATTAAATCTAGCCTATCCGAAAAGGTAAGCCATTTTGTCACATATACCATATATTGATTATACAAACTTCCCATGCAGGAAAAAGCTCTACTGGTTTGCATTCATTGTCCACCTGAATATTAAGTTTTGCTTAATTTTTTGCTAAATACTAAGGGCTAGTCAGCATAATTAAAGCTGATGCTTTTGCTATTTGTGGAGTCAGTGTGCTATAATAAAGTAAATGCTGATTAAGAACAGCCAAATAACTATCTACTGACACGTGTACATTTATACAGTATACTGAGCATCCTAAGTCAAGTAGTGGTTGTAAGTTAGTGGATATCTTTCCATTTGCCTGTAGGGTCGACAGGAAGATGCAGAGGAGTATCTGGGCTTCACCCTCAATGGACTGCATGAGGAAATGCTGGCACTAAAGAAGCTTATCTCGCCGCAGGAAGAGAGTGTGTTCTTTTTCTTTTTGAGGAATATTTGTTGCAAAATGCCAATATTTTATTTACTGAGCATTTTTGCAAAAGATGTATTTATTTTGGATTATAACTTTTTGTTTAAAGACCCCCCCCCCCCCCCCCCCCATACAAAACTTGGAGTTAATTTTGTTGTTTTCAAGCAGAGGCGTCTACACCGAATGGGCCAGACTCTTACTTAGGTGCTGAGGAGGACCCTGCTGAAAAGGATGGCGAGGATGGAAGTGAGGATGAATGGGAGCAGGTGGGACCTAAGAATAAAACATCAGTTACCCGTCAGGCTGACTTCATTCGTACACCTATCACAGACATATTTGGAGGGCACATCAGGTATGTTGCTGGGAATGCTTTTATTTTAAAGCAGTGCCCAAACTTTAAGAGCTACCTTATTGTTCACAAAAGTGAAATAGTTAAGATGCAGCATATTGTATAAAATCAATCCCTGCTAACAAATTATATTGCACATTTATTGTAGCACAGTTGGTATGCGTTCAGCCTAGAGGAGTTATTGGTTAGTTATTGGTGCCTTGTAAAAGATTTACTCTGCCACCTGTAGGAGTGCAGGGGTTGATATGTAGGAGAAGTTGGGATGAAGAATTATATTGTTTCAGTATTCTTGTATTTCACTTTCTGAACAGTCTTTACATTACACTCAAAACGATGGAAATAATTAGTTAGATGTCGGTATTAGAGCTGTCATGGCCAGGGACTACAGATTGAAATTAGCCTTTTGATTTAGTGCAGGATATTTGCATTATTATTTTTTTTTTTTTCCCCCACTTTGCATTGTCTCTGTTAAACAAATAAAATTTAATTCATGTACCTTCTCCCTTTTGTTCAACATTCCAAAACCAGTGGAATGAAGTTTATTTAGTAATTTAGTTTAGTTTGAACTAAGTCTAACTTGAACTAAGTGTAACTTATTTTTGTTAAAAGAAACAGATTAAATATAGGTGTCGAACTTGTACACATTTGTATTGCTGATTTTCAGAGTGACAGTTGCACAAGCTTGCCTTTTTATATTCATGTATTTTATTTTTCTCTACATGTAGATCCGTGGTGTACCAGCAAAGTTCGAAAGAGTCTGCCACTCTACAGCCATTCTTTACGTTGCAGCTGGACATCCAGTCAGAGAAGATACGCACAGTGCAGGAGGCTTTGGAAACAATGGTGGCACGCGAGGCTGTTCAGGGCTACACTTCAAAAACCAAGCAGGAGGTCTGTCTAGTGTTGGACCTTTTTATAATACAATTTTTAATTTTTTAAAATGTATTTATTTACATTTTTTTAAGGGCAGTTGTTGGATCTAATAGGTGCCACATCTGCTAATTAAGTCTTTAAAAGTAGTAGCTAACAATAGCCTTGACTTTAAACAAAGTTTTTATTTTATTTTGGTTTGTTAATCCTGTGAGTCATTGTTTTTTTTCTTGAAATGCTGAATCTGTGGATGGTTGTATCATGCCTGTGTTTGTATTTAATCTGTGAAGCTATGATGTTTGATACTGTTAGTCCTCGACCCTGCCCAAAATACCTCCCTTTGTCTTTCAAAACACTGCCCTACATGGATTTTACAGGCTCCATTTGTGAGACTTGGATTCCCTGTTGTCCTGTCCAATTAGTTATTGGTTGAAATTAAGGTATACCACATAGATAAACCTTGTCAATTAAATTTTCTGAATTCTGAGAAGGGTAAGGATCTATCCAACAGCTGTAAGTCTTACTAGTCATTGTAATGGCGTCTTAGGTTTTTAGCTATGTTGTTCTGTCTTCTTTTTGTGTCATTCCTCTAGCCTTTTTCCTCTCATTTCACTCTGCCTTTTTTTCCCCTCTTATTTTTGACTAAAGATTGAGATCAGCAGGAGGGTGACTCTGGAGGAGCTTCCTCCTGTGCTGGTGCTGCACCTCAAGAGATTTGTCTTTGAAAAAACTGGTGGCTGCCAGAAGCTGATCAAAAACATTGATTACCCTGTTGACCTGGAGATTAGTAAAGGTATGCTTCTAAGTGTATGCCGGTACACATCAAAATCACACAATATTTTCTGAATGTTGAGAATTTTCAAAGAACACTGAAATGGTAATCTTTGGAGCTAGATGGGGGGCCGGGTTAATGGGTCATGACTCAAATACACTTTGGCCGTCGTGTATGAGATGAGAATATTTCTCACCTCCATGACGTTTCATTCCACTGCCCAGACAGTAATTCATGTCTTTTTCTTTTTTTTTTTGTTTTTTTTTGAGAAGTCCAGTCTGACCTCCTCACTCAACTGCTCACAGCTTCACACCCCATCAGTCCATAGAAACCAACCACCTACTTTTACCACAGCTGCTTATTCCTGTATAGGCCTGGCCTATGCCCTATAGAAATGAGACATTTATATCCAACCTGTAATCCTGTCACCCTTCAGCCCTCTGTAAAACCTCAGCATTTTTGTTCTTTGTACCGGTCACGGAGGAGGCTAAGTGTTTCTTACAGGCTCTGGTGCAGTTTGAGGGCAGGCCTGTGTTCTGTGGCTCTTCATAGTGGCTTAATTTTTTTTCTTCAAAACAAACAATGAAAAGCCATAGAAGACTTGGCTTGAGGGACTATCCTTTTTATAACAAAAAACAAGGGTCCTGCTTTTAAAAGTAGGCTACATCTTTTTGTAGTTAAGAACATGGAAAAACGGAATGGAATTCTGACCCACTTAGGCCATAGTAAAATATGTGCCCTGGATTCTATTTAGTATGTACTACAAATACTGAATGTTTCTTCCCTCTATAGAGGTAGTTTACTATTAGTGTTGCATTGGATGACCAACAAGTGAATACTTCATGTGTTTAAAGCCATTGAATATGATGCAAAGATGGTTTGTGTCTCTTTCCCTGCAGACCTCCTCTCACCAGGGGTGCGGAGCAAAACATTGAAAGGCCAAAGAACCTACAGGCTCTTTGCAGGTACATATGTTGTATGCTTTTTCCTACGTTTCCCATAGTGATCCCTTACCATATACCAAATCAAAAAGGTGATTTGACCCATGATGATTTTCAGTTTTACAGTTTAAAGTTAGTTGCAGTAATAAGGTAAACCTGAAGGCAGTGTGTGGATGAAGGCTATTCTTTGTTTCATTTGCAGCATGTGCACCACTCTTTTCAGTGACTTGCTGTGCCCTAGCATATGGCTCACTGATCTGTTTAAACACACAACCCTCTCTCAGGATCTATGAGTTCATATATCTCTCCCCTGCTTAGGAAGAAATTTCCTCTATGCCTCTAATTTTTCTATGCCTTTATAAAAAGCTAGTTTGTAAAGTAACCCTTAGCAGCATTTATTATACCAGTGCAGTATATTTCACAAACCCCTCTAGTGTTATCTTCTCATGATAACCTATGTTCTAGTACACAAGAGGCAACAAGAAACATCAGTATGTTCTGTAATATAGAACACATGGCATTTCTTCATTACTAATTACTGTTCTAAAACAGTTCCTGGAACTATTCTGGAACTATTGCTTGCTGTCTACAAGCAAAGCTTTTGATCACTTTTGTAAAACCAGCTGATTTAATCCAGTCAAGATATTTTGCTGTTTTGTGCATTTAGTCAGCTAAAAACCTCTGTGGCTGAGTGGAGTAATAGAAGAATTCAGAAATGCAGGACCCCCCCCTTCACTTTGAACACTTTGAAATTTAAATAATTATGCAATTAGTCTTGTGTTCATGTACAAAATAAAAACACTGACAGAGTTCTGATTCTGCTCTCTCTGCAGTCGTTTATCACCATGGGAACAGCGCCACGGGTGGCCATTACACTACAGATGTCTTCCACATTGGGCTGAACGGCTGGCTGCGCATCGATGACCAGGCAGTGAAAGTGATCAACCAGTACCATGTGGTGAAGCAGACTGCAGAGCGTACTGCCTACCTGCTGTATTACCGTCGTGTTGACCTGCTGTAGAAACCACACACAGGGTGCCAGCACCCACAAACAACACCCGTGTACACACACTCTAATACAACACTCACATACTTACATGCACACACCTCTAAAGGGGAACACTGCCCAACTTATTCTCTTGCAAGATTTTTCCTTCTGCCACCCCTTTCCCCTTTGCCTCTTATGTTTTCAGAGAGCCAGCTTTTGCAGGTTTTTTTTTTTGTTTTGTTTTGTTTTGTTTTGGAGGAAGAGGAAAAAACATAAAGACTTCCTGGAGATAGAACCAGCTCCCCAACCAACCCCCCCCCCCCCGAACCCTTTTTACATACACACACACACACACACACACACACACACACACACACACACACACACACACACACACACACACACACGCGCGCGCACCCTGCACACATCCACCTTCCCACCCAAAGCAGCCCCAACCACTGCGGGGAATGGAGATATTGGGGACATTTGAAATGGATGCTGCACAAGGGTGGTGGGGCTCCACAGTGGACAGTATGTACTGAAGACCCTTCGATATCCACAGCCAAGTTTTGGACTGGCACACTAACAACTCCAGCTAGCTGAGGCTGTAACTGAGGGACTGCTGGAGTCATTGTTATTTGTTTTGTTTTTGTTTAATCTACTTTTTTAATGGCGTATTGCAAGAAAAAGAGAAATCAAATGTTTTGCCTTTTAGCAAGAAGATTTTGTTGGCTGAATTGCAGCAGTTCAGAGAAGCAGGCTGAAATTATTAACTAAAGTAAAACCAGTCACCCTGCACCAGCAAACTGACAGAATATTTAGATTGCAATGTGGTGTATCTAAACCCCCAAACAGTCTGCTTTACCTCTCTGTCTCTTCCTCTTCTTCCCCTCCTCATGATCTTGAAAGCCTAACTGAGCTTAAGATTGAGCCATGAAATAAGAAGACACCAGGCTGGGGAAGAGGTGCTTTGGTGGGCTGACAAAAAAAAATTAAGATTTATTAAAACAAAAAAAAAAAAAGCTTTTTTTGCAAAATCCTGGGTGTTTGTTTCTGGGTGTAGAATTAGACTGATTTTATTAACAATTTAATGCGCTTTAGGACAAATGATTTACAAGAAGCTTCTGTGCACGTAACTAAATTGGTCAAAAGATATGGATGTGCTTTTGCACATTCTCAGATATTTAAAATTTTAAAGTAAAGAAAATTTAAGATAACAATCTGGTTTAATCCTGTTGAGCTGCCTGGGGAAAGTTGTGCTGCTTGCTAGGCTTTTGTCTCTCACACACACACACACACACACACACACACACACAGTAAGTTGCTGGAATGATACCAATGATGAGTGAGGTTGTTCCTTTTTCTTTTTGCTTTTTCAGTTTTTAATATGCCCCTTTTTAAATCTAGTCCTGTGGGCTGTTTTTGATTCACATCATACAGGGGTCAGTGTCTGCCTTGCCTCACACTGCAAGTTCAGCCAATTGCTGTCTCTTAGTTTTGAAGAGGAGGCTGTCTTAGGATGGGTGCGTTATGTAGTCTGCATCTTTGTCAGATTGACAGCCTGCTCTGTG